>BFEA01000098.1:2189331-2196831 GCA_003427395.1 Chara braunii
ACCTAGTCTCACAAATCTCACCAAGGTACCTCCACGAGATCGTCGTGTTCCTCATGTGTTGTCCCCAACCTTCAAATGTGTAACCGAGGTTGTTTATCCACGACCAGTCGTTATAACTCGGGTTTAAAAGACACCATGTTAACTGGGCATGCAAGTCTGATTCCGTAAAGCGAAACTGATTTAGGACCGGGACCCACTCCTTTAACCATCTCGGAGGGGTAGATTATTTCGAAGATGAATTTGGGTACTTCCACCAGACAGCTGGTAGCAAAATACTGCACCTCCTCAAACCCAGTTTATGTTATCCGGTATGCTATTCGGCATTCCCTCGGCAACTCTATCTTGTTAACTAGCTCCTCAACCTGGTCCTTACGTCCTGCTCGTGCCAAAGAGGATCTTCTCCCAACTTCAAACTCAAAACTTCTTCTACGAGCCCTTCGTTTGAAAGGAAGACCTTTGCTCATCCGACCAGCAAATCACCTTCGTTGCTCACGGTCAGACGAACGAATCCCTTGCCACGGTAGGTCTCAGCCTCTTCCTTTTCAACCCACTGAGTTCGAGGGATAACAGCTAAGCCCAATTCTGGGAGGGTGACCCCACAAACTTTGCCTTCCTGTTCTACAGGGTGTATAGAGGTCCAATGTGTCCCCAAAACCCTTTTTATCATACTGAATCTCCTGTACGCAGGATCGTACCCCCTCCGGTTTGCCAGTTGCTCCTCTCCAAATATACGAGCGTAGGGGACGTCGGCGACATGCGCCCTTACTTCTTCGAACTCCCTTAGCCGCTCCAAAGTCCAACTAATTCTCTCTTTGTCGGCACCCCCGCGTCAACACACCAGGTGTAAAGCCAGAATAACCCTAGCGTCTGGAATCCAGATCGATGGGCAGACCGAAGTATCTTTATGACATTTTTCTCCGAGTCCCATAAGAGTGTTCGAACCAAAAAGTCGGACAAGATTGCGTGGAGGACCTTCGAGGTGCGGGGGACCTCGCCCGGTTCAACGAACGATACTAGCGTCCATGACCCGAAAGTCCTTTTCTCGTAATCTCCTAAGACCACGTCGTTCGACACCGTTCTTGCGGACTCTCGGTAGCTTGTATGTACGTCTCGACCGGTCACCAAGCCTCTTCAAACCTCGGTCCAGAAATCGTCATCCGAAACAATTATCGCTTGTATCTTGTGGAATCTTTCGATATGTGGCAGACCACCTCTTTGCACTCCTTCTTTCTACGTCAATCGACGCGCCGTAACCCACACGTAAACGCCCTCTTTGATCACTCCCCCCTTCTCAACACTCATCCAATAAGGGTTCACGTGCGGGGCCCCTGGAACCAAGATCCCTCCTTCTCCGTTGGCCTCTACCGACTCCACAGTCCCTCCACTACTAAGGATGAACGTCATCATTTACCACGCTAGCTTGAATACCCACTCGTGATACCTCTTAGGAGTGAGCGAAAAGGCCTTTTCGAAAGACCCAAGCCTCCTATATATCCCTCAAAGTTTGCGGCGAGAGGGGATTTTGTGGTTAACACAGTGGGTGTAGAGTAACCACAACGCTCTGAAGGGCAAACCTAACCTCCTTCCTCTCTCTAGGACC
Organism: Chara braunii; assembly: GCA_003427395.1. Lineage (NCBI taxonomy): Eukaryota > Viridiplantae > Streptophyta > Charophyceae > Charales > Characeae > Chara > Chara braunii. Next base: position 2,190,932 of record BFEA01000098.1, read on the forward strand.
TCCAATATCCCTTCCTCATTTTTTGCCAAGAGCAAAAAACACGGCGCCCTTATGGTTACTGGATAACCGGCTTGCGGAAATTCCCCCTCGCGGGTGAACCTCCCTCTCCTCGGCCACAAACCCTACCCCTCGTAAGGCCCTATCTATCCACCTCTTCCGTACTCCCCTAGCTTCTTCGAGCAACAAGTCTAGCCCAGTCCCTTGACCTAAGACTAGGGATACCACGATCTTAGTCCACGAGGCTGGCTCGACGAAAATTACCAAAGTAACCCTAAGATACAATTTCGCCTCCTCCGCAACCGCTTCTTTCCTTCGTGCCCCTGTTGATTCTATCCACAAAAAATTACCCTCAGCGATGACCTCTCCACCTGCTTATCTCCTTCAGTCAGGAACTTCTTTGTTCCCCGAAATCAAGACATGGGTCCTTTGTCCCGCCAAGTCTAATCTAACGAAGCTCCCGAGGTCCCTATCGAAGTAAGTCATTCATCCTAGAACACGTTTTGCCGCACCCCAAACACTCTCCGATGGCGGTAATCCCTTCCTCCTTCATGATCTTTCTCCGAGTCCAAGGAGATCCTTTCCCTTATCCGGTCAACCCTAACCCCATACGGTACTCGGTTATCTACACAATATGTGAAGTACTAATGGAGGGATCTAAAGGACAACCCCCTTCCGACCTCCCGTTCTATCGACCTCATAACCTTCTTGTATGCAGCCTCTTCCCCGCACACTCTCTTGAAGACGTAGGATGGGAAGATGGCTTGGACACAACCTGTAGCTCGGGGGTATTCCCTGTCTTGAGCACAAGTCACCCGAAAACGGATTGGGAGACGGTGCTAAAGAGGCGCTCAAAATTTCATCTCAAGACAGATTTAGCATGAACCTCCCAATGATCCGTTTGAAGCCACCCTAGAACCAAATGGACGACGTAGTCTACCCAGGCCTCCTGGCTTAAGTAAATCGTCCCTTCGGCGCAGTGTCGGTGCGAATACCCTGACAAGGGTATTCGCCCTGGTTTTTGCAAGTGACAGGAAGTAAGTTTAAAGGTCTAAGTGTACCGCGCGAGTCGCGACTGAGTCTGTTGGGTTACATTGATGGGATGGTTGACTAGATTAGATAGTGTGTGGGCACGCAGGTTTGAGGCGCGCGTGATCCTTTTTGCTTTTGATGATTGTGGAGACCGGCGTTGACCACCGGCTAAAATTTTTATTTTTGATTAAACTAGGATTAAAAAGATTATGTCTCATTGATTAATGCGTCTGCCTGTGACTTGTGCGCACGTGCGGAGGACGGCATCGACAACAGTGTGATATTAAAACGTTCCAGTAAGTTTGCGCGCCGTGCAATATTAGTTTATTTAGGTATCCAACAAGGTTAGACCCAGCCTGGGACCTAGCACTAGCGTCTACGGCGTCGGACTTTCGTCAAAGAGATTCAAGGATTGAGATTAAGCGGTGACGGCGCAAGGAGATCAGAGTAGCGCGAAGGACACCGAAGGGTTGAGGGTCCGGCGGGGCTACGTGCCTTGGTTTTGCCGTCGGCAGCGTCAGAACGTACTAGCGGTTCCCTTTCCTCGTCCGTCGTATGCTGACAATTAAAAGGTTCCGAAATATTTTTTTATTGCTTATTATAGTATTATTTTTTTTATATAGTCCGGCGCCCCATTGACTTGGAGGCGATGCCGGATTCAGCGGTCGTCAAGGTGGTCGAGGACCTTGAGGGCGCGCTTTCCTTTGGTTGACCTACGCATTTTTACGAGTTCAGGGTGCTGGTAGAATTCCTCGGCCTTGCCCGTCTCGGAACACGGACCAGGGAGTCAATGGTTAGCGCTGAGTCGAAAGGAACCTAGGTGACGCAGACCATTTGCGGGTGTACCGCCCACCAGCTGCGAGTCTGTTGCGGGAGGGTTGAGTGTGTGCTTGCCCATTGGGGCACGGTGTCGAGCGCATCGGTCCCGCACGGGGACCCTCCCGGCCGCGTCACGCAGGATTCTGCAGGACTTTGTCGCGGAGAGCGTTTGCCGCACCGGTCGAGTGCGCCAACCGTACCTCTCGCGAGCCCCTACGACAGGACAGGGTCACGCGAGGCACCGCTTACCTCCACCTACGGGAGCTGTCACCATCCCTTAGGTGGGCGTATCCCCGCCGAGCTACTGAATCACATGCGAAGGCTTTTCGTATGCAATTGCAGAGGTGGCCCAGCCGAGGGCGTTTCTCGTTCGCTGTAGCATAGGGGGTACGCGCGGTCGAACGCCCGAAATCGGACCCGCGCGCGAATCGACGTTCTGGGGGGCTGACGTCCCAAACGCGACTCGACGTCGGTCGACTAGGACGCATCCACGCGTTACACCACAACACTCACATCTACCCACACATAACATATGAAAACACACCAAACAAATACCACAAACAACACCACAACATTACAACACTCCTAGCCCCTTCGGTATCCGATCCATAACTTTATGCCGCGAGACTCAGATAGGTATCGCGCGCTGGACTTTCGTATAAGAGTCTTGCGAGCGTATGGCCTCCTCATATCGACCAGCCATGCGGGCATACGCAAGCACTCGCGTTAATGGGGTACTACGTGGTACTCGCAGCCGCGGGGCCCTCGACAATCTCGTGGGTCGTGTTCGACGCTCAAGTGTCGGTTGACAAGCGCGTTGAGGGGTTACCTTCTCAGCGCTAGACAACCGCCATGCGCGGTTGAAGACCACACCCTCTTCTGCACCCTATGCAGAGGGGTTGAGTAGACAGTTTCAGGGCTGTCGTGGTAGCCAAAATCAAGGGGTTTGACTTTGACGGCTACTACGGACTACAACGTCCAACCATAAAACTTAAAAGAGGAAACAACTGCAGATAGAAAAGGAGGATCATCCCTTTTCCTTTCTCTATTTAGCCCATAGTCTGATAGCTGTCTCAAATGGAAGGGGTAGGCCAACACGAAAGATGCGTGCGGATGGTGCCCAAAATTAGACCCATAGGCAACCCGATGTCCGAGGCGTTGGAGGCTCGTACGCGGATCCCCATAGGCCGACTAGGACTGATACCTCACCCACGCGTCGTTTCGTGCTACCGAAACTCGGGTCTACTAGCCCTAACGCGCCTTTTGCACCCGCCGCTTGACCCATAACTTTTGAGCGCGGAAATTGGTAGATGCTGCGCGCGTGGTTTAGTATAAAGCCGCACAGACGTAGGATCTACGCATACTGACTAACAATGCGGACTTGTGTAAGCAGTCGTGATGACGGCGCATTATGTGGTGCCCATACCCCAATGGCCTCATTTGAGCCATGGGGTCGCTCTCGACGCTCAGGCATCGGCTGAAGTGCGCGCTAAGGGGGGTAAAACCTTTAGCGAGTGCAAAACTGGCCTGAGGGCCTTACCATTTTCTGCACCCTGAGGTGCCCCAAAGGGCGCGGGGTGAGATGGTCCCTAGGGCAGGAAGGAATTCGGAGCGGTGGTGAGTTGTCTGGCGCATCCCCAGCGACACGCTAGTCCTTCCGCCCGGAACTTTATTGTTCCACCAAAATAATTTAAAATGAGGAAAAAGAAAAAAAACACTTGACGTTGGCAGGGAAAATACGAACGCCCGCCGGACCGAGTTGCTGGGGGACAGCCCCTCCTTGCGGCGCTTCTGTTTCCATGGGGCAGTAAGTAGATCAGCCCTGCGCGAGGGGTGATCCCTTTCGCCCTGAGCCTAGGACCTGGGACGTCCTGGACAAGGACCTTAAATTCCAGGCCCGGGACTAACGTCCGACCAACTAACATCATTTAGTAAGGAAAGACGTGGGTGCGGTCGCATAGCCCTATGAGGGTTACCCGAGCGTACGCCTACTCAGACTATCACATTATCAGGATGGGAAAAAAACAATCTCACTCAAACAAAAGGTTGTGGGGTGGTTCACTCTCACGATTGTTATGTGGTTTGCCCATCTCAAACTTTGTTTGGGTTGCCTCATCCTCTGCTGTAGTTGGCCCGTCTGGGCCTGGTACCACATGCTCATCAGTCTACTGCTTCCCTGTATACTGTCGGGGTTCAATCGCCCGACGAGTTGGTGATAAAACTGGTTGGCACAGTTATTTCGCGGTTTTATGTATGATGAGTATAACAATCATTCACTCATTCACACATAAACAAAGCAGGCACCGAGAGAGGGAGGGAGAGCAAAACAGTCCTATATTCTGCAGTAGTGGTGAGGCAATCACATAGGTTGGACAACAATCGGTAGGTCGGTGGCAGACAAATACAAGGAAAATGAGATATAATGAAATAACTGAATTCCAGACTGCTAAATCACGTTGAAAGCCAGCAAAATTGAACACTGTTATGAAATAGTGATGTACTGATGTTCCTTCAACGGAGAACCGAAGTACTGAGTCCGAATACCTATGAGAGTATGCATTTCACCGTCACCGGTATACATATCCCGAGTTATCCATCCTACCTATCAATCTGTGCTTAGACTATGTTCATCACAGCTTACTGGTAGCTTACAAACTGACAATGCATCCAGTTGACTTCAACAGCAGTGTCGAAGAGCACGAAGATGTCGTCCCCAGTGGACCATTGCCAAGACCAGGTACGTGTCTTTCTCCTTTGCCTCTCTATCTCCCTTTCTCTGTCCCTCTCTTCCACCTTGTACACTACTGCAAGGATTTTGTCTCTTCGTCACTTGCTGGACTGTACCAGGTAACATGCATGTCACACAGTTCTCACAGATTGCAATGAATCACACGAAGTACCATGGAAAATGGGTGGAAACCAGGAGGCGCTTCTCATTTAACACAACCATCTTAAGTAGAGAGCATTCACGAGTTCAGAGTGTATGGCGCCCAACAGAAATACAAGTCTTCTTCATCCAACAAGAGTTCTAGGCCTGACACTCATCTGTGCCAGCAGCCAATCACCAAGAACAACACTCAACAGGTAAGTGTCACGATAGCCCTCTCTTCTCTCTCTTGGCCCTTCTTCTCTCTCTCTCTCTTTCTTTCTATAATCCTGGTTTATTCACACTCACCATGCATTCATACTCCCTATCACACGAGGATCTACTCTGAATACTGCTCACTGGTCTTCCTACAAACTACCTCTGCTACTCTACTAACTATCATTGGCGCAGCTATGGCTGCCCTTCCTTCAGCCCGCGCCCCAATTCCCTCTCTCTTATTTCAGCGGGGCTCTCAGTCTTCGCGCAACTCGCACACATCGGACGGACAAGGGCTTCAACACTTCCACACTCTCACGCAAATGAGTATTTGCCAAATAGGAGGTTGGCTAGTCCTTTATGGTGCTGGACTGGTCTCGCGTGGTCTGCATCTAGCCTCTGAGTGCCTGGGATTCTCAACCTAGTACCTGCTGTGGGAAGGTGTATGTCCCAGCCTGTGTCCCACTGTGGACGTCACAGCTGGTGTTACCGTGTATCTGACTGCTCTACTAGGTGTCACTGCGACTGTTACCATGAGACTGTGTAGGTGTCATCAAGACCGTGTCTCTGTGTGTGTCGCTGTGTCTGTGTCTTTGTGTGTTTGTCGGTCTCAGTCTGTTTGGCTGACTTGTCTGTCTGTCTGTCCGTCTGTGTTCGTCTGTTTTGATCTGTGTTTGTCTGTGTCTTCCCGTACCCGCGAACACCACTTACTACACTTTTGTCTGTTGTAAGCAGGATGTAGGTGCATCCTCCTCGCTGTTAGTGGCCAGGCAAGCTCCCTCCTATACTCCTCCCTTCGTGTCCTCGAGTGCTCATTCTGGAAGTGCTTCCCATTTTGCAATGTACCTGGTCACTACTGGCACCAATTTCAGCTGATGGTTCGGAGGCAAGTACACCCCTTCGCTAAGGTAAAATTTCCCCCTTACACTTCTTCTTCTTTCCCCTCCTTCGCTCTTCTTCTTCTTCTTCT
>BFEA01000098.1:2199331-2232188 GCA_003427395.1 Chara braunii
CCCCCTCGTTTTCAGCGGGCCAACTAACTGTAACTATTCTCGAGTCGAAGGCCACGGGTTCGAGCCCCGGCTCACGGAGCCCAGACGAAAGTGTAGGGGAACTCCTTTGTCAAAAGGAGCTAGCCCTCAGGCAGATGGACTCGATCCTTGAGTCTGTCGCTGGTTAATCTATACCAAAACCTACTAGCTAGCTCCTGCTTCGGGTAAGACAAGAGTGTTCCAGGTATAAGTAGGATGCGGGGCATAGTCCCACTAGTGGTCCAAGCCCAATTCTAAGTATGTGTGGGTGTGTGCACGCTTGCTGGTCGGCTTGCTTGTCTGAGTGCTTGTCGGCTTGAGTACGTGCGTGATTCGCAAGGGCACCTAGTCGACTGGAGGGCCCGAAGGGGCTGGTACTTACGTGTGGTTGTTACATTAAGGGTCACAGTAGGAAAATAATAGTCAAGAGGCGGGAAGAGCCGGTACCCTACTGAGTAAGGATACATGTGCCGGATACAGCAGTTGGCAGTTTTAGATGCCCATCGCCGGCCGTTTTCGACCTCTGTGGTTGAAGGGTTTTCAACATATCATGCCGAGGCGCGTGCTAACTATCTCGGATTCGACTGTCCTCTCATTTTCCTATCCTATCAGTAGATCTCCTCTTCTTAGACGATTGGAGGGGGTATCCGACTTATTTTTAGCATACAGCACGTCAGTTCGTGTTGCCATCTGACTGATTCATTTGGTCTAAGATTTAGATAGGCCAGGATATTCATTACTTAACGTCACCATGCGGACATGGTGTATTGTTTCATTTCTGTCAGACTCTGTCATGACGACCGATGTCGTGGTTGTGTCAACTGTAAAACTAAGGGCAAATACCCTTGTAAGGGTATTAGCCCCGACAACGTGCCGACCCACCGACTTGATTTTCCTGCGAAACCGCCTCTCTTCTTTTATTAATTTTCACCGTCATTCGACCCACACAATCAGCAAGCAAAAAACCTTTTTCCTTGTTATTTCCACTTGTTTTGAAACAAAACACCCCAAAAACAAAACCCCAAGGAGATTTGACCTGGATTCTTGTAGTCGCAAGGGGGGTCGGCACAGACTTGCAAAACAAGAAGCCCCTTTTACCCTCCCCCAAAATCACCCCCCAAAAAAAGGACGTGTTGCCCGTACTCGAGGCCGAAACCCAACCATCGTAGACAAAGGCCCAAAATGTCGTGACCGTTAAAAAAAAAACCTCATTGACGCCTGTCACACTCGTCCCTGTCTCACCCTCGGCACCGCCCGTCACATTCGCGGCTGCCGGTCCCTCTTGTCGCCGCTCGTCGTAGTTGAAGCTGCCTGTCACACTTGTCGTCGCTCGCCGTACTTGCCACTGCCTGTCACACTCGTCCCCGTCTCACCCTCAGCACCACCCGTCACATTCGCGGTTGCCGGTCACTCTTGTTGCCGCTCGTCGTAGTTGAAGCTGCATGTCACACTTGTCGCGGCTCGCCGTACTTGCCACTGGCTGTCACACTCGTCCTCTTCCCCCTTTTGTCCCTTGGGCCAGCCGAGGCTGTTAGAGGAAGCCCCTCCCCGGCAACAACGCCAATCTGTCGTGGGAGCCCCAGGAGGGAGGTCCGCTTGACTGTTGAAACCCGAGGTTGTGATGTTTGTTACCTACCGCACCTTCTTCAGGGGCCCTCAACCCCCCATCAGGAACTGGGAGTGGGAGAACCTGCCATGATGTCGGGCTGGGTGGTTTTCAACTCCCCACTTTCTCCCCAGCTTGCCTAGCGTCAGCAGCCTCGGCCCCTACCTGGCACTGGTCTGAGCCACTTTCGGCTAGTGGTCCGTCGGAGGTCCATTGTTTGCACTTGCCAGCCCCTGTCCGGTGGTTGCTGCCCTAGACCCTTTCGTAGTCCACTCCTGCTCCCTCGTTCTGCTGACTATCTAGCGAATGGTCCCCTCTGAATGAGCCTCTTTCACTTTTTCCCGGGAGTTGATCCCGACCCATGACTTAGGAAAAAAAATTCAGCGGCTGCGGAATCACAATAGCCGGCAGTCACCATACACGCTTGTTCACCCTCTCCTTCTCTCTCTCTCTCTCTCTCTCTCTCTCTCTCTCTCTCTCTTATTCTCTCTCTTTCTCTCTCTCTCTTTCCATCTCACCCTACCGAGCTTCGGTTCCCTCTGAACGAGCCCCTTTTCACTTATTCACGAGAGTTCATCCAGATACATGACTCAGGAAGAGAAAATCGGACTGCAGTGAAATCACAATAGCGAGTGGTCACCATACATGCTCGATCACCCCTTCGGGCTTCGGTTTACTTCTTCACGAGAGTTTGTCCAGGGATTCAGAAAGAGAGGTCGAACTACGGCGGAATCACAATAGCAAGCGGTCACCATACATGCTCGATCATGAGAGCTTGTCCAGAAACATGACTCAGGAATGAGAGATCGAACTGCAGTGAAATCACAATAGTGAGTGGTCACCATACATGCTCGATCACCCCTTCAGGCTTCGGTTACTTCTTCATGAGAGTTCGTCCGGAAACAAGACTCAGAAAGAGAGATCGAGCTGCAGTGGAATCAAAATAGCAAGCGGTCACCATACATGCTCGATCACGAGAGTTTGTCCAGAAACATGACTCAGGAACGAGAGATCGAACTGCAGCGAAATCACAATAGCGAGTGGTCACCATACGTACTCGATCACCCCTTCGGGCTTCGGTTCACTTCTTCACGAGAGTTCGTCCAGAAACATGACTCAAAAAGAGAAATTAGGACTGCAGCGAAATCACAATAGCAAGCAGTTACCGTACACGCTCAATCACCCTCTCTCTCTCTCTCTCTCTCTCTCTCTCTCTCTCTCTCTCTCTCTCTCTCTCTCTCTCTCTCTCTCTCCACTTTGATCATGCCACTAGGCATTTGATTCAAGCATTGGACAATGAATTCTCTATTACTATGCTATTAAATGATAGAAATTTTAATACCACTTTTTTTTATCCTGCAGCCTGCAGGAGGAGGAGATTCTGTTTTATTTTGACATCTGTTTTGGTTCTTTGGTCAGGATGGCCACCTTAGAGAGTGATCTCCAAGTAGAGAGTAGATTTAACACCATAGATTCAAAAGCATTCAAAGTTTCTTATTTGACACATCAAAATGGTGCTGGCAGTACCAAACAATAAAAAGATTTTACAAAAATAGGCCAAGAAAGACAAAGAGTCTGCCACATCATTCTCATCCCAACAAAAAGAACGTCTCACTCTCTCTCTCTCTCTCTCTCTCTCTCTCTCTCTCTCTCTCTCTCTCTCTCTCTCTCTCTCTCTCTCTCTCTCTCTCTCTACCGCTCGCCGACACCCCTGTATACTTGCGCTTTCCTTTGTCGACGTCGATCCTGTCTCCCGCAGCTCGCTGCCTACTCCGTTTACCTCTGGTGGGCGTCGTCCTTCCGTCTCGATCGGTCCCTCGCCTCCCAGTGGCGCCTCTCCTTTTTTTGCGGCCTACCATAGCCCGACCACCCTCGCGTTCTCTCCTGCCCCTCGAGCTCGGAACCGTTCTCGATCGCTCGTCCTTCTCCTTGTACTCGACCCTCTGCAGCCCCTTCTCCTTGCTTAGCCTCCATGCACTCCCTGCTTCCGCGTGCAACTTGAACCACTGAGCCCTTCCGCTCATGCACTGGTTCACCCAACACGGCCGCTCCTTCGTGCGCTCTGCATCCGCCCCTTACCTCCTCGCACGAGCGAACCCCGCCCCCCCCCTTACTCTCGCTCTTCCCCTTCTTTTATACATCTTAGCCCGTCTTCGATCGGGCGCAGCCCCGCCGCTATCAACCGTTTTCCTCCTCCCTCCCCTTCGGGCGCTAAAATCAAAACTTTCCTTAAAATTGTTTACTTTTCCCGCTGTACCTCATCAATCCTCTACCCTCTCCCATCCTCCAATCATCTCCTTTTTTCCTCGATTCAGATCCACCTTCAATCATTTGCTTCAATGGCATGCACGATTTCCCTCATCTTCCACGGCGGCTTGCGATCTCTTTCATCCTCCCCCCTTCGACAGGTCGCGAGACTCTCTCCCTTGCTTCATCAGCTCGTGAGATTTCCCTTCCTCCTGCTTAGAACTCACATGCTTGATCCTTCGTTCCTTTCCCTTCACCAATCCCTTTCATCTTTTTCTCAAACTTCCATACCATGTGCAACTGTTGCTGGGAAATAGTTGTTAAGAAGTAAAAACGGGCTCGCGCCCTTCCTTGACAGTTATCAAGGCCAGACCGTTCCCGCCTTTCTTCAATCGCGCCCCTCTGAACAACCTTTCTTTTATTTCCCTTCTCCTCTCCAGATCCCAGACGGTCGATGAACCCCCCCTGTTTGACCCATCTCGACTCCCACTGCTAAGGCGGGCGGAGCCAACTTTCTCATGACCGCTTTGATGCATCCAGGCCACTTCTTCCGGCCCCAATCATTCAAACCGGCTCCCGCCTAGGCGCTTGTCTCCAACCGTATCTCTCCTTGGTCAAACGTCGAGCCGCTGACCTCGTGCTTGGGACGGCCGCAAGCCAACAAAAAATACCTACGAAGGTCCTATTCCGTTGTACTATGTTTCGGATTCCGTCCCCCACCCCCTGCTGACTGCTGATTGCACCGTTCACATTGATCTTGACTGTCACTGAGGTGGACATATCACCTGCCGCTGTTGACCGATGGTATGTCCTGATCGCGCTGAGGCCGCCCCCCTGTTCCCGCTATTGCTTTCTCAGGCTGCCTTTCCTGATGCGAAGGCCTTAGCAAGGTCCGCCCCCACGGTTGTGCGGCCATAGTAGTAGCACCCTTTGACTTGGCTATGGACACCAAGCCGCTCGCAACTCCCCTCTCGTCCGCTCTCTTGTCCTCGTTCCGCCTCGATTGCGACCACCTTCCGACTTGCCACCACGGCTGGTTCAAGGTTAGTACAACAACCCAAAACTCAAGACCTCGCCCAGACCCCACAACCCAAAGCATTCGAATTTAAAAAACATGCAAGAAATAAGAAAACATACCCAATATTTTTTTGATCCTCGCAGAAAAAAGATACTCGCCTGGTAGGCAGCCGTCCGACACCGGTTTCCAGCAGGTAGCCCCCTGGGCCCCCTCATCAATAAATTTCTCACCGGGGAGTGGTCTACTATGAGGGCCTCTTATCACACCCCATAGTGGCTCCGACTGTTTCTTGTAAAAAAAAAATATAAAAATTCACAGGTGCTAGGAATTTTTGGGTTGCATGGTGTTTACTTTTTGTTTTTGTCCCTCTGCTTCATGTGTTTCCAACATGAAGAAGCAGGTCTTTTTTTTCAAAGAGCAACCTTCGGTGTTTCTTTCTACTCAAGATTTTACTTCTTATGGGCCTTCTCGTGAAAAGAAAGGGACGTTGGTCTGCCATCTTAACAAATTGATGACCAATTGCTTAGATGATAGAGCAGTGGGTCAGACTCTGCTCGCTTTGAGAAAGGATCTCTGTCTGAAAGACTTTCTGCACAACGTGTATAGACTCACTTAGGTTCTGTTATAGTAGGAATGAAGGGGTTCGGTGTCGAGCACATCGACTCCCATCGTTTTGCTGTACTTCGCACTGTCCCCTACGACAGGATAGGTTCTTGGGAAGCACAACTTGCCTTCCCTAAGGGGTTGTCACCACCCTTAGGGGTATGTCCCTACTACCGAGCTACTGACCCATATGCGAAAGTTTTTAGATGCAATCGCAGAGGTAGATCAACGCAGGGTGTTTGCTCGTTCACTGTAGAATAGACACGCTTGGTTAATGCTAAGCGGATCCAAGCGTCGTCTGTTCCTTAAGTCGTTGATCTCCTAAGTACGAAGCAGAAGTCGGTCGACTAGGACAGTCTCAACCAAGCATGAAAGCACAATTCATCCTAGTTCCTTTAGACACACAGTCAAAAGAAGTTTACAACAACCACAAATATTTACATCGTAAGGAATCGGTTGTAGTCGATGAGAATGTATATCCAATCTGAAATGATAATTGAAAGAATTCAAATCATCATATGATACATCCAATAACACAAGCTCAAAATAAAATTTGACCACCCCCGGTCGAACTCGAAAAAAAAAACTATAACGAATAGTCAACAGAAAGTTGAGTTCGACAATATCCTCTATGCAACCAATAAGGTAGTCGAACTGGCTCAGTTTTTACTTTATGAGACCCGCCACCAAAGTCATTCATTCCACCCTATCACAGACCCAAAATTGGGCAAAAACATCTGTCTGCATATATTCCTTATCTTCTTGGATAACCGTCTGCTTTGCAAACGATTCTTGATTAGGTACATTACTTGAAGTGTTGCATGTCTCTTCTGCTAGGAAGTGGTTTGGGGTACTCCTCCTCCTCGCTCGAACACAAAACTCGGATCTCAGAAGTCGGGCCATCTCCACCGAATCGGCAAAGTACCCCCCCGTAGGACTGTCCACTCTGGGCCGATAACAAGACCGACTTCTGAAGCAACGAAGCCCCACCCTAGATGCTTCCTAGAAAGAGAACGTATACACCACAAGTAGGTTTCTGTTCTTCTCCTTTTTTCTAAGTTCAGGGTAATTTGGACGGAAAGAAATCGCAGGAGACAGAGGATAAGAATCATTTGGACAAGCATAGGTAGATACACATGCCGTTAACCATGGGTGTTATTTTCGACGAATTTTGTACCGAATTGCACCGAAACTGTCATATTGTGCTGATTTTTTGGCGTTTTTCTTGTTTTTCTTTTTGTGTGATATATATGTGCTTTCGGGTACGTCATGTGTGCAGTTTTGACATGTTTGGATCAATAATGAAAAAGTTTGCATTTTGTTGAATTTGTTGGACGCTTCGTTTTGACTCAGACAGTGTCTTTGTGTCAGGGTTTCATAGTGTTTTTTTTCCCGTTATTTTTGGCCTGTTTCTTTTTTTGATGTTTGCATTATGGTCTCATATCGTTCGTTTTTAAAATTTTTGATGAAATTCGCACTGCAATTGCCAACGAAAACGGCGAATATTTGGGCCCCGGTTAACCGTCTCTCGGTAGATAAGGTCGTTCGGGATAAAACTGGTCAATCCCGGGGAAATACTAAGTCTGACTATCTTCATCTTCAATATATTCACAAAGTTCTTTCACGGTACCCTTTGAAATTATTCATTTCAAAACACAAATGTTTTTAACATGCAGACAAACGAAAGGTAGAAATAGGACAATCCTTCTTTTCATCTCAAATAGGCATAATCAAATCTCATTAGCATGCATTATTCTACCTACCTGCACGTAACGCAAAGAAAACAAGTTCAAAAGAACTCATACAATACTCACGTCAGACATTTTCATTCACATGTATGACTCACACAACTTTCCTCTACCTTTTCTTTTGAACATTCAAAACAAATAGGGTCAAGCAAAGTGTGGGTTCACACAGGTGTGAAAGAAATCTAAGTCAATCAACTGACCTTGAGTGATCCGACTCACTCAAGAAAGTCGAGTAATACTCCGATAAAAAAAAAAATTGTCGTTAAATATGGAAATATGCGGCTTACAACTCCATAAGTTGTGACTTTTGTGAACGACGGTCCAACTCATTGTCGTGTCAGACGAGTAATCTCTGACCATATTACTTCACGATATGCGGGAAAGTCCAAACCTATTTATTGAATGAATTTCAATATACAATGGATAATCCGCAGGAAACCAACATATGTATGTATATGGTCCTCAGAGATTATACGTGAAGATTCCGAACAAAAACAGAGTCAATTCACATTTTGTACTATGATATCAATCAACACTCATCATTTAACTCCACAAGTTGTGGCCTTTCTCCTGAACGATGGTCCGCGTCATTCCCCAATCACGCCCATCTCAATAACCTTTCTTTCATTTTTTATTTTCCTCTCCAGATCCCAGACGGTCGAAGCTGCATGACCCCCCCCTGTTTGACCCATCTCGACTCTCACTGCCAAGGCGGGCGAAATCGACTTTCTCACGGCGGCTTTGATGCATCCGGGCTACTTCTTCTGGCCCCAATCATTCAAACCGGCTCCCGCCTAGGCGCTTGGCTCCAACCGTATCTCTCCTTGGTAAAACGTCGAGCCGTCGACCTCGTCCTTGGGACGGCCGCAGGCCAACAAAAAATACCTACTAAGGCCCTGTTCCGCTATGCCATGTTTCGGATTCCGTCCCCTACCCCCTGTCGACGGCTGATTACACCATTCACAGTGATCTTGACTGTCACTGAGGTGGACATATCACCTTCCGCTGTTAACCGATGCTACGTCCTGATCGTGTTGGGGCCACCCCCCTGTTCTCGCTATTGCTTTCTCAGGCTGTGTTTCCTTCTGCGAAGGCCTTAGCAAGGTCCGCCCCCACAACTGTCCGACCATAGTCGTAGCACTCTTTGACTTAGCTATGGACACCAAGCCGCTCGTAACTCCCCTCTCGTCCGTTCTCTTGTCCGCATTCCACCTCGCTTGCGGCCACCTTCCGACTTGCCACCACGGCTGGTTCAGGGTTAGTACAAAAACCCAAAACTCAAGACCGCGCCCAGACCCCACAACCCAAAGCATTCAAATCTCAAAAACATGCAAGAAATAAGAAAACATATCCAATACTTTTTTTTATCCTCGCAGAAAAAAGGTACTCGACTGGTAGGCAGCTGCCCGACACCGGTTTCCAGCATGTAGCCCCCCTCACCAATAAATTTTTCACCGGGGAGTGGTCTACTATGAGAGCCTCTTATCACTCCCCATAGTGGCTCCAGTTGTTTCTTGTAAAAAATAAAATAAAATCCACAGGTGCAAGGAATTTTGGGGTTGCATGGTGTTTACTTTTTGTTTTTGTCCCTCTGCTTCATCCAACATGAAGAAGCAAGTCTATTTTTTCAAAGAGTAACCTTCGGTGTTTCTTTCTACTCAAGACCTTACTTCTTATGGGCCTTCTCGTGAAAAGAAAGGGACGCTGGTCTGCCATCTTAACAAATTGATGACCAATTGCTTAGATGATAGAGGAGTGGGTTTTACTCTTCTCGCTTTAAGGAAGGATCTCGGTTTGAAAGGATTTTTGCACAACGTGTATAGACTCACTTAGGTTCTGTTATAGTAGGAATGGAGGGGTTCGGTGCCAAGCCCATCGGCTCCCGTCGTTTTGCAAAGTGCGAGAACCCTCCCGACCATGTCAAGCAGGAGTTCAAACAAAAACTGTAGAGCTGCGTAGCACCACATTCTCGTTCGCCGGGCGAACGTGTTCACGTTCGCTCGAACGCAAACAGACTCTGAAAAACAGCGAACGCAAACGTTTTTTTTTTTTTTTTTTTGGGGTGGGGGCCACATAGGTGGTGTCCCTGAACCCCCTTGGTATCTGCAAATCCATCATCTTTGCAATGGTGCTGCCCCCCACCAGATCCAACCCATCCCCCCCCGCACCCCCCCAACAGAATGTCTGTCACAGTCTGTGTGTGTTGCCCCTTACCAGCCACACATATGTGACAGACTGTCTGTCACAGTCTGTCATAGCCAGTCTATTGTGCGGCACACATACAATGTGACAGACAGTCGGTGTGGCACACACATCTGTGACAGGCAGTCTGTTGGGCAGCACACACAAATTGTGCCCAACATTTATTGCAGCACACAGACTGGTGGGGGTCAGTTCACACAGAGTCTTGTCACAATCTGAGACACCGTTTGTCACAGTCTGTCACAGTCTGTGTGACCAACAATCTATCATAGTCTGGTGGGCAGCACACACAGATTGTGACAGAGTTTGCGTGCCCTCTACCCAACAGACTCTATCACTGTCTGTGCGTTTCCCAACACATTGTGACAGACAGTTTGTCACATAGACTGTGACAGACGGTAACAGATTGTTTGACAGACACACACACACACACATACACTTGGTACACTCACACACACTGGCACACACACACACGCACACACTGACACACACACTGCAGCAGATTGTGACACATTGACTCACATACACTGACACATACATACACACACACTAACGCACCTACGCACACACTTACGCACACACTACACACACGCACACACTGGCGCACCCACACACACATGATACATGCACACACACACACTGACGCACCCACGCACACACTGACGCACCCCAAGGCCCCATAACCCCCGCCAGAACCTCCGCCAGCGGCCGATACCGGCCCCCACGAACAACGTTCACGACCTCCAAAAACATGTTCGCGACCCGTTCGCGCGGACGGAAAACATCGCGAACACGTTCGTCGTGCTACGCAACTATAAAGACAACTTAGAGACGAGGAGTTGAACGAAAACAAAACATGAGACAACTTGGGAACGACATGGAATAACCCCGCGAACCACCGAGAAGGGCGCGGTTGCATCGTCCCTTCGCCTCTCTAGCCGGGTGCACTGGTTGTACTGCCCACGCTCCCTTACGACAGGATAGGTTATTGCGGAGCACACCTTGCCTTCCCTAAGGGGTTGTCACCATCCTTAGGGGTGTATCCCTACCGAGCTACTGACCCACGTATGAAAGTTTTTAGATGCAATCGTATAGGTAGATCAGCGGAGGGTGTTTGGTCGTTCGCTGTAATATAGATACGTTTGGTTAACGCCAAGCGGGCCCAAGCGTCGTTTGTTCCTTAGGGCGTTGATCTCCTAAGTACGAAGAAGAAGCCGGTCGACTAGGACGGTCTCAACCAATCGTGAAAGCACAATTCATCCTAGTCCCTTTAGACATACAATAAAAAAAAAGGTTATAACAACCATAAATATTTACATCATATGGAATCGACTGTAGTCGATGAAAATGTATATCCAATCTGAAATGATAACTGAAAGAATTCAAATCATCATATGATACATCCAATCATACAAGATCAAAATAAAATTCGACCAACCCCGGTCGAACTCGATAAAAAGAACTATACTGAATAGCCAACAAAAAATTGGGTTCGACAATATCCTCTATACAAGTGATAAGGTAATCGAACTGCCTTAGTTTTTACTTGATGAGACCCGCCGCCAAAGTCATTCATTCCACCCTCCAACAAACCTAAAATTTGACATACAGATTTGTCTCCATATATTCTTAATTTTCTTGGATTTGCAAACGATTCTTGATTAGGTACATTACTTGAAGTGTTGCATGTCTCTCCCGCTATAAAGTGGTCTGGGGTACTCCTCCTCGCTCGAGCACAATACTTGGATCTCAGAAGTCGGGCCATTTCCACCGAATCGGCAAAGTACTCCCTTGTAGAACGGTCCACTCTGGGTCGATAACAAGGCCGTCTTTTGAAGCAACGAAGCCCCACCCCAGATGTTTCCTAGAAAGAGAACGTATACACCACAAGTAGGTTTCCGTTGTTTTTTTTTTTCCTAAGTTCGGGGTAATTTGGACGGAAAAAAATTGAAGGAGATAGAGGATAAGAGTCATTTGGACAAGTATAGGTACATAAGGTCGTTCGGGATAAAATGGGTGAATCATGGGGGAATACTAAGTCTGACTATCTTCATCTTCAATATATTCACAAATTTCTTTCATGGTACCCATTGAAATTATTCATTTCAAAACACAATTGCTTTTAATATGCAGACAAACGAAAGGTAGAAAGAGGACAATCCTTCTGTTCATCTCAAATAGGCATAATCAATCTCATTTGCATGCATTATTCTACCTACCTGCACATAAGGCAAAGAAAACAAGTTCAAAAGAACTCATACAATACTCAAGTAAGACATTTTCATTCACATGCATGACTCGCACAACTTTCCTCTACCTTTTCTTTTGAACATTCAAAACAAACAGGGTCAAGCAAAATGTGGGTTCACACAGGTGTGAAGAAAATCTGAGTCAATCAACTGACCTTGAGTGAAGTTTGATCCGACTCCCTCAAGAAAGCCGAGTAATACTCCGATAAGAAAAAATGACTGTTGTTGAATATGAAAATATGCGGCTCACAACTCCACAAGTTGTGGCTTTTCCCGTGAACGACGGTCCAACTCATTGCTGTGTAAGACGAGTAATCTCTAACCTTATTACTTCACTATATACGAGAAAGTCCTAAGTTTCACTTATTCTTTATTGTGGTTTATCTTCATATTTTTCGTGGTCTTTATTATGAGAGTTATGTCAGTCCACGAGAATTCGTGTGGTGTCTGGGAGTGGTCATTTTATTATTAATGATTGTAACATCTTTTATTGGGTATGTGTTGCAATGTTGACAAATGAGTTTTTGGGGAGCTACTATAATTACAAGTTTAGTTAGTGCAATACCTAACACCGGTTGCCGCATAGCAATAGTGGATTTATCCACCACATCGTCCTACGAGGTATGCACCCCCAAATTAGTGTTGATTGGCCGGACCGTGATACGCAATCGGTCACGACCCATATCGGGAATTCAACGTCTTTTTTTTTTTTTTTAATCATATTCTTGTATTAATGACTTTAAGAAACCTAATAGGTCAATAAAATAATAATACATATCAACATTTATCTTAAATTACTACGACCTTCTTATTTTATGTTATACTCAAGAAGATGTACATCATTTATAATTTTTATTTGCTTATTCTTGACAATAATGACTATTTACTTAGCAACCACTATCCATAAAAAAAAAAGATTCAAAATTGATCAACTCCATAAAACATTTGACGTAACATACTTAAAAGATAAATAAGAGTTAGTTTTACTTCTAAAGCTTGAAAAAAAATGACAAAACATCGAAAAGATGGAGAATAAAAGTACTAAATGGCTATGGCGAAATTGGTTTACGCACCACACTTATGATGTGGAGGCGCTTCGCGCCTTGTGGGTTCGAGTCCCGCTAGCCGTACACTAGAAATGAAGAGCGATATGTATGGTTGAGGCTTTATTTTCCCTTTTCGACAATATATGCATCTTTATTTATATCTTTAGTTAGTTTTGGTCACCACTTCGTGTCCAACAATTCAGTGGAGATATTCGAATTGCTGCACTTTGTGTCTAGAGACTTGCAAGAGTCAGTCAAGTACAAAATACAGGTAGGTCTTGCGCTATCATGAAGGGTCGAAGCTTCAGTTGAAACAAAGTTTGACCATGAGTGACATATAAAAGATTTTTTTCGTCGGGTCAACAGCACGGGTTGAGTGCCCTCCGTGATCACCAAATGAAATTAAATAGGCCGTCGCTTCACGGCGGTAACAGTCAACGTTGCGCCTGCCCATACATTTCATTTCACTTGGAGTCATCCATTCCGATTTATTCGATTCGAAATATGACATGTTTTTTTTTTTTTTGCTTTGTTTCTTGAGTATAATTTCATTTCGATATCGAAGACCATTCACGTCACTTTACTCTTTGATATGCGGAAAGTGATTCACCGCCTTGTAGTTTTAGGTTTTTGTGACAAATCGAGGAACCTTAAACCCAACTTCTTTTATTTCCAAGATCCGCAGAGAAACTTTGTGTCACGTATCTCTGAACTTCTCCGCGGTCTCACCAATTACTATCACATAGCAGACTCAAAGCGCCAATGCATAGCTAGATTGCTAGAAGAATAGTAGCTAATATGTCATAAAGGGCTTGTTGTTTTGATTCATAGATTGCAATTGATTAGCATTCAAACTATTTATCATTCTATCACACCGTTTTGATGCTTCAGACACACTCGAACGTCGCATCTTATTTAGTAGACGGTTGCCTCTTAGTCTTTGAGTGAAGATAGAGAGACTTTACGTTCACCCAGAAGAGTTTGAGTCAATCAATTCAATATGTAAATAGCGGATATAGATTAAAGATAAATTGTCTATCTTCCAAGCAGGGATATGGGTTCAATTCCCGTTATCCGAAATTGCGATTTGTGCTTCGAATTCTTCTAGGAAAGTCTTTGGGGTTACTATTTAGAATTTCAACCTGACGGTAGTGTCTTTTCCACTCATTGATTTTTCCTAATCTTCTATAGTTTGGTCAGTGATTCCAAGCGGAATTTTGTCTGGTTTCGCACTTAAACGTTTACCCAGATCCCTTCCCTCGATCTTTAATACTTGAGCTCTAGTTCCAAGTTCGAATTTTGCTGTGGAGCGGAACTATCTACTTGATTAGAACAAAGAATTACAAATTATTACACCAAATTATAAGTGGATGGAATCGGTCGAGTGGTTTCGGTAGGAGATGGAATTGCACGTGTTTCTGTTTTATTTGTTTAGGCAAAATCATTTTTGGTTCACCAAACATTTTTCGCGGCCTTCGAATATCGACAAAGATACAATGGGAAAAGTCGAACTGTACGCGTTCAACGAGCTGGTCACGTCACTGTACTCATTGATATGCGGAAAGTGATTCACCGCCTGACAACTTTAAGTCATAAAAATATTTGTGTTAATAATCAAATTATCCTTCATCCTAACTTTCAAATTTACAGTGGTGATCTTATTTCTATTCAACAAAATTGCAAGTCAACCATCAAACAAAATATAAGATATAACCGAATTTTAGAAGACAAACTACCTCATTTAGAAGTTAATTATCAAACAGCAAGTAACATTAACTCAATTGACATTAACATAATAAGGATATTATTTTTATTTAAAAAGATTCCCCAAATACCTAAAAGAAAAAAAATCATTGAAAATGTTAAATATTTCACTAAATCCATAATTCGATATTTGTATTTATCCCCATTATCCCCGATAGTCGGAATCGTAATTAGTACGATTAAGCTTCACACCTCATGATGCTTTTACTTCTCGCCTATTCAAGTGATGGTTTTTCACTTTGTATGATAACTTTTTTCAAGAGGGGTTCCCCGCTTATAGTTGATACAAAGATATAATTTTTATCTCTACTACAGAATCGTACATAACATACATGAATGGATGGAGAGGGATTCGAACCCCTGATATTTTGTAATATGTCAGTTTTCAAGACAGAAACAACAAAACTAACTCAAGGGTGGTACCCGTAAGGCCAGGATTTCCCGACCATTTTTTACGGGTACATAATTTCATTAAAACATGAATAGAGTCAAGAGTTTCACCGCTAATCTTGAAGAAAGAGTTGAGCATAGACAGTCGTAACAAGTGCTCTCTTTGCCGGTGCTCGCAAGAGATCACTTTTTCAAAGTAACGATGCGCCGCAACCTTGGTGTCATTATTAGAAACACATGCTATGTTTCAATAAATGGATTGAAAAGTAAGTCCATGTAATTGATCAATACTTCGTAAACAACACAACCTTCCGTTGCCTATATTTTGTTGAAAACCAAAGTGCATGATTTGAGTACACACCAAACATATCCCATACTTCTCCTTCCCACCAACCAGCGGCCGAAAATATTTTAACTACTGAACAGATGAGAGTTATTTCATCTACACATGTACCTAGATATTAAATGAATTTCAATGTACAATGGATAATCCGCAGGAAACCAACATATGTTTGTGTAAGATCCTCAGAGACTATACGTGAGGAGTCCGAACAAAAAACAGAGTCAATTCACATTTTGTATTATGATATTAATCAACAGATTCAACACTGATCATTTAACTCCATAAGTTGTGACCTTTCTCCTGAACGACATTGAGAGAACTCAAGTGGGATAACCCTCCAGAGAGTGCTCCCAAGAATAACTCTCACATGGTCCCAACGTTCGGGACAGTCCCAACGCAGTCCCCACTGCACCACGTCCTCCAATGATTTGTCCCAAAGCAACTCACAAATGTACACTGCCTCAAACCACTGCGTCCGCACACAAAGTTGGTTCCACTCGGTCCCAAGATGGTCCCACGTGGTCGCAGACGGTCCCACACCATCGCCTGCAACACCGGATGGTCTCAAACTCAAAACTGCTCACACTGTGCGCCGAAAAAAAAATACAGGTGGCCCTGGCTGAAACCCACATGTGCCACGAGCCCCAATGACTATTGCCTCGTGCACTCACTCCGCACTCTCTTCATGCCGCTGGTCCATGCACCACTCCTGCACGATCCTAACCGTGCACCACTGCCAGTCCATCCTCTACACCATGCCCAAATCCGCCATAATCGTCGTGCGCCACAAAAAACGGGATTGTCGCTCGCCGCGCCGTCAAAACCGGTACCACGGCTGCCATTCGGCACTACCGCCAAATCTCATACCAAAATAATGGTTCCTATGAGCTGCAATATCTCGGTAACATTGCCCCTTAGAAAGAGTGTCGTCGACGTTCTGCCAATCCGACAACACCTCCCCGCACAAAAAAAATGTTGACACTGCATGGTGACACCGACAACGTTTCCCCCGCAAGAAAATGTTAACGTCGCCGCAAAACAAATGGCAAAACTTCCCTACTGACAGTGTTGTCGTCGTCATGCCAGAAGAAATGGCAGCACTTCCCTCTTAAAAAACCGCAGCCGAGTCAAAATTTTGGGAGCGTAACCCCCGACAGACCCTTGCCTCTTGCTGCATCGTCCAACCTTGACGCAACCTTACCGCCATAGCACCAGCACGAGGGTGGGGCAGAGAGCCTCCAACCCTTGGCTATGGCTGCCCTGGCCTGTCCTCCTCTAGTTGCGTCTCCCCTAATCCTGCAGACCTCCAACTCCCCCTCCACCAGCCTGAGTACCTCCGCCGGTTGCACCTCACCTCACAATGTGACAGAGCTCATGTGCACTTGAAGTGCAAGTGAGCAACATCAATGCCTCAACAACTATGAGGCAAGTGTGGGTGCTGCTGGCTTTTATAGACAGTCGATGGCTATGGGCAGCTGCTTTGCCCTCGACCAGAGTTCGTAACTGGCCTTCGCCCTTAATCTGAGCCACGATCAAGGGCCTGGAATCTTGATGTTCCCCTAGGGGAACCATGATCCTGAATACTCTGGCATCTTGCCTTTCTCCTAGGCCATATGCTTTTGAAAATGGTTGTATTCAGTGTTCAAAATAAACAGTTGCAGTCTTTTCCCCCTGCCAGAACCTTCCATCCTCTGCACCTATCCAACGATCTCGACCACGTTCGCGGTCGTTTCGTCTAAGCGGTTCGTTTTTTTCTGAAAAACGAGCAGCCACTCTTCCCCTTTCATTTCATAGAGTTGAACTAGAGTCAAGCTCAACAAGGTTTTCCTGCCCTGTCCCATCGCGTGTCTGAATTTGGGCGCCAACTGTGCCAAGTTTGTCCTGCTCGTAAAACTAGAGGAGGAAAATCTACAAAATAATCTTAAAAAAATCTAAAAGAAAAATATCAAAAAAATATCTAAAATAAATCTAAAATAAATCTAAAAAAAAAAGGAAAACAAAAACCTTACCTTAATTGAACGGCTGCCCATTTTAACAGGTGCTGTCAAAGAAGTGATGGGGACTCAATGCCCCAGTCACTTCTTGCAGGGCCAATTGGCACCTCGATTTTAGTTTTAGTTTTTTTTTTTTTTTTTTTTTTTTTACTTTTTCGTTGGCTTCAACCAACGGTCACGTCCTAGCACCCCCCCCCCCAACAATGTTGAAATGCACACGTGAGTTCGATCCCCATTTGGATCGAAAAGTTTTTGAACTGATTTCTTGATTTATGCGTGTCATCTTTGCGCAGGGCTATGCAGTCCGTATGGCCTATCTCGGGGGTGTGATCTTTGTGATCGCACGGTCGAGATGGACCGCGCCATCTGCAAAGTGAGGGTAACTCCAAAAAGAAGGAGCTAACCCAGTGACCCTACTGGCTTCGATCTCCACATCCGCGGGTTGTAAGGCTGGTAAGTTACCTACTGGGTTAGCTCCTATCACAACAAGACATGAGCGGCTCTTCTATCTAGAGAGCAATTACCCAATAGGTCCGCCAGCTATAGGTCCAGGCAGGCTCTACCTACCTCACCTAGCCAAACAGCCATCGACTCGCCATCTAACCGGGTGGGGCTTAGCCTGATAGGCCCGAGAAACCACCCCTTTAGCTGCATTTTCGGCTTCGGGCCTTGGACACAGGAAAATCCTATGACCCGGAAAAAAAATAGGCCTCCTATTCCTCCCGTGCCGCGGCCCCATACCCGGCGCATCCCTCTTTTTAGCCTACTTAGGCCCTGAATCGTGCGGCTTAGCAGTCCCACGTCATTATTTTAGGTAGGATAGATCTAGCTTTAGCGTTCCCACGCCCGCGTGCCTCTGCGGCCCTGCTAGAAACCGCCAACTACCGCCTTTACTCTCGGACGCCGCAGGCGTTCAAACTAAGGTTCAAAAAGTTTGTCTTTCGGTCATAGACTTAGCCTGAATAAATTTCTGGCAGACGTTAATCTCATCAAGTCCCCCAATTCAACGAAAAAGTCAGATAGCGTCCGACATAGAACGTCCCTGGCAAATACCCTTGTTAGGGTATTTGCCCAGAGACCGGAACCCCTCGGTCCACATTATCTCCCTTTCGGACAAACGGGGGTGTTTTTCGGGTTATTTTTAGAGGGTTTTATAAGCCTGTCAATGCTTGGTGTTTTTCTGCCACCGCCCTTCAAACTTTAGCGAGGCTCTATTTATTTCTCGTCTGGTTCAAACTCCTCTTTTATAGTGATCCTGAATGCCGATTTTGGCTCTCCTGGGTGTGAAGTACGACACCACGGTCTTGTTGCAACATTTCCAGAGTTAGTATGTTTCAGGGTTGCGGCAAATTCTGCATATCATCTACCTTGCTTTTGAATCTACGCGGCAGGTTGTCTGTTCGTCCTTGTGATAGTATTCTTCCGACATCTACTCTTAAGGTCGCTGCTCCTTGTTTCCCAATTGTTTCTTTGATTTTGAGTTATGCTATGGACACCTGCATTCAAACCTTCACAACATTTACGGTGAATTGTGTGATGGATATTCGACGTTGATTGAGGGAACTTTTCGTTTGCGCCCACTTGCTATCTACCTATCCTCTTCCTTTCTGGTCTCCCCTTCCACTTCTTCCCTCTCCTTTTCTCACTACCTCCTCTCTCCTTCTTCTTTTTTTTTACCACCGTCAACTTTTATGATGGACAATAGTGATGGTGACTTGAAAAACAATAAAATGTCACGCAAGATTTTGTTTAATTTGTGCAAGAAATAATTAATGAATAATGCAAATTCATTCCTGTTGCATGCGTCCGGCTTCGAGCTTCGTCGATATTAGAAGACCATGAAGTGAGAGAGTGTGGAGGAACTCATAAGAAACCCGAGAAAAGTCTGCTCGTGGGAGCTTGTAGCTCGTCGAGAAAAGTTTTAAGCTGATTCCCTCAAAGGTTTGCACAAGACAATTCTTACTACGAGATCTCTGAATTCTCCTTGGTATGCTACCATTGTTGAGTTGTTTTCCCAGTTTCACGATCTCGAAATTAATTGAATTGTCTCATGAAGGCTTAGGTCCTTGCGTAAGTACCTTATCTTGCAGTTTAGTGTCGCATGGATTCTCAAGTCTCGGGCTCACTGTTGACATCGAGCATGAATTCAGCCGTGACTTTTTGTTCACGTATACGGTCACCGCCTGCTTAGAACGTGGATAATAATGTATGGTTCGGAATGAGACCGGCTTCACATATCAAATTCGTTATCCTAGCCTTAAAATAAGTGAAAAATTGGATGTCTAGTAACAAGAAACAACAAACTGCTTAAGACGTGGATAATAACGTATGGTTCAGAATGAGACCGACTTCACATATCAAATTTGTTATCATAACCTTAAAATAAGTGGAAAATTGGATATCTAGTAACAAGAAACAACACATTACTAATAGTCATTCCAATAAACTCATCAAACTTGCAGGCACATGTACATAGATGACACGATAATTTTCACGTTGTTGAACATCAAATGATACTACCCAAGTTGCTAAGAGACCCTTCAATTATGACCTACGCCGATCCCCGGTCTTAAGAATCTTCGACTATGATTCAGAACAGCAAATGAAATTTATGCAAATAATAAACTAAAATAAAACGTATAACACATCATGATTTTCAAATTTAAGGAGTTGAAAAGTGTGATAAGATCAACAAAGAGCATGACATTAAATAATGTCAATGAAAACGAATCATGATTAACTGACTCATAAGAAATACAAGATAAATGAAGGAAAGTGATAACTCATAATAATATTAAAAAATGCAGATGACATGACCAGCAATCGTTAAGAGTCTTCACTCTCCCTATCAGGTTTAATCCTCAATCTCTCATTTTGTCGTGTGTCTTGAATGCCTTGATCCACGTCTATGCGCTCTGAATACGTCAATCCAATGTCAAATAATTGAAAATCAAGTATAGCATAATTTAAACTCCTCCTACAAAGTAGAGAGATATGGCTTGCAAAAGATCTCGCGTCGGAGATGGGCAAACCCATAGGGCTCTGTCACTACCTCATAATCAATCTCTACTAGTGAGACATACCTTCTAGCCAGATCAACAAGA
Source organism: Chara braunii (assembly GCA_003427395.1). NCBI lineage: Eukaryota > Viridiplantae > Streptophyta > Charophyceae > Charales > Characeae > Chara > Chara braunii. Next base: position 2,219,664 of record BFEA01000098.1, read on the forward strand.
TCACCCTGTAAGAACCATCAATGAGGTAGAAAAAGACCGAAGGTCTAAGGTAGGCAAAGTATAGCTTAGGACCAAAGTCGTGAATCGATTTTGCATCCTCATCAAACACTCGTGCTCTCTCCTCAACGTACCGAGTTGCTGCAACCCAAATTGTATTGAAATGGTCATGAGTTTCTTTCCCCCTCTTCACATAGATCCTAAGGTCTTGAATGACACCTCATGCAAATTCTGCAAGAACCACAAAAAAATAGAAATTTTCTTGTTTGAAATCAATTGCACTACATATTGGTATTGAAAGACATCTTTGGAACCGATCTTATTGAGATCCATCAAGACCGACTCAGTGTCAAGAAATGAAGTAATAACACTCATGCGTTGAAAAAATATAAAAATTGATGTGGATGATGATGAACTCAAGTCAAGAATGATCCAAGAAATACTGGTGATAATTCCATTGACTGATTATCACTAATGAGAACACTGATTGATTGATACGGATATGAAAGTTAACTGACTGAATGACAATAAGCTTAGATACAGATGATATCTTAGATGATTGGAAATTGTTGAGCATCTAGTCACTTACAACTGACAATAGAATACTGAGAAAAGTTATGGATTACTTGATGAGGCTTTCAAAATGATTCACTGAAAAGTCTTTGAAAGGAAAAAATCTAAGAGCATTTATGTTCACACGAGATTCGTCCAGGCCTGCGCAATGGTCTCTAGAAATTTGTTAGTGCTGTGCAGTTTGTCATGACGATCATGAACATAGAAAACATACTCAATGTACTTTTTTTCTCTAGTTCTTTAGACAACACGCTCTCTCATGATTAATTTATGAAATTTCATCTCCCATACCTCATACTTGTCTTTCTTGATCTTGCTTCTCATAATTAAATTTTTTTCATCCGTTATGATTTTTTTTCTTATTTTAAGTCCATGCCTTGACGGGAAGCAAGAAGGAAGTTATGCTTATCTTGTTATCTTAGGACAATGAGAAAGTTTGCATTTAGAGTTAGCCCAATCTCTGCAAGTTATTATTATTGGGACTTTTTACAGAGTTACGCTTCCAGGTTTCCCCTGCTAACAACCAACTCCTTGCCATCCAACAACAATCTATTGCTTAAACTCTCAATAGCTGCTTGCTGCAAGCTTTCAATCAGCGGAGACCGAAATAGTATGCAATTCATTCACACACGACACCAACATTGTTATATTATGTCTACGTTTGAGTACAACACTGCCGCTGAACACTGCCCACATTTGTATAAAACTTAGGGATACTACCGCACATCACCCCAGTTTGGATATAATGCAGAGGTGTTGTTGAGCTCTAAGCTTGTTTGTATACAGCGGGTTGTTCCAAGATACTCACTTGACTGGACTTCATATCTTTTTAACAGAGTCAATGGTATGATAGAAAAACATATAATTAAGCTACATTAATGAAAATAATTAAGATATTGGAAACAAAACAATCATAAAATATTTGTTTAATGTTATGTCTTTCTGAAGTGCGTTAATAGCAAAGGATCGCACATATCACTAGTGAGAATCGTGACAAAAAACTAGCCAAAGATTGACTACTGAACTAGTTGCCACCTATAGCGGTTCTTGTTCACGAATTGAGAATGTTACTTCATGTTAACCGTTTCACTTATTGCATAGAGAACAACGAAGCTTAATCCCCACTGACATTCAATAGAGAGATGTTACCAAGTGTAGTCCCTGTTTGTAATTTGCGCAGGATGCAATCTGTATCCATCTCCGCTTGAATATTGAAGAGAGTACCAATAAAAGAGTTTGTTTAGGTAGAAATCAAGATCGTGTTAATGGTTTGTCCTTACTCGAAAACTACGCCAATTCATACATCGGTAATCCTAGTTCAAATACAACACTGGCTGTTCTGGCGTTGTCCCCACTCTCACTTAAACCAAACTTACCCAAGTGATACCGCAAGTGCGATCTTTGTTTGTTGTCAGTTCATGATAGGTGCTTCCGACACTAATTAAAGTGGGATCAAGTGCCACACCCATTAGAACAATCACGGTCTGATATTGAAAGAACTTAAACGGAAGTTTCCATCTGGCCTAATAAGTTATACTATGCTCTGGATTAATAGGTTTTGAGTGCCCCGGGAAGAGTTGGTAATTTTTTCCAACTGTGTAGTCCAGCCTTCAAATTTACCCAGGAGTCATCAATATTTAACTCACAATGCTAAGAACTTACAGGGATACTTTCGAAATCTGGCAGGAAATGTGTAGGACAAACCCATAATATTGCAGCATTGAGGGGCATTTTATGAAATTTACACTCAAGAATAGGACTGGTTCACAATATTCACGAACATGGGTCACTCCAGAAATTTATACAAAACAAACTCCTTCGTGATATTTGCAACTTCTAAGAATATTAGTGAAACTTGCCCGAAAGGAAAATACTTTTCTCTCAGCATTTGTAGATTTCATGGCACGTAGAGACTTTGTCGAACTTCATTCAAAAACGACACCCCGATTAGACCCTGATCGAAAATGGCACACGTCATAGCAAAAGTTAGTTTATGTTTTCGTCACGATTGATTGTTTTGTCAAAGTTTTCGAATAATACAACAAATTTTAAAATAGTACATCAGAGAGGTTCGTTTAACTCATAATCGAATTACTCAATCAGAAAGCAACAATTTACTACGAGAACCTCTGTCAAAGTTTTTGAATAATACAACAAATTTTAAAATAGTGCATCAGAGAGGTTCGTCTAACTCATAATCGAATTATTCAATCGGGAAGCAACAATTTACTACTCGAACCTCTCATTCTTCATACATGACTTATCGTTATTTCTTCAATTTTTGTTTGCAAGTCATCCGTGATTATGTTGGGTGTCGATACAACGACAATGATCAAGAAGTTCAAGGGTGAAAGTGACCAGTCCCCGTCAAGCAAGTACTCCGTCTTAAAAATTGCCCGTCTCTTTCCCATCGTTCAATCATGACTGAGGAAGGAGATGAAAACAAGAAATCATCACTCAAATTAATTAGATCCTCATCATTAGCTCGTTAGGCTTGTTGGTCTTTATCACCACCTAAACATGTATGATCAATCCGAAAACACCGATGATTACTGAAACACATTAACAAGAAACATGAAAAGTACGCAACAGAGTTCACGTGAAGAGTACGCAAAAGAGTTAAACAGAGAGACACAAATATGTTATAATCTCCTAGGAATGATTTCAATCAATTAAAGAGATTATTCACACAACCTCTTTGTCAGAGTTCACCTGACATCATCCACGGTTCGATATGCCTAGCCTCTTGTCCTCCAATCGACTCGGATCGATGTAATCCGAACAACCTGTAAGTAATCTCATATAGGTCTAGTTTTCGAAATGCATATATAACAACGATCGTGAGCACTGGAATGCTTATTAGCAGGTCATGACAGATAAACTTCGTTGTATAGTAATCACAGTCTGCATGTCTCTGATAGTGGTAAGCTCTTATTCAACAGAAAATAAATCCTTTATGATGACGACGAAAACCATCCACCAAAGTAAATCCCGCAAAAGTTAGCTTGTAACTTTGATTGCCTCATGAGTCTCTCTCGACTAGTCCTCCATAACCGGCTCTACGTTTATAACCATTCTTGGAACAATGGATGATGTCCATGTACCTGTGTAGGTGAAAAGCGGGGCAATGATAAACATTCGACGCTAGGGATGAAGCGATCTTTGCTAAAAAAACATGCATGCAGAAGATGACTTCAATCGTAGTTAACTCGCACATGCCCTTGACGAGTGTCTTATAAAGTCTTGACTTCAAACACATTTGTCAACTGCTAGAACTCAATGCAACCGCACATCAGTTTTCACCTGGTAAGCACTTGTATGACGAGAGCCTGAAGTCTTGTTGACGTCAACTACGTATTCACGCATAGCATTCTCACTCAAGTCTAAACTCAGACACTTATTCACACGACCTGTATCCCATTCGCTTGCTTGCATCCATCTCACCATGAAAGAGATGGAGCCAACAGAGGTAGGCGATACGGACCGAACGAAGGGACATATGACGTCAACTGTCCGACACACATAGGTCTTTCGCGCATATCTCCTGAGAAGTCTCGCTCCCCAAAATGTCCATACACGCTGCTAGTGCCCCGCTCCACGCCTCCGAACTCGACTACCCTACACCAGAGATGGAAAAGTTACGGATCGAGCATGGAGGCAACTGACATAGATTATTCAAGGAAGCACTTGACATCAACTATAGGTTCACGTATAGAGTATGCAAGCACACACCTCTCTTCTCTCTCTTATATGTATCCTTAGTGCCTTGCCACAACATGTTCACCCACTGACGGTCGTGCCCGTCACTCTCTGTGCATAACTGCCTCGTAAACAGTTCCTCTAGTATGACACTACTTTTCAGTAGGAGGTGATGGTCAGCTCAATGAAGCTCGTTTCCCTCTCGCATGCTCAAAAGTTTCCTAGGTCATTGCTCATCCCTAGTAACCAGTAAAGCCGCGTATTCTTTCTCAAAATTCCCTACACGTTCAGTGTCTCGGTGCCTCTCTCTCTACTAGTATCCCGCACACGTGCTTGCTGCTATCTCATCAAGACACACGCAAAACTTGTAGTGGTAGGTGGCAAGGGCTATCCAAAAAAAAAAGATGACGTCAATAGTTGGCGCTTGCACGCCTCCTACATTGACTCACACCCAAGTCTGACCTCTCTCACTTGCACGCGTTACGCATGCCCCACATTGCACATAATTCACCCACGTCCCCTGTTCTCATTTCGTCGCTCCATAACCGCTATGTGGCCTTAGCATCTCCGTCGAGAGCTGGTCTCTGGCCGCCCTCCACCGGTGCTGCTGACGGGTGGTCTCGTCGCCACTGATCCAGTCCCTGCCAGGACTGCGTCTGTGTGTCACTCTCCTCACTCTCGGCCTCCGAATCTTGGTCCAGGTCTTGTTGATCCCTTTCTGTAGCCCCAATTGAGGTCCCTGTCTCATGGTAGGCGATGGTGACCTCGAGATGGGTAGTAACGTGGTCTCGTCGAAGCCTCCTCTCACCTCTGTTCCTAGCCTCGGTAATTGCCGCCTGCATTTTTCATCCCGTCTCATTTTGATTTCTCTACCCGCTTCAACATTGATCTTGAGCGTCTTCCCCATCAAAATTGAGGATCATTGTGATCCAAGAGCCTTCACCCGATACTAAGGCCCAGTGTACCAGGAGTCTCCAATAGTTTGGCTTATAGCCCTCCAACCCCTTTCGGCACACCATAGGCACTCTTTTGCAATAGCCAGGGTCTAGAACCATTTGCGACTACTTGCTCTCCCAATAATACAACGCGTGCTAAGCGCTGGACAACTAAACTTAGATAGCTGAGGCGTGATAGCCTCGTTCCCTCCGCACTGCTATCCCAACTCACGTAACAGTGCAGTGGTAGCACGAGCCCATACGCGAACCCATTAACCAACAACAGGGATAGCGCAACAGCCACTGTTTATAAAATTCAAAAGACTCGTGATCCTCATGTTCTAAACGAGGAACTCGGAAGGCTCCCAATATATATATATATATATATTACAAACAAAAATACTATAATGTTTCTCAAAACTAATAAGAAGAGTCTAATCAGAAGATTTAGAACTTAACTCAACAGCCATTGAATCGGTAAAGCGCTCACGATCTGTGTATGCTGTATCTTCAACTTGACCTAAAAATACATCATTCGACACACAGTATGGCCCCATAATGGGATCCTGGCCGACAGCCTCCATCCTTTAAAAAGGTCGTCAACTCTCCCACTAATAGGGGCCTGTGTCCAATGGTAAGGAGGGGGCTCATGACCTCTCACGGGGTGATGAGCTCCCTACCAAAGCGGCCACGGGTACCCACCTTCTGGGGCTCTACACCTCGACGCCTGGTAAGTCCAACGAAAGGCTAAGGGAGTTATGAGGTGGGTCAGTCTAGGCTTCCCATCTGTAGTTTCAAATTCAAAAGACAAAACCGTTCGTTCCCGACGAAATGACAGGAGGGAAACTAGATTGGAAGGACAAATTTAAAATTGAGATAACTAAAGAAAAAATCACCAAAACCGTAACACTGCAGTAGCCCGGAACCTTTAGATTAATCAAGGCAAAAAATAACGGTCTAGATATAAGAGCAGATCAAAACAAAAACATGGCGTTTCACTTTTCTATCTTACGTTTTATTTGATTTTTCCTATCTGTTTTTCCTTTTTCTTCTGATAGTGACCGAGGTCACAGCATACAACCCATAACTTGACTAGAGGCACTCGTCTCGTAGCAGAAAAGACCGTGCCGGTCCTACTATCTCGTGTCCCTGGGCGATCCCGGTGGCTACCATGAGCACGGGTCAGTCGTGCTCTACTGAATAGTACGGTGCCTTGGCCGCGTCGACAAAAGGAAAGTCCAGTGGCAGACTGGGGTGCTAGCTAGGAGGGGTCCAGGGACAGGCTGCGCACATAGTGCATCCGGTACACAGTGGAAAAGCTATCCATGCCACAGTGTGCCTGGTGCACAGTGGAAAAGCCATCAATGCCAGAGTGTGCTTGGTACACCACGGAGGGTGGGGACACCGCGCCCTCCGACAAGCTAAGTTGACAACCTCGTTCTGTGTGCTGCTTCACTATCTTTTCCTGTTCGCTTCTATCTCTCTACTTCCTCCAACCGTCTCCCATACCTCTGCCATGACAACTTTCAGGACATCTTCCGCCCCTCCTCTGACCAACCGATCTCTCCTCTCTCTCCCTTTTTCTTCTCACCTGTCTTGCCCCTCTCGTCCCACTTTCTCACATGTATGTCGGACTGCTATGCTATTTGTGGTGTCAATGACTTGGTGTCTGTGTGGATGGATCAAGTTGTTGGAACTTGGAAGGGATTTCGTAGACTAGGACGTCCTCAAGTATTTGAGGAGGGGGGAAAAAAGAAGACCCGCTTTCAAGAAGGTGTCAAATGGTCATAATGTTTAGGGACGACCCGTTTTCCAGCAGGTGCTGCTCCCCACCAATAGATGGAGCCTCCCCAGGAGTGCTAGTGGTGCCTGCTCCTATCAACACCCCGAGCATCAACTCGGGTTGTTTGTTCAATGACGGGGAATGCACCGAACCACTTGTTTGAGAGTTTCTTGGACAAGCCATGTTCGGGTTCAAAGCGTTTGGCGGAGAGTCAGACTTTGTCCCTACTGAATGTGATATCTCGTATGTGCTTGTTGGTCTTGTTGGCTTGTTGTTATTGGGTTCTTTCAAGGGCGTCAGTGACTTCTCTGAGGAGGCGGTTCATTGTTGCAACCCATTCATTGAGAGGAGGACAGGGAGTGGATGGGTTGAGTTGCGAGGGGAGCAAGAAGTCTGAGGGTAAGAGGGGATGGTAGCCCAGGTCAAGGTAGTATTGGGACATGCCAGTGGAAGGGCAGACAACATTGTTGTAGGCAAATCTCGACGGCGATGAGCAACTGATCCCTGTCGTGCTGGTGTGGATGACAATACTTCCGTAGGATCCTTTGGAGAGTGTCGTTCATCTTTACAGTCTGGCCATCGGTATGGGGATGGAATGCAGTGTTATACTTGAGAGTGGTGTCGTGGGCTTTGAACAAGTTTTTCCACAATTGGGAAAGGAAGCGGGGATCACGGTCGCTAATAGTGAGAGAAGGTGTCGAATGTCTTCAGGAAACCAAGGTGTCCTTTGGTCTTGGCGTCATGGTGTAAGACCAAGAGTTGGGTATGAAGACCACGTGCGTTAGGGATACAGAGTCGACGAGTGCCTTTAGTGTTAATATACAAGTGGTTGTTGTGGAGGGAGTAGTCGGGGATTGTGTCAAGGTCTCGAAGCTTGTCATAGATGTTAGAGAAATTGGGGCACGAAGAGTACCCGTGAGTATAGCGGTGGTGGAGTGAAGGTAGGAGTTGAACCTAAGTCAAGGCAACATAGACTTTCTCAGAGGGCTTATGGTCGAGTCGTCGAGAGAGGGCATCAGCAACGCAGTTGTTTTTCTCGGGGGTGTGACAAATGGTGAATGTAAACTGCGCGAGAAAGTTTAACCATTGGGCTTGGTGGGGCGTAATATCTTTCTTGGTGACTATGCTTGAGACGATGGTGTTGTCGGTGCAGATAGTGAAATACTGACTGTCGAGGCATGAGCGTCAAACTTTGAGAGCAGGGATGACGCCGAGGAGTTCCTTCTCATTGGAGGGGTAGTTCATCTCCGCAGGGATGAGCTTCTTGCCCACAAATGCGATAGGGTACTCGCCGGGTGGAGCCTCGGAGTGGGTGGGGGAATCCTTGATGGAGGTGGCGTCCGAGATGTCGTGGGGGAAGTGTTGGGAGAGGACGACTCCAGTAGCAAAGTCTGAGGCGTCGGTGGTAACATAGAGGTGTCGAGAGGGGTCAACAATGTTGGGGACAAGGGTTGTGGTAATGACTTGTTTGAGGAGATGGAAGGCGGCTTGACGATGTCCGTTCCATGCAAAAGGCTCGTTCTTGCAGGTGAGTTCGTAGAGGGTGTAAGAGATTTCAGAGGTCGCGGATGAAGGGGCGGTAGAAGTTCGCAAGACTGAGCAAGGAACAAAGTTGTAGCAAGGTCATAGGTGGGGGAAACTCGATGAGGGCGGTGACCTTCGAGGGGTCCATGCGGATACCGTGTTATTTATGCGGCTATCAGAGGTTATTTAGATCAAATTCAGAAATCTCAAATTCTTAAATATGAACAAGAGTTGTTCCCATTATAACATTAAGGGTCATGTGAGCACTGCGTCTCAGTTTGAAGCCATATGAATAAGTGGAAAAGTGGGGTAACTGTTCATAAATAGGTTCTAAGATCATTCTAAAAAGTTATTGTACGATCCCGTCCTCGAAGCATGATACTCCCAGTGGATGCTTTTCGTCCTTTCCAGGTTTCAGCGGAATACGAGTTGCTCCCCATCCAAATTATCCTTTAACTATCGCGTCTCGAAGCTTCAAATACAATGTGGCCGAGGTATTCTACGCTTGAGGCAGCAAAAGTGCATTTGTCGAGCTTGGCGTAAAACTTTTGATCTCTGAGGATAGAGAGGACTTGACGAATGTGCTGAAGGTGAGACTCTAAGGTGGGGCTGAAGACCAGGACATCGTCAAGATAGATGACAACACAAACTTCGAGAAGGTTGTGAAAGATGTGATTCATAGTAGAGTGGGCGCTTCGACGAGCCATGTGGAGAAATTGGTGCGGGGTGACAAAAGGTTGGGAGGTAGGGTGAGGAACGTTGGGAATGTCGAGGGTAGGGTCAGGGGGTGTGGTGATGCGAAAGAAGGTGGGATGAAATGCGTACGACATGAAACGGTCGAGCGATGGGCTTCCTAGGACGATGTCGCACATCCGGTGGATGACAACGGATGAGACCTGAGTGCGGAGAGAGCCGATAGTCATGGTGGTCTCGGGAACGGTGCGATCTACTATGACAACTGTGTCCTTATCCCCTCGTCGAATGGTGATCCGAGAGCTATAACGAGTGGAAGGGAGACCGGCTTCACGGGCATAAGCGTTGGTGATGAAGTTACCGTTAACTCTAATGTCAAGGAGAGCTCGAAACTTGATTGTGGACTCACCTAGAGAGGCGGCGATGAATTTGAGTTGGAATCAAGAGGAGTTGACGTAGGCGGAGAGATCATGGTGTTAAGGCGGCGTTGTTCGAGGCCTATCTTAACAAGGCGATCGAGTCGTGCTTGTTCCACAACAACATCGAAGAAGGAGATGGAGGAAGGAATGGGGAGGAGGGTGGAAGAGCACGAGACGGTGATGATCTCGACTACCGGGGTAGAGGACATCGTCGGGAGGAGGACAGCCAGAGTAGATTGCGACGCCTGGGGCTTTACTGATGGAATATTCGTCACCAGGGTTGTGGTTGGCAGACTAGATGTCGATGCTGAAAGAATCATCGGTGGAATGGTGAGCGTCATCGATGATGGGGCCGACAAACTAGTTGTCGATGTTGGGATGTGCACTCCATGATCAACGGTATAGAGTTCACGATGAGGAGGGACTGGGTCCCGTGGCGGCCAAAGAAGTGGATGTCGCAGGTTTGTTCACTTGCCAAGTGAACTTGCTAGTGTTGGGGCAATTTGTTTGCTGGTGTCCAAGATGTCAGCAACGAAAGCAACCATTGTTGACTTGCAGGTAGGCACTTTCCTCGGTTGTGAGTTTCTTGAGACGGTGGGGGTTGGGTGGAGGAAGATGGTTGAACAATGTGGTCCTTGCGTTCCATACACAAGTATTGGATGTTGTGGAGTTCCTCCGAACTAAGGGACGCCGCCGCGAAGGAGTCATTAAGGGTGTCGAGCTCAACGATAGGGTTTGTGAATTCGTCGTCGGAGGGAGATTCTACGGTGGTATCATCCGCAGAGATGTTGTGAAAGAAGCGTGGATGGGAGGTGGTGGGACCGCGAACGGGGCAAAGAAGGCGATCGTGTTGAAGGGCACGAATGAGGAGGTTGGTGAGGGAAATGGTGGCTCGTAGGCGAGGGTGGATGCGATGTCCTTGCGGCATACCGGCTTGAAGCGGGAAATGAAGACGTTGTCGCTGATCTGGTCGTGGGGAATGTTTTGGCTGAGAGTACGAACATATTGGACAAAGCGGTCGGTTGGGCCGTTTTCGCGAAGCCTGCAAACATAGTCGTTGATTGTCTTTTGTGGGCGTCGGGCGGAAGGTGTCGGAGAGGAGGGAGACCCACTCAAGAAAGGAGAGGGGAGGAAGATCGACAAAGTGTCGGTTGGGGGGTTCGGTGATCCACCAGCGATGAGCGGTGTCGACGAGTTTGTTGACGGAGATGGAGAGTCAGTGGATAAGGGGGACGTTGTGGAGTTCGAAAGCTTGTTGTAATTGGCGAGGAAGAGGAGGACATCGTCATAGGATTGTTCTAAGAAGGTGGGAATGTCTTGAAGGTGAAAAGCGGGGGAAAGGTAGCCGGTTTTGGGGACACGGTGAGCGAGGGTGTTGAAGTCAAAGGATGACACGTAGGGGATTTTGGTGACATGCGAATATATGAGCGGGATGGATGTGATGGTCGACGTGGACAAGATGGGAGCGGAGATGTGCTGGTGAGGGGGAAGGGAGGAGGAGTGTGTGATAGCAAGGGTGAAATGTGGGAGGGCGAAAGTGGAAGAACTGGGGGGTGGGGTGGTGTTGCTGGAGGACGGGATGGTCAATGATGATGAAAGGGGAGAGGTTGAGGGAGGAGTGGTGGTGGAGGTCGGAGTGGAGGAGATGGTCGTTCCGGATGTGGAAGGGCGTGGAGTTGTGGTGAGCACTGTGATGGCCGAAGCTTGTTGCTCGAAGGCGGTCATGCGATCAGAGAGAGTGGAGATAGTTGTTTTCATGTTGGTAAGGGATGTTTGAACGGTTGTTTGCGCAGTGGAGATCATGTGGAGGATGGCCGAGAGGTCGGTGGTGATGGCGGGCCCGGCTCGTTGTTCGTCTACAAGTTCACGGGCGAGATTGCTGACGGACTGGGAGTGCATGGGGGACATGTTGATACCGGAAGACTCATCCATGGGGGTGGCGGGGAAGGATGCAGTTGTGGTGGCAATGGCAGTGGCTGAAGTGGCAGCAGTGGATGAGGCGGCAAAGGCTTCAGCAACTTTGCACGAGGTGTTGGTTTCGCGCTTCATGTCGGGGGGGGTTGAGGGCTGGGAAAGGGGGCTTGAACACTTTTATTTACAAAATGAAGAGAATTTTGAAAATTTTATTGAAAAATGAAGGGGAAAAGGGAAGGAATTACTAATTTCGAATATTAATTTCGTATTTAATTTTAGATTAATTGAATTTATTCAAGGAAAAAAATGTACGTACGTTGTATACGAATACAACGTACGGGGTACATTGTATTCGAATAAACGTATATACATTGTACAACGAGTCTTAGGGTACAACTTGGTAGGAACTTGTAGTACAAGAAATAGTTTTTATTTCTTTTCTCGACTTTGGTTGGGAATTTCTCCAAGACCCTCAGGCAGAAGTTGTTTGTATTGTAATTTCGTACAACATAGTTTTTTTTCAGACTTTTCTGGATTATTTTGAAAAATCGAAAATCAGAAAACACTACAAAATGCCGTAAAAAAATATTTTTATTCTTGTTTTTATTTTTGTCTCAAATTCAGTTGTGAATTTCGACATGACCCTCAGGCAAAAGTTGCTTGTATTGCAATGTTGTACAACTTTCGTTTGTATTTGAAATTTTCTGTTTTTAAAAAAATAAATAAAATTAGCACAAATTTGAATACAACGTACGTATGTTGTATTCGAATACAATGTACGTACGTTATATTCGACGGTACGTTCTATTCGGGAAAAACTCGGCGATTTCGAAAAACCCATTTTTTCGAGGTAAGTTGAATAGAACGTACGTATATTTTTTTCGCGTTAAGACAGTAGGAAGATCGCAGGCAGGGTGCGACGTGGGGGGGAAGTAGAAGAGTGTGTGGGGGACATAGGGGGTGTGCGAGAAGAAGAAGTAGAGGATCG
>BFEA01000098.1:2301386-2312154 GCA_003427395.1 Chara braunii
GGGGGGGGGGGGTGTGTACGTAACACAACCATCCCACGTAATGTGGGAAACAGGACAGTACCCAAGAATATCCATTAGTATATTGCTTATTTCTAGCTATGGATGATGCACGTTACGCGGACAGTCTAGGTTAGGGCCCTTAGGGGTCATAGTTAACAAAGGACCAGAGATTAGTATGTTAGTATTAGTATGTTAGGGATTAGGAGAGGGCAAAAAGCCCAACCGTAGAGGGGGTGCACGCCCTAAAGCGCGCTTTTCGCCGCCTAGCACCCATAGCAGCTCATCAGAGGGGTTAGAATCAGTAGAGGCTCCTGTTAGCGTTCGGGGTAGGGGGTGGGGGATAAGCAAGTAAGGCGTCATAGGTTTCAAGGTGGTACTGGGTTACAGGTTAGCGGGTTCGTACCTGAGCTGTCATGGCTGGTGTCGCAGGGGAGTCAACCGCCACCATAGTACGAGGATCGTAGCGCAGCGTGGTGTCAGCGGCCTTACGTAATAAGCAAATTGCTCAAGACACCGTGGCGTGCCAGAGTGCTTCCTTGATCCAGTATCAGTATGTGAGCAGTTCTGCTCAAGTAGGGAAGATGCTGATGCAAAGGCTTCGCGTGTGGCATGATCCAGCAAGCCAGCGTTGGTGTGGTATGGCGAATGGCACARAGTATATGTAAGGGAGTAGCGAGTGCCATCTGGAGAATGGCCAATTGTAGCTAAGTGCAAGCCATAGGAGTTTCGCGTGGTTGGTAATTTTTCGGGGTATGCTAAAGGGGTAATCATGCGGGTAGCGAGGATCGTAGGGTGCGTGCGGTATCTGCATTGTTGGTGCATAGGGTGGGAGAGGGCAAGTTAGTGCCGAGATCGCAGGGAGCGGGGATGAGCTGGTAGATCAAGAGGGGAGAATATGCGGTTTGCTAGCGGGGTTGGGGTGGTCGGTATGTGTTATGTGGGCAAATGTAGGTGGGCATAGGCAGGTTGGCTACCTTTTTTTTGTTTTTTGTCTTGTAGCTTATTGTTGTTTATAGGGGAGACAGGCTATGGTGGTAATGTGCTGCGTTGCTGGTTTATTTTGTAGTGTCGCTTCGAGGTGGTGTGTCTTTTGTATGCTTTGCCAGGTGTAGTTTGACCTGCGGTGCGAGCGTATAGGACGAGCTCTGCGTGGGGAGAAGAGGAAGCAAGGAGCTTGCTAAGGGTATCTCTGGAGGAGCTTGGATAGGTGGCGGGTAGCTGTGTAGTGGAAAGCCTTGCCCAGTAGGGGGGATATGGGGTATGCTTGCAGCTGCGCCTTGCGTCGGTGTAGTTGTTGCTGGGAATTAATCAGGGGTAGTGTGTATGCTGTCTCATAGTGTATTGCAAACGGTCATTATTCCGTCGTAATTGGATGGTGTGCGATTATGTCCGTACTCGTTTTTCGTCGTATCCACTCTTCCTTCCTCGTGCGCGTGTTTGTATTCTTGTGTGTCAACTGTGTTATTTTGGGGTGGTGCATTAGTGGTCGAGACTCGTGGAAGTTTGCTTTTGTTTTTTGTTTTCTTGTTTTTTTGTTTTATTGCCCGTCTTTTATTCACTTTTTATTTTTTATTTTTGTGTTGTTATTTTTAATTCCATGTTTCTATTAAGCAGGAAGTTGGTGACCCATAACTGGTAGGTCTAGTTGTGTGGTACGTATATCAAAGCTTTGTCAAGCTCAAAAGTAGGCGTGTATTATGTTATCGGTGGGTGATGACCGGGGCTGTTGGCAATCGTTTGAAGTTTCCTTCGTTTTATTGGCAGGTTAGGTACTTACCTTATTTAAAGTTCTATTTTAATTATTATTTTATTTCATTTAGTTTTATTTATTTACTTTATTATTTTTTTATTTTTTTATTTGCTGTCTTTTTGGATTTATTTTATTTATGTTGATTTACTTATTCATTAATTAATTTTTATTATATATTGCTTTATTTATTTATTTTATTTTATTTATTTATTTTATTTATATCTTTTTTATTATTTATTTAATTATTTAAAAAAATATATTATGATTATTATTATTATTATACTATTATTATATTATTATTTTTTAATTTTTATTTTCTAAAATTACTTAATTACTTTTAATATTATTAAGAAATGAATATGTTGTGTGTGTGTGTGCGTGTGTGTGTGTGTGTGTGTGTATCCCTCCCCGTACCCTCGTGATGGGGTCCCTACGGGTAGGTCCATGGATGTTGGACCTACCCCAGTTGGGATAGGTCCTCCATCCGAACCATGCCTGTTTTATTTTTTAGGTTGATGCACGCACACACAATGTGTTTGAGTGAGGAGCTTTTTGTTCGGTGTGGTGGGGTGTTATTATACTCAGTGGGATTTTTTAGACACTGTTTTGTGGTTTATGGATGGTTTAAGAACTATAGAAGATGTTGTAGTGTGTCTTGGGGGTTGCATTTGAAAGGTTGGTAATTCAAGGCGTTACTAAGGACTTTTCTTGCAGTCCCACAAAATCTTTGATTTTTAAACCCATTTCGTATGAAGCAGAGGATTGTTTGGTATATTTCTTCTGCCGCATGCAGTGGCTCGGTATCGATAGTCATTATTGTTATGATCTGGGGTATTAGTAGGTTGAGTGATTGTTGGATGAGTCTATTGGAGTTGGCTTGCACAAATCGGGTGATGGGGAAGTTGAGTTCCCTTCGTTTGTCATATTTGCTTGTCCTGTATGTGCCAATTTGCGGGTTTGTGATAGTTATTGTAGTGTTGAGGAAGTTGGTTTGGGTTCCAATGGTAAGGTTATTTACTTGCGTTTTTTGCGTTGTTTGTTCATTTAGGGTGATTAGGTGAAGAGGATATATGTAGTATTTGCTGCGTGTGCTGGTGATGGCTGGGTTTCGAAAGTCGTGGATTCTATGATTGTTGATGATGTGAAAATCATCGAAGTAGCGAAAGACGTGTTAAAAAAGGTGCAACAAATGTGTATTGTTTTTGTTAGTTAATTTTTCATAAACTTAAATTCATATTTGAAGAAATAGATGTTGCACCAGACTGGCGAACAGCTTACTCCCATCGGGATCCGCAGTATTTGTCTTCAGATTTTGCTACCGAGGGAGGTATATGCGTTTTTAATCAACCAGTTATTGATTTCATTTACTGCATTGTTGTTCATGATGAGGAATCCATTTGGTGGGTTAACGTACCAATCACATGTAGGGGTCCAAATACCATTATTGGAGTGGAATTTGCAGGCAAGCTTAACCCCGTTGCCATAGGTATTTTTTGCTTGTTTGAAAGCGAGTTTCGAAAAAAATAGGATGGCGTCAGGTAGCAGCATGTGATATCTGTTGAAAATATAGATGTTACCTTATGGGGTAGATTGTAAGTGTAATCTGAGGTTGAGTCTATAGGCCACCAGAATGGTACTTTGATACCGAGTTTTTCAAGTGTTTTTCGAGTCATTTCTCCACAGTGTAGTTTGACCATTCTTATTAGCGCAGTCAAGACGGCCGCTGCGAGGTCTGCAAGGGGTGTAGTAATGACATCAGAGGAATTAGTTAACCATCTGAATGCATTTTTGTGTTTTTTGTAGGTGGCAAAGAGGTATGGTAGTGTCATTTTGCCAATTGGTATGTCGGGGAATTTTATGGTCAGTTGTTCATTCATGAGGTGGAGTAGTTCGGTGGCTGTGATCTCGTGGGGTTCAAAGTCGGGGCTGCAAAGTCTCTGGAGGGCGAGGAATCTTACCAGATTGATGCATGTGATAACCGGTGTTTTAGGAGCTTTGTCGGTACCGGAGATGTAAAAGTGTTTGGTGAGGTAGTTGATTTCATGGTTTATTGCATGTTCTTGTAATCGTGCAGCAGTGTGGGGTCTTACATTTTCAAGATTCCTTTTAATGACTTTTGTCATAGTCTTGTTTGGCCTTGGGTTCATCATAAAGCGGCATCCCTAGTTTTATTAGCATGGCAGTGAACTGTGCCCATACCTATAGCGTGGCAGATATTACATCATCTGTGTTTGTGGCGGCCGGAGGGATGTGGTTGAGTCCCATAGCCATTATCTTGCGAAGCTCAGTGTTGGTTGTGATGTTGAGGTCTAATGTCGTGACATGTGCAGCTTCTTGTGTGGGTAGCATTCCGGAGGGTAGTTGATTCGTGTACTTCTGGAACCTCGTTTGTTGGTAGTAGCAAGTCTGAGGCAAAAGCTTTGTCCAGCCCGTAAAATCGAAGTCACGGAATACTGTTGCAGGTTTATACAGTGCTTTCAGTATATGGTCGTTATAGGTCCATGAAAACATAAATTTTTCAAGTAGTGGTATTGCATCAGGTCTATGTTCTTGGAGTATTTTTTCGAAAATGTATCTGAATTTGAATCTGTCCATGAGCCGGTTAACGTAGTGGCAGGAGATTATGTTTTTGTTTAGGTTTTTACTGTTTCTCCATCCGAGTCTTCCGTCATCCATTGTTTGCAGCCTTGCGTCCTGCACACACGATCCAGGTATAGGGTCAATATGTTGTTGGCGATTTGGGGAGGTGTTTGTAGGTCGTAGTGTGGCCTGCTTAGTTATGCGAGTTCTTATATAAGGTGCGGTTTTAGTTGGGTATGAAGCTCAATTTTATTGTAATGCCTTAGTATTAGTCCTTGCGTATTTTAGGTAGTAGCTATATATGAGTGGGGGCCAGCAAGTGCAATTATTTTCTTTAGGCACCGGTATTAATTTGGTGTTCTAGAGGGGTAAGCAGAGATCTGTACTCCTTTGGTTTGAACTTTGGTTGTGTTTTTAAGCAAAAAGCTTGAGACAGGGAGGGAGGACAAAGGGATTACCCTCATATGCACGTATACAAACACAGCATCATGCACTCGGACAAAGTGTCAGTCATGGACACGTACCGACATACTGAGACATGCGTCATTATGTTTTCGTAAATACAAAGCGAGGTGTGCATAGGCATGTATGCAGACACGTACACACATATTGGGACTTGTGGAGATGCTATTTGCAAGTACGCATGCAATTGCACACATATTCACAGGCCTATACAGGATTCGCCTGTGTAGTCACTTTGGACAAGTATACTTATCATTTGCATAGTCACTTATGTAAATACCTCCCCATATATACAACCTGTCACCGTCCTGGTTATGCACAGACACATGCGAAAAATATGTGGATATGCAGTGACACATATACTTACGGACGTAGAATTGGTGTTCCTAGCGGCGCATAGGCATAGACACCCATACATACGCACAAACACTCATACGTAGAGATCCTTTTTTTCAAGTACGCATGCATTTGCACATATATTCACAGGCTTTTACCGAATCCGCCTGTGTAGCCGCTTCGGCCAAGTATACTCATGATTGCATAGACACACATACACCCATACCTCCGTACATATATAGACTGTCACCGGCCTGGGCACACACACAGACACACGCGAATACGTGATGATGCGTTACTGATATTCAGTCATACACACACTCTCGGACATAGAGACGGTATTCCCAGCCGCACATACGAATATACACTTACACAGTCTTACATATGCACATATATACACACAGACACTAACACATAGAGATCCTTTTTTGCAAATATTCTCACATATGCACACGTACCCAGACCCACTTTCATATATGTGCTCCTATGTACGGCGCATAGTCATGGTCTTGCATGCGCACAGAAATACATTAATGATGTCTTGTGTACACATGTTCAGACGGAAGTGTGCACTGTCATATGGTCAGTGTCATATACCTGCCAATACACACACCTTCTCAGGGTCATGCATCTCACTCATGCACGCACATGCACAGACATTCGTACTCATGTAGCCATTGTTTTTTATCGCAAAGGTGGTGATAGTCGGATGGGAGAAAAAATAATTAATAACTTATGAAATAAAATTATATCGGACAGCCAGCAGCCTTAGCTGGTTTAGCTGGGGGACTTATTCCGGTCAATCTAGGTCAGCGGAGCCTCAAAAGAATCGAAGACCACGCTAGCCTTTATTAGTAGAGCCCTGCTATTTGCCCTCCTGCATTTTACATCAAGACTTGTACTGCTAGCCTTATGTAAAGAGAAAAACTATAGCTTTGTCGGTGACAGTATCCAAACTTTCTAGAGCTAAATCATCCCTAACCAGAAAAAGGCATATGTCATATGCTCTGTCTGTTTGGCTCAGGTGTCTGATAAACTGAGCTACAGACCATTGTAGCTTTGCGCTAGTCTAACTTCTCGTGATGCTTGCGAAGTTAGGTTGGTAATCTGCGCTAAGACTCCGGCAAACTCGTTTCCATGACTCCTGAGATGATTGAGACCCAGTTCCCAGGGCCGAGCAGTCGCTGTTTGTTCTGAGCACAGAGGACTCGGCGCTGCTGGCACCGTAGTTTACTCTGAGTGCATCAATAGCAGAAACCGGTCCAATCGGAGTTCCAGGCGATGTTGAGCTAATTGTGATGGGGAGCATCCTTTTGTTTCCTCTCTCAGCATCTCCGCTGCTAACCTGGATAACTTCGTGGTTTTCAGGCATGTGTTGCTTGGTGGTCATGTGCTCGGTCCAGTTCCTTAGTGCATTCTCAACAGGTGGGGCCCATTGCTGATTTGCCTGAGGTGGGGCAGTTGTGTTTGCCTGTGCCTGAGCGCACGCTGTGGCGATCAGCTCTTGTGCCATTGCTTGTTGCTGGGCGGCTGTCGCCATCTACCATTGTTGCTGCGTCATGAGGATGTCATGCATGTCTGGCTGCCTCCAGTCATAATGGGGTGCTTTCTTCCTCGTCTGTCTTCTGGTCTGCATCCCTTCTTGGACTGGCTTCAGTCTTTGCGTCTTGTTTCCTCTTCTGGACCTTGCTCTAGGAGGTTCTGGGAGGGGGTTCATTGCGATGCTGAGAAGCTGCACGCGCCTGCGTGCCAGCCTTTCGGCTTCCGTGCAAGTTTGGTTTTGTGTTGTTGTACGGGGGTTAAGGGTAATGGGGATAGCAGTGGTTAAGCCTTGGCCTGTGTAGGGACCAAATGGTGTCGAGTTCAGTGTGTGCGGGGGAGATCTCGGAGTGGTATTGGTGGTGGTGGGGGGGCCGGTCTGTCGTGCCATAGGCTGGGCTGTTCTTAGAGTGGCATTGGTGGTGTTGAGAGCGCCGGATTGTAGGGCCGTAAGCTGTGCATTTCTCGGATTGGCATCGGAGATGTTGAGAGGGTGGGTTTGTTGCGCCGAAAGTTGTGCAGCTGCAAGGGCAAAAGCATTGCCCATCCTCTGGTAGGTGCCCAGGTCGTGCAGTCCTGTATTATTAAGAATATTTGTGGCAGGTCTTTGCTGTTGTGCTGGTGTTGTGCTCTGGTTCTGGTCAGTTTGCACCTCGTTGCGTGTTGGGATATTGTGGTTTGCTGGTGGCGTGCATGCGGCTATGGTTGCAGAGGCAGAGTTACCAGCAGCGTGTTGTTGACCGTTCTGTGCAGGCGTTGTGCGTCCATTGGTGGTACTGGCAGTGGGAGTGCAAGTGGCAGTGTTGGGTGCATTCCCTGGTGTCTGTGCTGCATTGCTGTGTCCCGTAGGTGTGTTGATAGTGTGTGTCTGATGTACCGGTGTTGCGGAGTGCGTCCTGGTTGGGGTGATGAGTGTCACAGTTGATGCAGGTGTGCTACCAAGCCTCATTTGTCGACATCTCCTCAAGGAGTTGTCTTCGACATCTGGAGGGTTTGGTCTGCTTGTTAGCCGTGCTAGGACCTCCTCAGCGTTAGGTACAAGTGCAGCGGTGAATCTGTGTACGAAGGGTACATTCATAAAATTCTCAAAACTGAGGATTTCCTCCACCGAGATGTTTCTGTTCTGTACCAGGAGATGCACGATCTTGATCATGTATTCTCGCATGAAGATGAAGGAAATCTGCGCCAGGATAGGCTTCTTCCAGGTTGTACACAGGAGTGCTTGGAACTCGAGCATTCTGATTTTGTCTGATGGTGCCTCTGAGTTGATCTTGTCTAGATTACCAATTACATACCAAATCATGTGGTCGAACCATGTGAAGCTATTTTCACATCCGAGACATGCACACTTCAAGTATGGTCTTCCGGCGTTCCAGAACTTCTTGAGTTCAAGTAGATTCGTTGGGAACTTCGGTATGCCTTTCTGATGCAACAGGGGTTTCTTCCAGCACTTCCCTTTTTCCAGCTTGGCGATTGAAGGGAAGTCAGCATCTAGTCCACCCCTTGCTCCTGGGAAGTAGATGGTTCCATTTATGGCAGCAGTTCGACAGTTGTCTATGTCGGCATTGGTAAGCCCGACGAGTGCCGTATACGCTTCTACGCTGATTGGTGCCGTGTAGTTGAAAGTATCAAGCTTCCATAACCGATTGTGCACACGCTGCACCGCTTTCTCCGTCCATGTGCTTAAGGCTAGTGGCAAGAATGGGCTATGCTTGGCAAACTTTCACCCAGCGTCTCTTGCAAGCGGGTTAATCTCTGTGTGCGCGTTGTTCTTTCGTTTTGCCTCCTTCTTCTTGAGGTACTCTAACTCGGCTTGTGACAACGCCATTCGATCGATATAAGCGTTGCTGAAAGTCTCGTTACTTTCGGTAACGGAGACTTGGCCAGCAGCGTCCAAATGTGATGCGTCATGGCCATGGAGTTCGAAAATGATCTTCTCGGCCTTGGCAATGATGAGGTTCAGCTCCCGAGTCTCGATTGCGGCTTTCCTGCATGCATCGGTAATATTGCTTGCTAGTTCTTGGATCTTGGCGTTTAGTTCATGTGGTCTGCACTGCATGATAGAGACAATGGAAGCTCAGTCGCTGAATGAGAGGTTCTCAATCAGAAAAGGGGTCTGTCCCAGAGTCGCTTCATATATTTGCAGTAACACGTCCGCAGGAATGGCAAGCATGGCGAGCTGGCAATGTACGCTGGGCGGCTGCAATGCTGAGAATGGCTTGATGGCGGCCGCAAGTTCTGGGTGCCAACCCATGAGGATGCTATCCATCCTGCACACGTTTTGTAACGAAGCAAATATTAGCATTGCTGTGCGAGTGGGGTTCAGGGGTTATGGCTATCGGTATGTGTTTTTTTGGGGGGGGCTACTGTATTCCTTAGTTTGTAGGTCAAGATAGACTTCGTTAATCAATTCTATATATATATATATATATATATATATATATATATATATATATATATATATATTTGCATCACCTAACAGTATCAGGGTTTTGGTGAATTGATCCGATTAGGTGTAGGAAAGCGAGGGCGCAGACGTATGTGCCTGCAGTGCGTTTTGGGAGGTCAATTGATGCAAAAGCAATGCGTTAGGTAGGGGGTTTTTTAGGAGGTGGTATTATTATAAAGGTCCGGATCTCATCGTAATGGGGGAGTTTCGGCTGTGGTAAGATAATTAGTTGCGGGGTGGTATAGTCATGTCTGCTAATTTTTCCAGTAGGCGATGCAAGTTATCAGCGCAGTTTACTGTGTCTTGAGCATTCTGAGCTTCGTTGTGTTTGTTTGGCGCAGTTTACTTGTGTCTTGAGCATTCTGAGCTTCGTTGTGTTTGTTTAGTCATCGGGTGAGCATGAGAGCAATTCGTTCTTACGGAAAACCATGTCTGGTGTCACCTTTATTTATGTCATGGGGTATCGGTCGAGATACTCTCGGTCAGGTTTGTCTAGGTCCTGGAATCAGTATTTGTTTGTAGGGGTTTTATAAACCAGTGTTTGAAAGATATCAAAATCTATTGCATTCTGCATGCGGTTATCTGTATACCAGAAGCTGGGGGGCGTTCTCAGGACTCCTAGATGTGTTGTGTTTTGAAAAACCGTCGGGTTGCTAGGGCAAAGGGTAGTATCCATCAGCTTGCTCTTGCGCATGGTAGCAGGTATCTGTAGCGCTCTTACTGTACTTTATTATAAGCGGATGAGAGCATTGGTTGGTCATTCTGTTAAAACGACCATTTTGATTAGTCTTTTCAATTATTGCATATTTCACTAGGGAGTCGTTCTATTGTGTGATCGGTGGTCAAGGTGTATAGGGTATCTATATGTCTGTGCATTATTTGGGCTATGTTCTGTCGAACTAGGAGTGTGTAATTTATTCAGAACATTGGGTATGCTTCACATTATATTTTTCTCGAGGGGATTTAAGGATTTAACGTTATGTTTTCAGGAATTATATTTATTGCATTGTATTTTTATTCGTTATTTTGATCTGTAATAGCCCGCATATTTGTTAAAACAGAAGCGATCGATATTATAAGGCCGGGAATTGGGTCCAGCGTTCCTCACAACGTTTGTCGCTGTTGATCATGGATCTTCGGCCAAGCAAAGCCCAGGGTATGACTGTGCCAGAAAGAAAATAATACATTTCTATCTTCTTTTGATCTATTCATCAAAACATCGCATCTATGGTAAAAGTTCTTCCTATCAGTAAATCGATGATACCAATTTACCCTAACACCAAGTTACCTGAGCGCAGTCATCCATCCACCAGCAGATATACTTAAATTGACAATACAGTCTCTCTTTTTTTCTTTTTTTCTTTTTTCTTTTTCTTTGGGGGTCTTTTTTTCACTCCCTCTCTCTTTCTCTCTATTTCTCTCTCCCTTTCTCGCATGACCTAGGGTATTTGTCAGAACATCATACCTCAAAAAATTTAAGTAAAATGACAACATCTCTCTCCCTTTCTTTCTCTCTCTCTTTATTTCGCACGACTTTAGCCTATTCGTCAGGACATTACCTAATCAACACGAGAAGATTTTCTGAATATAGCCCTAATGCATGCAGAATTAAAAAAATGACAATATTTCTCTCTCTCTTTCTTTTTCTTATT
>BFEA01000098.1:2312189-2326261 GCA_003427395.1 Chara braunii
TTTTTTTTTTTTTTTTTTTTTTTTTTTTTTTCTCTCTCTCTCTCTCTCTCTCTCTCTCTCTCTCTCTCTCTCTCTCTCTCTCTCTCTCTCTCTCCTTCTTTCTTTCTCTCTCCCTCATTTTCCAATACCCAATCGAAAAGGCAAATACGGTCTCCCACCATGCTTGATAGGAAAATATCACCATAAGAAGTCAGCGGAGCTTTCAGCGACATCACTATGCCAGTAGCCATGAAGAACGCAGCTGATCAACTCGTCTTCCTAAACTGTCGTTACAGCGCCTTCATATCGTGAACCGCTACATCTCTCTCTCTCTCTCTCTTTCTCTCTCTCTCTCTCTCTCTCTCTCTCTCTTTTTTTTTACCAAAAAAGAACTTCTTATTTGCCAACAATCGAATAAAAGACAAATACGTTCTCTCACCATGCCGCCGAGGAAGCATTATCGCGGTTTATGAAAGTAGTTAATCGGAGCTTTTAACGATGTCAACACGCCATTAGCGGGGAAGAGCATGGTCAATCAACGCGTCTTCCCAGTGCTTTTATGTCGCTACTTTTGCAAATCACGAACGTCGGGTAGCGCCATCAACACCCTTTTTACGAAGAGGCCCTGTGCCTGAGCGCTTTCGTGCGGGTGGATAGACCATCGTCGGGAAGATTCATATCTAAATCAAGGGGCAGAGCCCCTGACCGGTTACGGTTACTGATTTTTTGCGTTGCCTAGATCTTGCCTTCTAACTGATCCCACTTATACTTAGTCGATTGGTATCACCGACCAAAATCGTCAAGGCCCAGGCTGTGGCGGGTGCATGGTAGTGCACCCTTGCAAGAAACAAGCCAGCGCTCAACATGCTCATCACCCCGTTGCCTCAGCCATCCTAACACCAGGCTTTAGCACATCATACTACCGCCCGCGACTGCGTCTCCGCGATCCTTTGTTGCCAAAGCGCCGCTCGCAAGCGATGCGTAGTTGTTATATTTTTAAGCTAACTAAGGACGCAATCGCCAGTGTTTTTAATAATATTTAGATTTTTTAAGGATTTCCGTATATATAAAAGGATAACGATTAATGATCTACCAATTGTTTGAATTATCGTTGTGCCTCCGTCATTCGTTGGAATTATGTGACAACCAACAGGCTCTAATACCCTCACGCACGCGACTATGTCACCGCGATCCCCCGTTGCCTAAGCACTACTTCCGAAGTGACGCTTTGTTGTTGCTCTTTAAAGCGCAATCGTCAATTATTTGTATTTTATAATGTTTAGCTTTTCTGTTTATGTGTTAATTTATATATTTTTTTCATCTTTAAGTTATATTTTATTATTTTCTTAATTTTTTATGCTTGTTTTTTATTTATTCTTCGTATATATCATGCAATAATATAAGAGGATAAGGATTGAAGCTCATTATTTGGTATATCGTTATGCCTCCACAATTTTTTTTTTTTTTTTTTTTTTTTTAATTTTTATATATATCCTAAAGATGATTAATCATTAACTATTTTTATTTTTTAATTTTATATTTTATTTTAAAAAAATATATATATATTATACATATCTTTCTATTTTAATTATATGGTTTGTTTTTTTGTTTTTATTCTTAATTTTATCTTATTGTCTTGAAGTACCCGGTGGGGGCTAACGTCTGTATGCATTGTATGTGTGTTTTTTTGTTTTTCAGTTGGGATGTCTATGAATAGAGTTCGTTGTTCATCAAGGTGGGGCTTGCTTCCGTGTTTGTCATAATCATAACACCGGAAGCCTGCTATATAGGAGGGAGAGTCTTGGCAGAGATGCGGGTTTTACACGTACTCGTGTACCAATCAGTGTAGGGTAGTGCTGTTGTATGACGACAGTGTATGCTTGCAGGGTACGTTATCATCAGAGGGGAAAGGAGATTGTGCGGACGTGTGGTGGTTAGTTCAGAGCGGTGTGTGTTTCGCCAGGGGAACAGAGAGCAAGATTGTGCTACTTTTTAGCAATCTTGCAGACGTAAGCAGAGGGCAAGGGACACCCATAATTGATTACCATGTTGCATATCATGGCG
Organism: Chara braunii; assembly: GCA_003427395.1. NCBI lineage: Eukaryota > Viridiplantae > Streptophyta > Charophyceae > Charales > Characeae > Chara > Chara braunii. The sequence continues at coordinate 2,314,233 of BFEA01000098.1, forward strand.
CCGTGAATGGCGACACCATCCTGATTCTGGAGCGAGTGCATCTGCGTGATGCTGCGGTTGGTGCGGAGCCCTGGGGATCATCACCGGAGGGTCGAAGCCTGACGAGGACATATGATGTAGATTTAAATGGTCGTATGGTTCTTCACGTGGGGGTTGGTTTTTCCTATCTTCGAGGATCATTAGTTGCTCTTCGTTTCTATCTGCGTCGTTTTGGCGAAGTGATTCCCATAGAGGAGCCAGAGGAAGGCAAGGATATCCTGATTTGCATTCTAAGGGCATTGGTGACTGCACTTGCAGCTGAACATGAAGGTTTTATCGTTCCGACGGCCGGGTGGGGTGTGGCAGTAGAAGATCCCTTATCGCGCCCGGGGTTGTGGGGGGAGGTAAAGGAGTACGAGGGTTACCAGTAGGTACTTCAGTAGGGTGTCATGTAGCGCCTTGAGGTCTGTGGTTTCGTGAATCCTGTGTCGGAACTAATGGAGCGATCTCTTCGTCAATTAGCGTTCGTGTATCGGGCGTTTGAGATATGAACCGGCCTAATAATCGCAAGCATATGTTTTCTTAGGTCGATGACTATCCTTACGAGGTGATAGGTTTTGTGTATGCGTATTTTCGTAGTCAGCTTGAGGCGCAACATGCGCGTTGTTAGCGAAATTTTTTTTTCGAGGAAGGGATGGTATTCAGACCCTTCGTGGGTGTGGGGTATGTACATAAGGTTGTCCGTTCGCATTGCGAGTGGTAATTTTGTGCTTACTTGCCCTTTTCAGGGGTACTGATGCACTGGATCGTTCAGTCCTATCACTTGTTCGGTAGGTGTGTGTAGAAGAGGGAAGGAGTTGTATCAAGATCAACCTTTATTTGGACGAGCTATAAGGACTTGGATCTTTTTCTAAGACGGGTAGTGGGATATAGTTTTTTACAGGTGTGGTTAAGTCGAAATCATACCTCTGAGTTTTGCCAGTCTTGTTTTGCGTAGCCCCACCCTTCATGTTTGTATGCTGGGCATTATGACTCGTGTGTACCATTGCTTGAGATATAGAGAAATTTGTGCATTCTAACATTGTGAATTTTCGGTGTGTACTGGAGGTTATACTTCACTCAAGGCCTAATGTGTTTATCTTTATAGACAAAGGCATATTGCACGTATTAACCCTTTGAGCAAAAAAATATATATATGAAGTTAATATGAAAAAGCAAGGCCGATCTTCTATCCTAACGAATCTTTTCACTGGCGTTTGTTGCGTCAAGCAGAAATTAAGCATATACATATGACAAACCAGCATGTGCGGTTTTATGGGCAAGAATGAGATGACTTATACGTATAGCGGTACATAACTCTTGTAAGATCATGAGTTATTCAGAAGGGATTGTCCATACATTTTCGTGAAGAAATCTACTCTCGATAAGTATAGGTAGGCCAACCAGCGGGCAGACTTTACGTGCACGTTTCTTTACGTGAAAAACGGTTCTTAGAAGAAACACATTACTGAGTGTATTTTCTTACCATACAAGCGGAACATGCAACATGCCGTATCGGAAGAGAATATATGAAGGACATCGTGGATTATTTTGGAATTGTTAGGCAAATTATATAGCGTGGTATTATCCCTAGCGAGCCATCTATCTGAGTGCAAGGTGTGCATGGAAGTTTTTAGTTAGCATGTTAGGAATTTTATCGTACAAAAAAGACATCCGTATGCATGCGTGTTAAGCACTGTGAATGCTGGGTGTGTGTCCGTCGGTGATCGTGTTAGCCAATTAAGTCGAAAAGTAAGGAGATACGTGTATTAGATATTAAAGATCGCATAATTATACGAATTTAACAGTTTTTGACGAAGAAAGCCTCATACGTGCCTGTGTACCGGCGATGGGAGAGGAATTCTTTCAGTTTCGACAAAACAGTCATTTTGATTCAAGGATTGTTACATCAGTAGGGCTACGTACGTGTATATTTAGCTCACAACTTGACCTATAACCTAAAGCACCAACTCTATGTGAGTTATCATAATAATCTTCGTATCGAGGGGATAATTAATTAACACAATCTGCGAAATTTATAATTACGTCATTTATGGCGGATTCTGATCGTAGAAGAAAGCGAGTACTATATTTTAGGAACGTGATCATCCGTAAATGCCGACGTCTATACGGAAGCGAAAAAAAAATCGGCTCCGACAGCAAGGTATTTCGACCGATGATAGTAACAGGAGCGTCAAGTACTCATGGCATAGAGGTGGAGATTGAGAGCGTCTATTGCAGTATTAAAACCGATCTAAAATAATCATCATTTCACGCATATCGTTGTCTGTCAATGATAGTAAAGTTGTAGCGCATATTGTACAAGTGGGTAGATGAGTCTTTTATTCATCATACATATATGTGTATGGTGCGCTTTGTTTTCGATGATCCATTGGTTGTATGATGTGGGGTGACGGTCGGGTGTGGCCTTAACATTACAGTTGGGTATGATCTGGTTAAGTTTTTATATTCGGGGGATCGAGGAACCGGGAAGTGGTTTAGGGTATCAAAAGATGGGGAAGCCGTAGGATCTATTACGCAGGTTTTAGTTACGTTGTTTTGTTCATGAAATGGAAGGCTTCGTCAGAAAAAATACTGTCAAAGTGATGTTACTTCTTCATGGGGTAAAAAAATAAAAACGTACAAACTAGAAGATTTCCTTATTATTGGTGTACGAGGCGTAGTCTAGTGAAGTCAACAATCTAAATGGTGGGGTGAGCAATGCACGGGGTCTCGAAGCGGTCAGCCGATTAGCCGAGTGCTATGAAGCCTGGGATCAGGACGCAAGGCGATTGCAAAAGCATGCCAGAGGAACTGATGAAGAACATGTGAGTGTGTAAGCGCCTATGTGTATCTTCTTCGAAGTAGGAGCACGTCCATGTATTGGTGGTAGAGCAAATTATTTACTTTATATTAAAAGAGCAGGTACATCTAGTTTTTACTTGATATTCCGCTATGCAGCAACTATGACTGACAGCCCTTGTAAAGAACCTCTTGTGTATAAGGCTGCCAACGTGGAGGTAGGTTGAGCGGTGGTTGTGTGTCATATCGACACGCTTGCATACAGTCAGAAAAAAACGACTCCCCGATGCCACGTCCCACTTGCAAGTGCTGTCCCGTCGCACACAGGCCACACGTCGAGACCAATCAACATCTTCTTGACTACAAAAGGAAAGACTTTTGCGCCCCCTATCACAGTGTGATGGCTAAAAAGGAGGACATTCCTAGATGACGATTACCACATCTTAGCACCTCGTCGCGCTCACCAAAGGACGTTTGATGTGAAACGATCAACCAAGGAGCCCTAGAAATCGAAGCACCCAAACTTAAAATGAAAACTAAAATGACAATCCTAGCTGTCAAGTCCCACGTGCAAGCCCTGCCCCTGCCGACCGATGAGGCAAGATCAACCACGCTCGTCCAGTGAAGCATCGTCATCCCTGTCTAAGATAGACCAAGTCATAGGACGAGTTAAAACAGGATTCTAAAAAAAAAAAAAAAAAAAAAAAAAAAAAAAAAAAAAAAAAAAAAAAAAAAAAAAAAAAAAAAAAAAAAGTTCAAACGAGATTCTCAAAAAATTAAAAAAAAAAAAAAAGGGGGGGGGAAAAACGGGACCATTTAGTAGGTGTGAAAAAACGTCGCATCCCAACAGAAGGGAAAGGGGAAACTACTCCAGATTTCATGAGAAAAGGAATTAGTTTTTTTAACTAGTGCAGGTATGAAGGCGCAATGTAGTAAGAGTGGATTCGAATAGCTCCCGCAGATGTAGAGGCGAACAGCAGTATACAAATTCAAAGAACCATTCGTGTAAGTGCGCGAGCTATTTAATTTAGATAAATCATGGGCAAGCTTTGTTCGTATGAGTATGTAGGAAAAAAGACGAGAGCATATATTGTTCGATCTTTATAAACCGATTCGCAATCAGAATGTATCTCTATTGTGTTGTCACCCTGGTAAGGCAGTAAGTGATATCCTATGCGTACGATGTTCGATCAGGGTTGTAGTGAGACGATGTGCTAGTAAAAAAAACAGAGGGCTGAGGAATGCGCAGGGCTTATGATGTTGGTGGATGGGGGTTGCGTGTGTAGGGATTTATGTGGGGTTTTAACTGAATAGTTATATGTGTCGTAGGAGGTATGTTTGCGGGTATGGTTTTTGGTATGTTATAGATCGAGTGGTATGGTGATGGGAGATATGTGGGTGGTGGGGGGTGGGGGGTGGGGGGTGGGGGGTTGGGGGTATGTTCACAAGAATTACATGTGTGTTTCATTCTGATCTTTGTTGGGTGCAGGGAGAGCGCGAGGGAGCAAGCGAGTGGGGATGTATATGCATGTGCTTGTCATGGTGTGGTTTGCGTCGTGATTAAAGGAACGTACTAGAAGCAACGGTGGGAATGGTTATACGGATCGGCCATAGCGACTATTTATTTCAAGCTTGAAGTTTGCGTGTATGTAGCAGTGTAGTAATGATTGATGGGGACAACATAATTGCGGATAAGGATAGGGGGAAGGGGGGGTGGGGGGTCAGGGGAGAAGTTAGTGTAACGTTTCGTCAATCACGGTTAGGAGTTGGATAGTTTAGTTGAGTATGCACTGCTCTGCCAGTAGGGGAGTCGACCCCTACATAGCGTCAGGATCAAGGATCCGGGTATGTGTGTGGGGGGGTTTGTGTACGTAACACAGCCATCCCACGTAACGTGGGAAACAGGACAGTACCCAAGAATATCCATTAGTATATAGCTTATTTCTAGCTATGGATGACGCACGTTACGCGGACAGTCTAGGTTAGCGGTCATAGTTAACAAAGGAGCAGAGATTAGTATGTTAGTATAGTATGTTAGGGATTAGGAGAGGGCAAAAAGCCCAACCGTAGGAGGGGTGCACGCCCTTAAGCGCGCTTTTCGCCGCCTAGCACCCATAGCAGCTCATCAGAGGGGTTAGAATTAGTAGAGGCTCCTGTTAGCGTTCGGGGTAGGGGTTGGGGGATAAGCAAGTAAGGCGTCATAGGTTTCAAGGTGGTACTGGGTTACAGGTTAGCAGGTTCATACCTGAGCTGTCATGGCTGGTGTCGCAAGGGAGTCAACCGCCACCATAGTACGAGGATCATAGTGCAGCGTGGTGTCAGCGGCCTTACGTAATAAGCAAATTGCTCAAGACACCGTGGCGTGCCAAACTGCTTCCTTGATCCAGTATCAGTATGTGAGCAGTTCTGCTCAAGTAGGGAAGATGCTGATGCAAAGGCTTCGCGTGTGGCATGATCCAGCAAGCCAGCGTTGGTGTGGTATGGCGAATGGCACAAAGTATATGTAAGGGAGTAGCGAGTGCCATCTGGAGAATGGCCAATTGTAGCTAAGTGCAAGCCATAGGAGTTTCGCGTGGTTGGTAATTTTTCGGGGTATGCTAAAGGGGTAATCATGCGGGTAGCGAGGATCGTAGGGTGCGTGCGGTATCTGCATTGTTGGTGCATAGGGTGGGAGAGRGCAAGTTAGTGCCGAGATCGCAGGGAGCGGGGATGAGCTGGTAGATCAAGAGGGGAGAATATGCGGTTTGCTAGCGGGGTTGGGGTGGTCGGTATGTGTTATGTGGGCAAATGTAGGTGGGCATAGGCAGGTTGGCTACCTTTTTTTTGTTTTTTGTCTTGTAGCTTATTGTTGTTTATAGGGGAGACAGGCTATGGTGGTAATGTGCTGCGTTGCTGGTTTATTTTGTAGTGTCGCTTCGAGGTGGTGTGTCTTTTGTATGCTTTGCCAGGTGTAGTTTGACCTGCGGTGCGAGCGTATAGGACGAGCTCTGCGTGGGGAGAAGAGGAAGCAAGGAGCTTGCTAAGGGTATCTCTGGAGGAGCTTGGATAGGTGGCGGGTAGCTGTGTAGTGGAAAGCCTTGCCCAGTAGGGGGGATATGGGGTATGCTTGCAGCTGCGCCTTGCGTCGGTGTAGTTGTTGCTGGGAATTAATCAGGGGTAGTGTGTATGCTGTCTCATAGTGTATTGCAAACGGTCATTATTCCGTCGTAATTGGATGGTGTGCGATTATGTCCGTACTCGTTTTTCGTCGTATCCACTCTTCCTTCCTCGTGCGCGTGTTTGTATTCTTGTGTGTCARCTGTGTYRTTTYGGGGTGGTGCATTAGTGGTCGAGACTCGTGGAAGTTTGCTTTTGTTTTTTGTTTTCTTGTTTTTTTGTTTTATTGCCCGTCTTTCATTCACTTTTTATTTTTTATTTTTGTGTTGTTATTTTTAATTCCATGTTTCTATTAAGCAGGAAGTTGGTGACCCATAACTGGTAGGTCTAGTTGTGTGGTACGTATATCAAAGCTTTGTCAAGCTCAAAAGTAGGCGTGTATTATGTTATCGGTGGGTTAAGACCGGGGCTGTTGGCGATCGTTTGAAGTTTCCTTCGTTTTATTGGCAGGTTAGGTACTTACCTTATTTGAAGTTTTAATTTTAACTATTATTTTATTTCATTTAGTTTTATTTATTTACTTTATTATTTTTTTATTTTTTTATTTGCTTTTTTTTTTTTTGGATTTATTTTATTTATGTTGATTTACTTATTCATTAATTAATTTTTAATATATGTTGCTTTATTTCTTTATTTTATTTTATTTATTTTATTTATATATATTTTATTGTTTATTTTATTTTTTAAAAAAATATTATTATTATTATTATACTATTATACTATTATTATTTTTTAATTTTTATTTTCTAAAATTACTTACTTAATTACTTTTAATATTATTAAGAAATGAATATGTTTTGTGTGTGTGTGCATGTGTGTGTGTGTGTGTGTGTGTGTGTGTGTGTGTGTGTGTGTGTGTGTGTGAGAGTGTATGTATGTGCAACAAACCTGGGGTTGTTGTATTTGCAAATGCTATACAGGGTGCATAGGCTGTTGCAGCACCAGATGCATCCACAGCAGCATCACAGTGACAAGATGTGACAAATGTTACTTTTGGGGCAGTAGCTTGTAATGCGCAACCTCATGCCCCGACGCGGTTTTCCGTACTTTGAAAGCCGATCAGAGTGAAAAGGGGCATGGCCGAGGATTTTTGGCCGTGGGGGGGTTGAGTCATCCGGACGAAACGGGGGACTCCAGTTTCGGCCCGAGGTGACTGGGCAGGGATTTGAGCTGTCGCTGAAGGCGGATGATGGGAGGACGGCGTTCTACGGCCCGACCGTCATCCTTTTCCGAAAAGAAAGAAAACATAAACGAGAGGAGAGGAGAAGAGAAATGAAGTCGACGGGGGCCGAGTTCCGTTCCCCGAGGCGCAGGGTTCCTGCAGCCTTGGGGGTGGAGGTCCCGAAAACAAGTTCAGGCTTCATTGTCGGGCTCGTCGAGTCTGTGCGGATGATGCAGCACAGCCTCGCCCGGGGTCGGCCAGGTCGACGGGACCCAAGTTTGGAAATGGGTGGGGAGCGCACCCGCGTTACGGGAGAGTTCGGGGAATCGGGCAGCCCCTTCATACCCCAAGACCAACCGTCGCCACGAGCACGAGTCTCCCTGGCGACACCAGTGACAATTAAACCGCGGTTGCCAGGTGTCGTGTACAGCGGACCAGGGCAGCACCGTGAGGTCGGTGTACGACAAAATTAAAGGCGGGGAAGCAAATCACTCTATCAACACAAACCCACTCCCTCCTATGTAGCACGCCTGGGTCGGGTTGTAAAGGTTGATTGGCTTAGTGCGCCGCAGCACGCTCCGAACGTCCGCATCGCAGTATATGCCATCGTCGTCTGCGATCGGGAAGGGCGGAAGCGCGCCGCGATGCTCTGAGGCAAGATCCGAGCTCGGGCCACGACCCGCGCTTCCGTCTGTCGGGACGGACCCAGACTCCATGCAAAGATCAACGAATACCGCAGGGGAAGGATGCACCCAGCTCTCTTTTTCCGTCTCTTCTTTGTGTCATCAACCTGAACGTGGTGTCGGGCACCCGTGGTGGGTATAGAGAGGTCGGCCGCTTCGCGAGGACGTGGTTGACCGATCTCCCCGAAGGCCGAAGGTATCAGCCTCCTCTTGGGGTCCTGACGGTTACTCGATAGAGAGAGAGAAAGAGAGACGGTGAGAGAAGGTAGGCACGTATCGCACACCCACTCGCACGATTAATCAAAAAGGAAGGGAGACGGGAAGGACCGACGCATTCATGCCCATATGCAAGCAACCGACACTCAATACTCCTTCTCATCAAGCACAGAGGCGCATACACACACGCATACCCATAGGCCCCTCAGTGAAACATTCAACATCCACAAATTGTCATAGCCGACATGCATAACAGATTACCCAACCTTTGGGGTCATGCACACATCACACGGGGACAAAGCAGCAATGGAGAAAAAACTTCGTCTTCAAAATACAGAATTCTCTCAACTGGCCGCTCCGGGCCCAGTCCCTAATCCGTCAAAACCACCGACAACCATAGCCACAAGGCCCTGCCGCTATCGGCGTATGATCTCCACCACCGCTCACTCCCTCCGGCTGCCTTACCCCAAGTCTACTGCTAACTTCGCCGCCAGCCGTCATTCCGCCCACCACGGGGCACGTCGAGCCTTTTCGGCGCCACGGGCTCGTGCATAGCTTGCGCATCTTGCAGTCGAGATCAAAGAGAGTGAGAGGAAGTGATTGCGAGATTTTATAGCGAGGAAGGAGGCGAAGAGGTTGCGCAGAGCGCGGGGTGTAGATGGTCAGGACAGCAGAAGGGCAGACGTTCCAGAAGGGTCGAAGGAGGCAAATCGAATGTTCTGCGTGACTGGGGTGGTCGTCCAAGAGGGGTGCGGTTCCCGCGGCCACCACATTGCCCCGACCATCCCAATCAAACAGCCAATCATTCACAGGGAAAGGAGGAGGGGATCAGACTTCACTTAGAGGGAAGACGAAGAGACATGTAGGAGGGAGATGCCCAACAAGAAGGGAAGATGGTGCAAGGATGCAGGGCGGGGGAACAAGTTTACGCGACGCAACAAAAATTCAAGAATCGCCGCGCGTCAAAAATTTCAAAATTCCTACTTCCGCTAAGTCCCGACCGTTTCTTGAATTTCTTAGCACGACCGCTAACTAGCCACGCAAGACCCGGATTACATTTTTTACTCCGCCCTTCTTAAACAAAAGAAAAAGGAAAGAAAAACGAAAATGAAGCACCATTTTTCCCCATTATCTTGAATCCGTACTTTGGGGTTCTATGTGGGATTCTCCCTTAGGGTTACGGGAAATCACCGAGTACGGATCCTCGCTTATCACATCTGTGATGCGCAGGGGGTTCCGAAAAAAATAGCAGTCTCCTGACTGTCGTATGAGCCTGTATCATCCTTATAAATTCCTAATTACCTTGATGATCCGGGCGGCGACTTCATCATCAGCTGGCCCAGTTCATCACCTAGTTTACTTTGATGCCTCCTGCATCGCTAGGAATCTCCCCTCCTATTATACATCTCATCGGGGGGCCTCTTCATCGTCAGCTGGCCCGATTTATTATTATTATTTTTTTTAATACACAATGCATTTTGCTGCTTGACCTTTGTAATTAGAATTGAAAAGAAGGGGCAGGGGCAGGGAAGGGGAAAAAACAAGGAGATCGGAGGAAATGGTCGATCTCGAGATTAAGAGGGGGAGGAAGAGGAGGAAGAAAGGCTGACAGTTCAGCCGGAGTCGTCGGAGTCTCCACCTCATTGAAGTGGTGTTGGACAAAGGAGGGATAGAGAAACGCCCCCAGTATAAGTGCCAACACGCGTGGCGCCAGATCCGCAATAGCCCGTCGCCACACCGTGCGATTCCCGGGACCCGTCATCACCAGATGGGTCTCGGTATACGACCTTCGTTCCCTATTGAGTACCGCGATGACGAGGTAGTGGTACATTACATTCCGTCGTTGGCCGGCCTCGTAGATGAGCGTTCCTGCTAGTCTGGCCGCAACGCATCCTTCAAATGGCGGCTCCAATAATGGCTCCCATGCAGGATCAGGACGCGGGGCCCCTTTGATTGCTTCAAGCTTGATGATTGCAGGCTCCACCATGAACGTGACATCTGTCGGGTGGACCGTCCGGCTCGGAGGAACTGCTAAGGTCAATGATCGGGGCACGCCTAGGTGGCTGGTGGAAGCGGAAAAGTCCTGCGAGGATGGGGCGTCTGGGTGTGGGATATGGTACTCCTCCCACTCCGAGTCCTCCTCCTGCTGGTGCTAATGGGCCGGCTCCATCGAGATTTAGGTCGGGAAGGAGCCGCGGCTGAGGTGTCGGCTCTGGAGGGTTCCCGCCGAGTCCCTTGTATCCGAAATCTGCTTGTTCCCGCTCCTTCCCCCAATGGAGGTCCCTCGATCGGTGTCGCCTTGCTCTTTGGAATGGGATCCTGCTTCCGCAACCGCCCGACCTGGTCCACCTCTTCGCCGGGTCCCACTTGGCTTCGGATCCTTGCGCTTCTGGCGATGGTTGGGGACGTCTCTTCTTGGGTGTCTTCCTGAGGGACCTCGGGGCTATTGGCTTGGGGTAGGATGAGGGAGGTCGCAACGCCTTCCGGTCGGCAATGCTCACCACCTTTTCCCCCTCCCGCGCGATATAGTCCGGTAGTATCACCACCTCGTGGTAGGATCGCTAGGGAGCCGATGTTGTTCGCAAGCGGAGTTGGAGATCCTCTTCTTCGCCAGCGATCACTTGCATGATGGACAACAGCTCGATATGAATGAGCTCCAACAGTCCCGGCCTGCTCGTTCCGATCTCCCCGAACAGGTATAATCCCACTGTGCCCTCCTTCTTCTGTGGCTTGGGTCGCAAGATGACGTAGTACACCCGCAGGTTCTCGGCTATGTTGTGATCGTCGTACGACACGGCAAACCGGAACAGGCCCAGCACCACCAATCGATACAGCGCATGCTTCAATTCCCACGCATCCTCCTCAACTTGCAGCAGTGTCTCCACGTCCTCCAACTCCACCAAATACTCGAGGAAGTTGCGCATGGGGTAGGGGCTCTCTGTGAGTTGATAGGGGAGGGTGGTGTAAGAAAAGAAGGGAGGCATTTAGTATGAGGGAGGGGGAATGGCTTGGATGGATCAGCAGGGAGGAGAAGCGCGGGCCTATGTTGCACCCCGTACGAATACGGGGCGTTCATACGGCCCATACGGTCGTACGTACGGCCCCCCATGCGATCGTACGGGCCGTACGTATGGCCGTACGAGCTGTTCCGGAGGCGTTCCAGGGGGGGTCTCTGACATGTGCGGGGGTGGGGGGGTTGTGCACGTCGGGGGCTACCCCCCTAAGTAAAAAAAAAAACGAAAAAAGAAAAAAAAGTTTGTTGGGGGTGGTGGTAGGGGGTCGGGAAAAAAAAGAAGAAGATGATTGATTCATTGATTGATTGATTGATTGATTGATTGATGATTGATTGATTGATGATTGATTGATCGATTGATGATTGATTGATTGGTTGATTGATTGATTGATTGATTGATTGATTGATTGATTGATTGATTGATTGATTGATGATTGATTGATTGATGATTGATTGATTGATTGATGATTGATTGATTAGTTGATTGATTGATTGATTGATTGATTGATTGATTGATTGATTGATGATTGATTGATTGTTTGATTGATTGATTGATTGATTGATTGATGATTGATTGATCGATTTGGTGGTTGGGGGGAGGGTCGCACACACACACACATCCACACACACACACACACACACCTGCGCGGACACACGCACACACACACGCACATCGCACACGCACACCACACACGAACACACACACACATGCGCGCGCGCGCGAACGCACACACATGCACACACACACACACACACACACACACACATCCACACTCACACACACACACACTTGCGCGGACACACGGACACACACACACACACATCGCACACGCACACCACACGCGAAAACACACACACACACACACACACACATGCGTGCGCGCGCGCGAACGCACACACACGCACACACACACACACACACACACACACACACACACACACACACACACACACACACACACACACACACACACACACA
>BFEA01000098.1:2326611-2350651 GCA_003427395.1 Chara braunii
CTCTCTCTCTCTCTCTCTCTCTCTCTCTCTCTCTCTCTCTCTCTCTCTCTCTCTCTCTCTCTCTCTCTCTCTTTTTCTCTCTCTCTTTCTCTCTCTCTCTCTCTCTCTCTCTCTCTCTCTCTCGCGCGCGCGCACGTTGAGATAGACAGAGAGGCAGAGGGAGCTCTCTCACAAGTTCACATAGTTGCGCGCCTATGAGCACATTTTTTTATTATTTATTTTAATCAATCAATCAATCAGTCCATCAATCAATCAATCAATCAATCAATCAATCAATCAATCAATCAATCAATCAATCATAATCAATCAATCAATCAATCAATCAATCAATCAATCAATTTTTATTTCTTTATTTTGTTTTTTCTTTTTCGCATTTCGATGATTTTTATTTTTTAAAAATATATAAAATGACGAAAAAATAAAATAAAAAATATGGGGGTTCAGAGCACGAAAAGGTATACATCCATATATATATATATATATATATATATATATATATATATATATATATATATATATATATTTACGTTTTTTTTTTGGGAGGTTTCGTCACTCTATACGGGACCGGTCGTGCGCCCGTACGATCGTACGTACGATCGTACGTATGGCCATACGTACGACCGTACGAAAGAACCCCCGTACAACGTACGGGGTGTTACTCAGGCGCGGGTAACTGGGGTACAAGTGCCAACAGTCCGTCCGTTGTCCGTCGCAACAACGTATAGTATGGTGTGAATCGATGGCCCCTTCCCTGCGCTCGCACCACCAATCTTGCCACTTGCACCTCGTACTCTCGCAGGAAGGTCCACACCGGTTCGCGGTGTCGATCATCCAGGGGCATCAGATCACCAATGAACATAGCGACACTGTGCACAAAATTGACGGCCACCTGGAGCGCGCGGAACTCGATGAACACCCTAGTGGTTTCCCAACCAGGCAGCTGCGTAACGTCCACGTACACCCCCGCGTAGGTTACTCGTTCGCTCAAGAGCGAGTACGTGGCGAGATCTGCTATGTTGGGCCCGGGCATGTTCACCTGCGGGACGTCGTACCTCAACTCCCGATCATCATTGTATCAGTGCCGCAGTAAGTGATCCGCGATCAGCGTTTGGAAATGCTCGACTGGGTTATTCCCTTGCTGCTGCTGGCTCATCCCGCGTGATCGAGTCCTCAACCTCAAAGGAAGAAGTTGATTGGAAAGAGGAAGAAAAAGAAGCAAGGGAGGACGAGGAAGCAGAGGGAGAAAGCTAGGACGGGGCCTGAGCCCGCTGTCGGCCCGAATACCCTTACAAGGGTATTTGGGCGCGTTATGGCAGCTTACAGGAAGTATGTTTTTGACGATATCTAGGAGCGTGTCCCACTTTTGTGCGACCACAACCGATTCTCAGGGACTGGGAGTGACACGCGCCTTTGAATTGATTAGAGGGTGTGTGAGCGTGCACTTCGTGGGCACGCGTTAGCTCGGTTAAACAGTTGACCAATAATAATGATGAGACGTCGGTAGAGCGAGTAAGGGCTAGGCCAGAATCTTGGATGAAGTCGTGACCTCGCACGCACGGACGAAGTTACGAACAACGCGGAGTTGACCAGGAGAGACTAAGGAAGGATTTTGGGTGACTCGTTAGAAGGCGGCATTTTTTAGGCCGCATAGTGTAGAATGCGCAAACACTAAGTTTGACTGTGTGCTATCGGTGATTGGAGCCGTCAGAGAGGCTAAGGGTAAAATGGTGTGGACTAGGATTTTTCCAGCAAAGAGGCAATAAAGGGTTGCTCGCGGCCTGCTATGAGAGCCTCGGCCGCGGCCGCGGCATGGCAAGGCGACGAGCGTGGAGAGCCGAGCGAAGCCTTGCCCTCGAGACAGTAGAACACGGTACTACAAGGCCATGGGTGCAGGCAATAAGCCAACCGACGACATTGGGGCATTAATGAAGGCCCGGTCTAGCAGAAACTGCTCTTCATATAGAACTTGGCATGTAGTAGGTTCAGGCTTGGGCTTAGCCCTATTGGTTACAACACTGAACTATTGAGCAGCGGATCCCGGGATCGAGGCCAGCGGCGAGTAGCAGAGCAGTGGAGCGCGTTGAAGGAAAAAGCCGAGGGGTTGAGGGTCCTGCGGGACTATCCCTTTTGGTTTTTGCGAGGGGTTCCGACCATGGGGCCGCGAGGTAGGACCGAGGACCAAGTTTCAACGGTCCTCCTCTACTCCGTTCTTCTCAAATTTTTCTTAGGTTATTGATTATATATATTATTTTTTTATTATTTTTATTTTTTTTTCCTTTTTTTTGGGACCTGGTCCTGTACTGGTACCTGGACAGATAGTGATCCTAGGGCCTAGCTTAGTTACACCCACAAACTGCTGAAATACAGAACTACGTTCTAATCCAGATGACGGAGCTTGACTCCTTAATTACCTGGGCCCGGTCAGCTTATGATGACGTCCCAAGGCAGCAGAGCCAACGACTTCGGGTCGCTGCCTGAGAAGTAGTCCTTCGGGACATCAGTTAAAATTGGAACGATACAGAGAAGATTAGCATGGCCCCTGCGCAAGGATGACACGCATAAAAGCAGGGAACCGCCCGACGTTCCTTTTTATTGTGGTATACACAGACCGTCCTTGCTGCGAGTCAATTGTTAAGCATCGTGCCTGGAGATGAAGTAGGGGCCTGATGAAAGGAAGAAGGCAGCGCGACCGCTTGTGGGATTGGTAACATACCCTCCCGCCTTTCAGCGGGAGGTTCACTCTGGTGCCGCGCACGAGAAGGGATCGCACTTCGGCCACAGGAGGCATAGGTGTTGGTCTTTGTGCTTCGGGGTCATGGCGTCGAGCGTCACGGCTCCTACTCCGATGCGCCTAATGGCATAGCGCGGGTGGGGGGCCGCCAGGGTGGCGCAACAGCAAGGGGACGTAAGAGCACCTTACTTACTTGTGTCTTGGCCGAAGATCTACTCCGATCTGCTCGTGTCATCGAGAAGAGCAAGTCTCTCTGCATAAGGGGTTGAAAGGCAGTGAAGTTGCATCGACTTTAGCGAAGGTTCAGTCAGTCTGCTCACCTACCGATGGAGGTAGCGTGAGTCCAAAGTAACGGAGGGAAGGAAGTAATGAAGGAGGAAGTGGGATGGATGGTGACAGCGGCTCACGGACAGGAAGCCGGTCAGTAGGAAGTTACCGCCTGATGATCGTGTTGCTCGTCACGATCGCCTCGATCGTAATCTTCTTCAAGGCAGTCACCAATCTTTTATGATGGTCCTCATAACCAAGGTGGTCAACAACATCGTTGCCCCGAGTCAGCAACGCTATGCTTCTCCTGGCCTCAAGGTAGTATACGTCAGGATCGTCAAGACAGTTTTCATCAGGTCCTTTTTTTTGGAATTGCTCCCCTCGAGGCGCGGCGCGTGAAACCGGTCCTACTCGTTGGTACAAAAGTGGAAGATGACGATCATGTGGCTGCTCACAGAGGCCTTCGCGTTCGCCATCCTGATGATGGAGGTAGTGTTAATGATGATACGCGACGTTTAGCTCGCCGTACTTCTCAGTATCATGAAGAGTTTTTCCTACGAAAGTTGAACGGACCTGGTCGAGAGTTCGGGTCAAGTGCCTTGGAACGACATCGAGGTTGGAAACTTACGTGTTGGGCTGTGGGCTTCCCATCTTACTGATGGAGTATCGTGAGACAGCCACAAGGGGTGGAAGCATACCTGTTTGGGAGGGGCGTTGCTCTTCTTATTGATGAAAGCGGCCTCGATCTACCTCTCTGCGCGCACAGTGGGAAAGCGCAGTGCATCTTTCGGTGTTTTAGCGGAAGACTCGCCTATTTTTGGGCTTGTTGCAGCGGAAGCAGCGGTGGATTAAACGCGGGAACGAGCGAACACAGAGAGAGAGAGAGAGCTTATCGTTGGGAGTTAACGATGTGGGGTGAACCGAAAGTCGAGCTACAGTGCCAAGCTGCAGGGTGCGTCTCCGTTGACGCCTCTATGTCCATAACGGGCGCTGCAAACAAGAGGAAGTGTCTTCCTATGGTATAGTGGAAGATTCGATGTTTACGTTGTTGTTTGAGTCAGGCTGGAAGTTCTTGTTCGGATGATGTTCGTGGGTCATGAGCGGCCATTGTCAGAACAATCTGTGAATTCTGCAGTATTGTGGGAGGTAGCGTTTGTCCTGATACAGATATAGTAGCGCCTTGGGAGTTGCCACTAGGAGTGCAAATTGTTGTGGCGGACTGTGGTATTTTTCGTCGTCGGCTTCTTCTAGCTGCCACTACATTTCGTTGTGCCTACTGCTGCGTTTCCACCACTAGTACACTGTATCTTGGCCGCCGAGGCGTATTGTGTTGTTAACTGCCGTAACCATGGTGCTGATTGTTGGTCATCGTGGCACAGATATGACCCAGCGTTGGTCATGGTGATGGCGGGAGTTTCTAGTCTCCCCCACTGTGGTTAAGTCCTCCTGACTTCGTTGGAACTTGGTCGGCGGAGCCGGCAGGCTTATTACGAGAAGCCAAGGACTGAACACGATGATTAGACTACCATCAGGGAGGTAACGGGCAACGAGCAGGTGCAAGCGTAAAAGGAAGAGGTGAGGATCAGGAAGCAGGATTGAGGACTTGCCTGTGGAAGGGTACAATGTGCGAATGAGCCGGAACACGAGGTCACTGTACTAGACTGTGGGAAGATTAGAGTCTGGCCTGTAGGGAGAAATGCTTGTGGTGGCAGTAGACTGATGAGACGGCAGAACTCCTATGAGTCTGTGGCCACTTGACCTTGCTGTTGGGTGCCAGAATCGCTGATAGGGAGAATCTCGGCAGACGGTTGCTATTATTGAAGGCCAACCACACAGCGGTGTTTTCAGACTGTATGACTTCAGTTGTTGTGCGTTCCACAACCTACTGCTGTGTACGGACGTTGTATGTTGAATAGACATGACTGCTATATTTCGTTGTGTGTTTAGCTGTGTATCTGTTGAGTACCTATCGTGCGCCCAGAGTGTTAGGCTGCTAGCTACTGGTGGATCGGGCGGCCACTACGCACTAGCTGGGCGTTGTTGCTGTATTGGGCACTGTTGTGGACACCGCAGACTGAGTGCGGATTGCTAGTGTTGCTGTTGGCCACCGCTGTGTGCTGCTGCTAGTGCCTGCTGTTGATTACTGCATACTGCTGCATACAGCTGCGAGCTGCTGAAAACTGTTGTTGTTGGCGACTGCTGCTGTTGCCATGGGCCACCGCTGGGTACTCCTGCTGCGTCAGCCGACTGTGTGCGGACTGCCGCTGTTGGTGACTGCTGATGCTATAGTCTACTGAGGGTGTAGTCCGTGGCCCCTGCTTTTGAGAACGCAATGAGCGTCGGGCAGGCTGCAGTTGTAGCATGGTTATACGTCTGTTCAAGTGTGGCTTTGGTTGCTCTTACAGCAATCCAGTGACACTGTTACAACTATTGTCACTGCGGCTGGATCGGGCTGCCACAGCACACAGGCTGTGTGTCGCAATGCCTTTGGGGGGCTGCTGCGGTGCCACTTGGCTGTGCACCTGGTACTCTGCTGTACTTACGTTGATGGTTTTCGTTGTGCTCCTCGCCATACACTAACTGCGCACGACTGTGGATTCGGAGGGAACAACCATTTCGTCAAAACGGACATATTATATTTTTTGAACGAAATCAAAACTGATTTTTTTTGCGAAAATCTGGTCAGAAGTTTTTGCTCCTGGGGGTCCGGCGTTCCCAAAACGCCAGACCCCCTACATGTATCTGGTCTCAGCTTGAGACCAGATACCAAAAAAAAAAATATATATATATATATATAGCCTCCTGATGAGTTGGTGAAACTCCGACGAAACAGTTTGTCACAGCCCCTCGTTTGTTGTCCTCTTCTCCCTCTCTGCCTACGGTTTACCGGGCAGTTCTATTTNACTCCGACGAAACAGTTTGTCACAGCCCCTCGTTTGTTGTCCTCTTCTCCCTCTCTGCCTACGGTTTACCGGGCAGTTCTATTTGACGATATATATATATATATATATATATATATATTTGTATCTGGTCTCAACCATAGACCAGATACATGTAGGGAACGCCGGACCCCCCAAGAGCCAAAAATTCCGACCGGATTTTGGCAAAAAAAGTCAATTTTGATTTCGTTCAAAAAATATAATATGTCCGTTTTGACGAAATGGCTATTAGGGGTGAACAAACCTTGCATAAGGCTATCGCAGTGACTTGGAGGGTAGTCAGGGGGCCGGTATTCTGCATCTGATCAAGACTCAGCTACCTCTGCTGCGTTTCATTGGCCATCATTGTGGGGCCCTCAGGCGCATCCAGATTTTAAGGCCCTCTCATTGTGAGTTGAGTTGTCCCACCCTTGGAGAGTCTGAACTTTCGACTTCTATCCTTCTTACTCTCAGTCTAGTCTGAGGCTACGAGAGAAGGCGGCAGGCGGGATTGCAACCCGTAGGTCCGCATCAAGACCTTGTGGGAGGTCAGCCCACCGATTGCGGGAGCTCTGCCGGAACCCAGGCTGGAGGCAAAGAACCTCAAGTATATTCTCGTCTGACGCGTGTGATCCCTTTCCCTAAACTCTTATTCCTTTGGGTATGTGAATAATACTATGACATGATACTACTTTTTGTTTTGCTATGCATGTCTGGACATGTTTTTGTGAAAGGCTAAATGAACAAGTATATATGAGAGTTCAGATAAACCTTGAGAGAATTCAGACAAAATGAGCTGGGGAAAGGTGGGATGAAGGTGTTTTCCGTGTGCTTGACCGGCTCAACCCGAGGCTGGACCCCTCTAAGTTGAGTGGGTTCAGTGCTATGTTTTATTTATGTTTGCTGGGCTGACTGTATGATCTTTGAGGGTTGGGTCTGTCCTAAGTTGGATGGACCAATCGCTGTTTCGTTCTTGGGGTTTCTGAACAGGAGGATGGGCACCCTAAGTTGGGAAGGCTCAAAATCTTGATGTTTATTTTTGGGTTGCTGAAAACAGAGCTGGAAATATTCTAAGTTGCGTAGGCCCAATTCTGTGTGTGTTTTCTTCTGAGGGGGACACAGACATAAGGCTAAGCGTACCCTTAAGTTAGGGCGGCTCAGTCATAAGCCATGAACAAGAAGGTCAAACAAAGTATAAAATTTTGATATATGTTATATAAACCTATATCAACTGACAGGCCGGACACCCTAAGTTGGGAAAGTCAGTCAGTAAGTCGGGTAGAACAAGAAGAAAGGAAAAGCACATAAAGAATATAATGATGGTAACCCCGACAGGCGGAGCGTACCCTTAAGTTAGGGCGGTTCAGTCCTATGCTCGTAATAATATAAAGGAACAGAGAGTTAGTATAAATCTTCTTTTATTTTCCCTGTTTAAACCCAAGGCAGGATTGGATGTCTCCCTAAGTTGGGTAGGTCTGATTATCAGCCTAATAAGAGAGAAAAATATAAAGTTTGTGCGAGTATATCAATGGTTGCTCTCTTAAATTGTCGTTACGGAGACTAAGCGTACCCTTAAGTTAGGGCGGCTTGGTCATACGTCGTTTGTGATTGTTTAGGCAGATTGGGCGTACCCTTAAGTTAGGGCGGCCTGGTCATATTGTCTTATGTACCTAAAACTGTTCAAGCTAGCTAGGCGTACCCTTAAGTTAGGGCCGCCTCGTGATATGCTCTTGTCGTTGATGTTTGTAGGTTGGACGTACCCTTAAGTTAGGGCGGTCTGACCATTCGTCGTTCGTATTTGTTTTAGGCAGGTTAGGCACACCCCTAAGTTGGGGCAGCCTAATCCTATGCCCTACGTAACTTTGTCTAGAGCTGACTAGGCATACCCTTAAGTTAGGGCAGTCTAGTTTATGCTTCATGTTGTCAGTTAAGCAGAAGCCAGACGTACCCTTAAGTTAGGGTGGTCTTGTCATATGCTTTATGACTAGAGTTCATGTGGTGTTGGACATACCCTTAAGTTAGGGCAGTCCAGTTGCGTGTACCTTTACTTGTTTACTTAGGCAGATTGGACATACCCTTAAGTTAGGGCATTGTCTAATCCTATGCCATAGGCCATAGGGTCTACTAAGGGAAGAAGAACTGAGTGATCTAGCGAACTAATTGGGTCAAACTGATGTGGGATTGTGAGAGATGTTTGTTTATGCATACATGTGGGGTCTCACTTTGGGGTGTCTTTTTGATAGGGTGGTTGCTTAGGTGCTCGCCAAGTGTTGGAGCCATAGGTAGACGAGATGGATGATGAGAGAGAAAGCTTGGGATAAAGATAGGGTTGTCCTTACTTGAAGTCAGAGTTGACAATAGCTCTCGATACCATCTTCTAAAAATGGATCGTGTAAGCTATCTTCAATCCTAACTATCAGGCAAGTGTCAGAAGTTAGTCTCAAGTATAGCTTGCTTTGTCTTTTTTTTATTTCAGCTTTGTATAAATCTTGACAGCCTCATGTTCCTACGGGAAGTGTTGCTGAAATTTCTACAAATCCGAGATAGTTAGTTATTTTTGGACTCGTAGAAATTCTGAAAACGCACTTTTCTTACGGGAAGCGCTGCCGAAATTTCGTAGAATTCGTGGAGTTAGAATATTTTCAGCTTGGGGCTACTTAGCAGATCTGCCTTGAATAGAGGAGAAGCTCAGTGACTTGGTACTAGTAGAGGAGTTAGGTTACGAATTAGGGAGTATTCTCCTTTTTGGCATGAACATAGTAGTGGTTCTTTTTGGCCTGTACTGTGATGCAGGTTTCCGTATTTCGCCTGAATGCTTGATCTGATCAGCCTGATCCTTCAAAAGGATCACTTTTCTATTATCACTGATAACAGGTCGGTTGCCGATTCCTCGGTCCACGACTCAATTTTCCTGTTCCTTCTGCTTCTCAACCTAAGGCCTTGGCCCTTGCTGGGTTTTATGTTTTCTTGGGTTTTCACCCATATTCTTTATAAATGGTCATTCTTAAAGACTGAGTGTGATTGTTGAGGATTGGTGGGAAAATTGTTGGGCTTGTGTGTATGAGGCAGGGTGTGAGCCGCAGAAGGTTGAAAATTTGACCCCTTTAGCGTGTGTGATGTTGTTTGAATGTTGTGCGTATGATTGCAGGTATGTATGGAAAAGTCTCGATTGAGTCGTGTCGAGTGATTATGTTTTGGATTCAGATGGGCAAACCACACAACTGTCGTGAGAGTGAACTACCCCACAACCTTTTGTTTTAGTGAGAGTGTTGTTTTCTCGTCCTGATAATGTGACTGTAAGAGTAGGCGTACGCTCGGGTAACCCCCACAGGGCTATGCGACCGCACGCCTACGTTTTTCTTCGCTCGTTGATTTTATTTGGCCCGACGTTAGTCCCGGGCGTAGAATTCAAGGTCCTTGTCCAGGACGCCCCAAGTCCCTGGTCCAGCACGGAAGCGGTTACCTCCCGCGCGGAGGCTGAGTTACTTGCTCGCACGACATTGTTCCAGGGAGACAGAAACGCCGCGAGGATGAAGGGTTGTCCCCAGCAACTCTGTCCGACGGGATGTCTATGTTTTCTTCTGCTAACGTCAAATACCATTCTTCTTTTTTCTTGTTTTAAATTATTTTTGTGGAACGATAGAGTTCCGGGCGGAAGGGTTAGCGTGTCGCTGGTGATGCGCCAGACAACTCACCACCGCTCCGAATTCCTTCCTGCCCTATGGACCATCTTACCCCACACCCTCTGGGACACCTCAGGGTGCTGAAGACGGTAAGGCCCTCAGGCCGGTTTTGCGCTCACTAAAGGTTTACCCCCCTTAGCGCGCTCTTCAACCGACGCCTGAGCGACGAGAGCGACCCCATGGCTCAGATGAGGCCACTCTGGTATGGGCACTACATAATACGCCGTCATGACGACTACTTACGTATGACTGCATTGCTAGTCGGTATGTGTTATGTCCTGCGTCCACGCAGTTTTATACTAAACCACGCGCGCAACACTGACCGATTTCCGCACCTAAGAGTTATTGGCCAAGCAGAAAGGGCAAAAGTGCGTTATGACTAGTAGACCCGAGTTTCGGTAGCGCGGAACGACGCGTGGGCAAGGTATCAGTCCTAGTCGGCCTATGGGGACCCGCGTACGAGCTTCCAACATCTCGAACATCGGGTTGCCTATGGGTCTGATTTTGGGCATCATCCGCACGCGTCGTTCGTATTGGCCTACTCCTTCCATTTGATAAGGCCTACCGAACTATACAAGGGAGAATATGGGCTAGGCAGAGAGAGAAAAGGGGGTGAGCCGCTGTCCCTATCTGCGGTTGATTCCTCCTTTGAGTTTTCATGGTTTGACGTTGTAGTCCATGGTAGCCGTTAAAGTCAAACCCCTTGATTTCAGCTACCACGACAAGCTTGGAGTTGTCTACTCAACCCCTCTCCACAGGGTGCAGAAGAGAGTGTGGTCTTCAACCGCGCATGGCGGTTGTCTAGCGCTGAGAAGGTAACCCCTCAGCGCGCTTGTCAGCCGACACTTGAGTGTGGAACACGACCCTCGAAATCACCAAGGGCCGCGTGGTTACGAGTACTACGTAGTACCCCATCAGTGTGAATGCTTGTGTATGCCCGCATGGCTGGTCGATATGAGGAGGTCATGCGCTCGCACGACTCTTATACGAAAGTCCAGCGCGCGATGCCTAACTGATTCTCGCCGCATAAAGTTATGGGTCAGATACTGAAGGGATTAGGAGTGTTGTTTGTGGTGTTTGTTTTGTGTGTTTCCATGTATTGTGTGTGGGTAGATGTGAGTGTTGTAGTGTAACACGTGGTGTGTGTGATGCGTCCTAGTCGACCGGCGCCGAGTCGCGTTTGGGACCTCAGCCCCCAGTGCGTCGATTCGCGTGCGGGTTCGATTTTTGGGCGTTCGACCGCGTGTAACCCCTATGCTACAACGAACGAGAAACGCCTTCGGTTGGGCCACCTTTGCAATTGCATATGAAAAGCCTTCGCATGTGGTTCAGTAGCTCGGCGGGGATACGCCCACCTAAGGGATGGTGACAGCTCCCGCAGGTGGAGGTAAGTGGTGCCTCGCGTGACCCTGTCCTGTCGTAGGGGCTCGCGAGAGGTACGGTTGGCACACTCGACTGGAGTGGCAAACGCTCTCTGCGACAAGTCCTGCAAAATCCTGCGTGACGCGGCCGGGAGAGTCCCCGTGCAGGATCGATGCGCACGACACCGGTGCGATCCAACGATGGCTGGAATGGGTGAAGGGCAGCAGCGTGGCGAGTCAGCGTCTTGGCCTGTACGCTGTTGCGGGGGATCAGCTTTACGAAGTGCTGGCCTTGCGCGCCAACTTCCGTCACCTTGTAAATGTCAGTACAACGAGGGTGGATCTTAGAGGAGCGCGCAAATTTCCGTACCTGCACTAGATCCCCGATCTTATAGCGGGGCAGCGGACCAGCAGAGGCATGTCGGATCTTGTAATCTTTGATTTGTTGCTGGTGCGTCAGATTTATGGCCCTCTGTCGCCTTCGGGCTCACGCGGGGGAGGTCCTAGTCATCAGATCCATGTAGTGTTGGGCCTTCTCTCGGTGTTGAGTCGGGTCACTCTGACTTCCGTACCCATTAGAGGTGATAGCTGGATCCGGGGGATATTATTGGTTCTCAACTGAAATGGGGACACCCTGTACTGTTGTGTGGGGTAGCCCGATAGACGGCCAAGATGTGGTCGACTATGACAGGCCAGGGCCTGGTATCTCCTGCAGTAATGTTCCGTCTAAGGGCGGTCTTAATCATCCGATTGGCATTCTCTACGAGCCCATTGGCTTGGGGCCATTGCCCAAGTGAGTACAAAATCTTGACGTCGGCCCTTACAAGATGTCGCTCTACCTCCCTTTGAAATTCCGACCCGTTATCCATGTGGACCTCTTCTACGTCCAAATGCATGCACAAAAAATGATTAATATACCAGACCACTTCCTGCGAGTTCCGACTAGTCATAGGATAGACCTCGATCCACTTGGAGAAATGATCGACGGCCACTAGAAGGACATTGAGCTCGCCCTGATCAACGGGACCTTTCAGTACGTTGATGTTTATCGTATCAGTACTAACTCGTTGGAAGGGGCGTTCTACTCTAGTCGGTACCATCGTTCGTGGCATCTGCACCGGCGCCTTATCGGCCACACAGTCCGGACAGTTTTGGATGATGCATATGACATCCTCCCGAATTTCCGACCAATACCACTCATTTTTCTCTATAGCTTTCTCCGTGTATTTGACCGTGAAATAGACCACGTCCTCTTCGTGGGCAGCTTGGGTCCAATCAAACCTGGCGAGAGGATGTGGAACCGTCAGCCAACTAGACCCACTATCGTCATTGTCTTTTCGCTTTTGCATGGCTGATTCCTGCCAACGATAATCATGAGCTCGCTCCGTGACTCGCCGGCGTTCCGCCTTGGTAAGTTCCGTCAGTGGGTCTCCCTCGACTCTCCTCAATAGGAGAAGATCCGTCCAGACCTCTGCTCTACGGACACTTGGCAAAAATCTGTTTTCTATCCTAGCCTCTGTATACCGCCTTTTTGTGGGTACTTGGCCAGTTCGGCAGTTGAGACAGTTCCACTCCTTCCCTTTTCGGTACCTAACCGGACTTTGGATCGAGACGGTCTGACTTCCATCGGGAAGGTCGACCGTGGTAGCGTGCACTGCGCTTAGCCAAGTTCTCCTGAGTATCAACTCGGAAGAACACTCCTTCACCGAGAAAATTGAAACCGTAGCTTCCACCCCTGCGACCTCAATCAAGGGGTTGTGACACACCCTTTCCGCCGTTTGGAGCTTGTTATCCGCAACGACCATGGACATGGACACCCCTCTATCCACCTCCAGCCTTAATTCCTTTGCAATAGAGTCCCTACACACGATAGATTCGGACCCATTGTCCACCAGGGCCCTCATCTTCTTCCCACTCACCACAGCTTGGAGCTGGCCACTCCCAAGCACATAAAATTTATTAGCCTCTTCTTCCGAGAAGAAATTAGCCGGCAGTTCTTCCATCGTAATTCGAGAAGACTGCATCTCCTCCTTGGTGGTTCCATCCCCAGGAAATGTAGGCCCTCCCGCAAGCGGAATCCTCACCTTCTTGGTGATGCTCATGAGCTCGTCCCTAGCGCTCTTGCTAGCTGCCAAATACTCTAGGAGCGTGCATTGCATTGGTTGCATTAGAGTCCTTCGCATGGGGGCTACCGTGTCTATCTCATCTAAGGTGCACTTCATCTCGAACTTTTTTGGTCCCTTTTTCCAAGGCGATTTAGGTGACGTGGGCTCTTCCCCCTTCTTTTCTTTCGCGACTTTGGCGTCGACCATCGGTTGGTTATCATCACCGCTCCTTTTTCCTCCGCCCTCTGTCACGAACTCCTTGCTCTTAGATGACCCGACCCCAACTTGGATCCTTACTCTTAGGAGAGACCCTTCTTCTTCGGGCTTGGTCTCAACAAATTTTACGCTTGACACCTGCGGCTCCCTTATGGACACGTCTCCCGGTGTCTCCGTCATTTGGACGCGGGATGAGTTTGAGGCCCCACCAACCTCAGGTTTCTTCCCTGGTCTTGCTTCCTGAAGGGCTATCCTTTTGTCCACGTTTATCTTCAATGAGGGATAGAAGGAGACCGCATCTCCATCATTCCTCCACACAACCCACTTGTTCTCATTTAATTTTACCACTCCCAACCTCAGGGCTTTCGTAAGGTAAGGGCATTCTCGCTTGATGTGACCATCTTCGTTGCAATAGACACACCCGCTTCGAGGCGGCGGATTGTTAGGGCGAGGGCCCACTTGAAGCGTCACTCCCATGGTCGTGGAAGGGTCGGGAGGCTGCGGCATCCTAGCCTGACTCACCTCGGGACGAGTTCCTGCGCCCCTGAGTTGAGGATAGTTTCCCCATCTTCCATCTCTTGCATCCTTCCAACGGGAATTTCCCCATTCCTAGACCCAATTCCCTCCGGCCTCTCGGTCGTTTCTCCCGTTCCCTTGGATACCGGGTTCGTTCCGCCAACCCGGGGGTCCTCCTCCCCAGCGTTGGTCGGGAGGCCCAGGAGGCTGCCTTTCGTTCCTGCGGGGACCATCGCTCCTTTGGGTGCGCATACTCCGGAGTGCCATGTCCAGACTCTCCTTCATATATTCTCGCATGTCTACTCCTTCTCCCGTGAAGACCACCTCGGCGACTCTATCGAAATTCGCCAAGTCTCTACGGGCCTTCTCGAGGACCTCCTTCCTCTTTTCTTCAGGCAGGTGCAACATGAACATCACGCACCTGTCTGCTTCCGAGAACATCCCTCTATCGACCAGAGCTTGCAATAAACGTTTGAACCTCCGAGTAAATGGCACCAGGCTCTCTTGTTCCCCTCTCGTGACCCGACCCAACCCTTCTATCGTGGGGATCATATCGTCACATGCGAAGATCCGTAATAAGCTGCTCTTGAAGGTCTTCCACCTCCCATCAGACGGGTATACAGCCCTAACCCGGTCCAGTTCCGGGTCCGAATGTTGTATAAAGTGGTCATTCCATTCTTTCTCCGAGAGTTTTTTCCGGTAGGCGTAACTCTCTTATTTCTCTACGAACCCGGTCAAGTTGCTCCCGTTAAAGTAGAGCGACTCCAATCCCAGGTTCACATCGTAGTAGGGGACTCAGCGGTCGTCATATCGACGGAAATAAGGACCTTCCGCTGACCCATCTATTGACGGATCGTAGGGTTTGTACCAGGAAGGGTCCAAATCCTCCGTCCGAGGTCGAGCTCTTGGAGGTCCTCACGTTTCCTCCTCACGGCGGCCTCTATCACCCGGGTCTTCACGTTCCCAATGCACGGACTGTTGGCCCCTGACCCCTCTCCAGATGTCTCCGAATCCTCCCAAATTCCTTCCTACTGCCTCCTCCTATATCCATGCGGAACCGGTCTCCCTACCGGCCCATCTTCGCGGTCCTCCCCAATTTCGGTAGGTCGCTCTTCTCCTAGTTCCCTCCTCCTTAAGCTACCTTCTTCGCCCCTCCTTGGTGCCCAGCACCCTGCCCTATCACGGGGGAACTCCTGCCCCTCGCCGGTTCTCTCTTCCGTGTCTACGTGGCCCGCCCATCGGATTTCGATCGGGAAGCCCCTCGTGGCTTCTGCCATCCTTTCTCTCACCGGTACACGCGGTTCCATTTCTCAGTGCAAACGCTCCTCTGAATTCGCACGTGGTTCCGTAGCTCTTTCTCCGAGGGGTTCCTCGTTTCCACCCCCTCGGTTACTCCTTCGGCCGACTTGCTCAATCTTGCTCCTAACTCGGCATCCTCCTCGGTTCGCCCCATGACAGAGGTCTTAGGAGATCGGGCGACTCCGTGCTCAACCACACTTTCCATGCACAAATTTCTAGTCGCTTTCCTCCCGAGAGTCACTCCCTTGTTCTTTCACCTCGTCACTCTCTCCCGAGCTTCTTTCTCCCTCACTCGATTCTCGTTCCTCACTATCACTCTCGGAGTCTTCGCTAGTCACAATCCACCAAGAATTACACACTCTTTTCTCCTCAAGGTGGGCAATCTCAGGATCTGAAATGCCCCTAACCCCTTCCTACGAACACCGTCTAATAAGGTCTCTATCTAATTCTCCGGCCTGTCCCGAGAATAGGGGCTCAGGCTTGATAAAGTCGCCGACTAAAGCCCACCACTCGAAGTCCGTAAGTTCTAGGGACTCCCAACATAGGATGAACAGTTCGTGCCCCTTTCCTTCTCCTAGAGGGAACTTCTCAATTACAGAATTACTTGCCCTCTAATTTGGACCTTCCTTACCGAGGCGTCGTCGGGGTAGAGCAAACGGTAGACCCAAGCAGGGACTTCCCAGGTCCGGCCGTGGGCCGCTCGCGGGACTTCTTCCCTCCCTCGGTACTCAACCTTATCTAACACACGCCCTTCTGTTACTCCCCCTCTCAATTTTCCAAGTCGGTCCTGTGCTTTTCCCGCGATACCTAGCGGGTCCTTTCCTCTCGATAACTCGGTAGCAAAGAACTGCCTATCGTCGTGACACAAGAAAATTTATGCCCTTCGCATGCGGGTACCTCCCCTTGAAGTTATCAAAAAACGAACTAGCGTTTCCTGCCCGTAGATTTCGAAGAACTCCGTAATAACCTCCCCTTCTTCCTCAATCTTGGGGAGGGTCACTCCATACCTAGATCCCGACTTCCAAGCCCTTTCTAAGGTGCCGACAGGGCTCTCCCTGTCTTATCTAATCATTGACAGACTTACCTCACCTGAGCCAATCTCTCTGCTGCTTCGACTAGCGAGTCCTCACACCTCTCTCGAGAGCCCTCGCCTTGATCGAGTATTGTCTGATGTAAAGCTTTCTCGTACTCTCCCGTCCTATTCCAGAAACGCATCTCAACTAGGTGCACCTTGACTTCGAAAGGATTCGCAAGCCGCCTAGAATCCTCCTCAAACTTCCTCTCGATTTCTGTCAAAGGTTCCCTCCACGTTCTAGAGAACCGTACTCTTCTCGCTTCCCTAATAAAGACCGAAAACCTAGTTAAGATGGTCCAAAACCTTCTTTTCCACAAGGCTAGTCGTCGGACCTCGACGAGGAAACCCTTCTCGACTCGAGCCACTTGGTCCTCTCCAAGGCCTGGGCTAAGCTCCGCTCCCCCTTCCACTTCGACCTCGGGGCCGTCCTCCTGCGTTTCTAACTCCCAGGTTATCGAATTAGAGGTGTAGGTAGCTCTCATGCCTATCTTCCTCCCGCGAGTAGCTCCTCTTTTAAATTGGTGAGAATTTTAACCGTGGCCGTCTCAAGTAACTTGATCTTGCGCAAAGACCCCGGCCTCGCTCTTCTCTCCTCTTCCCAACAAAGGGTCAGAATTCGATACACTTCCGCCGTTACCCTTTCTAGCCCTACCAGTTCTCTGGTGTCAAGTCCGCTCATGCCTTAAGTTCCTTCGCGGGCACGCAATCGCTATCTGTATGAGATCCTAGGGATCCAACTCTTCTAACCCCGCTTCACAAATCTTTCCCGGGTACCTCCATGAGATGGTCGACACCCTTACGTGTCGGCCCCAACCCTCGAAGGCGTAGCTCAGGTCTTATAGAGACGAGCAATCATCTTGGTATGGATTTCGAAGGCACCACGACAGCAGGGCGTGCAAGTCCGACCTCGTGAACCGAACTTGGTTCAAGATCGAGATCCTACTCTCTACTGCCCTCTTGACCGCTTCGGAGGGGTAGACACGCTCAAGGATAAAACGAGGGACTTCTACGGGGTCACTGTCGATAAATCGCGGTACCTCTTCCCAACCCGCGTATGTTACTCGATATATTCTTTGGTACCTTTCTTGAGAACTCACCTCCCCCACAGGTCTCTCTAGATTATCTTGTACCGCTTGCGCATCTAAGAGCGGATCTTCCCCCAACTTCAGACTACGGACTACCTCCAGGAGACCCTCCTTAGAAAGGAATACTTTGGCTTCGCCGATCACCAATCCCTCCCCGCTACTCACCGACAGCCGAACCAATGCCTTCCCTCGGCGGATCTCGGCCACTTCCCTTCGAATGACCCTTGTCTGACTCTTTTGACTCTCCTTGGGTAATGTGACGAGGACAACCTCCCCCTCTTCTCTTATAGGCTCGATCGAGGCCCAAAGAGTTCCGGGAATTCCCCTTATCATCACCTCGTCCGAGCTTCGTATCCTCTCCAGTTAGCCACTTGCTCTTCCCCAAAGAGGTGGGCGTATGGGACGTTAGTGACGTGTGCTCAGACCCCCTCAAACTCTCTCAACCTTTCGAATATAGGCGCTAGTTCTCTCCTAGGGGGAACCCCAGCGTCAACACATCGAATGTAGAGCCAAAACAGCCCTCGTGTCCACACCTCGGATTCTCGAGCAGCTCGGAGTATCGCTACCACTCTCCCTTCCGGGTACCGCAGGAGCGAACGTGCCAGGAATTGGGGCAAGTCTGCGTGGAGCAACCCAGAAGCTCGAAGGACTTCGCCCGGCTCCGCGAAGGACACCTGCGTCCACGACTCGAAGGTCCTTTCCTTGTAACCGCTTAGTACCAAATTGTTCGCTACCTTCCTTGCGGACTCGCGGTATTCCGTATGGGTTTCCAGGCCGGTCACTAAACCCCTCCAAATCTCGGCCCACGTGTCCTCGTCGAGGAAGATCATCGCCTGAACCTCGAGGAACCGACCAAGGTGAGGCGGACCCCCCCTTTGCACTCCTTCTTTCCAGGTAAACCTGCGAGCTCGAACCTACATGTAGGCGCCCTCCTTGACGACCCCTCCTTTCTCAACACTCATCCAGTAGGGTGTTACGTGAGGGTCCCCCGGGATCAAGTCCCGGCTTCTGTCACTGACCTCTATTGTTTCCACCACTCCGTTTTCGCTGAGCGCAAACCTTACCATCTACAAATGTCGTTTTGAAGACCCACTCGCGGTACTTCTCAGGCGAGAGGGCGATAGACTTTTCCAGAGACCCTAACCTCCTCAGAATGCCCCAGAGTTTACCTCGCGGAGGAATTCCCTGGTCGACACAGTGAGTGTACAGTACCCACAGGGCTCTAAATGGTAGGCCTAATCCCCTTCCTCTCTCCAAGAGCTTGACTATCCTTGCCTCGTTAGGGCTCAAGAACACAAAGTCCGGGGCTCTTGTGATCACCGGATAACTCGACCTTGGGAGCTCGCCTACCCGAGCGAACCTCTCCTTCTCTATTGCCACGAAGCTCAACCCCCTTTCGGGTCCTAACTATCCACCTTTCCCTTACTCCTCTTCCCTCTCTGATTAATAAGTCCAGCCCACCCCCTTGGCCTAAGACCAGGGGTACTACAAATCTACAACCTTTGACCAAGCCTCCGGCCTGACGAAGATTATCGCGGTGACCTTGAGATATACCCCAGTCGTTCTAGATTTCACTTCTTCTGATTCTATCCACACGAAATTACCGCTGATCGTGATCTCTCCCCCTTCCAACCTCCTCCAATCGGGGATTTCCCCGTTGCTCGGAACCAAGGTATACACTCCTTGCTCGTCTAAAGGGGACTCGACAAACCTACCTACGTCCTTGTCAAAGAGGACCATTCATGCTAACCTACCTTTTGGCGGACTCCAAATACCTTTTGGTAACGGTAGTCTTTCCCGCCCTCACGGTCTCGTTCCGATTCCAGAGAGATCCTTTCCCGGATTCGATCGGATTTATTTGCTCAGGAAGGAACATGGGGAGAAGTTGGATTTGACATCGTCACTGCGGCACTAGAAGTTTTTAGTAGAATGAGAACTACGAATAGAGACTGGAAAGAAAAAAAGGCACAGACTGCGGTAAGGAAGGCCGAAGCGAAAATGAGGGGGGACCCTTTTACGGAGTACTAGTATTGGTCTGAACAACAGAAGTTACATCGTGCCACATTGGAAAGACTAAATGCTAGAAGACAGGAGGAGTGGCTGGAGTGGCTCAAAATCAGGGGGTTAGTTGGATATGACCGGATGACCTAAATCACTTTCAGAAGTCTGTTATTGAAACAGGCGAAGCCGGTAATAAGCGAACTTAACCACTCATCCAACCTTATAACCCCGGTGGCTACGAATGTGGGTGAGATGTGCTCGTATGCAAAAGAGTTTTTCAAGGATATAATATGCACAAAAAGATATTTCGACTCAATGAATACAGACCTCTCTTTAGGATCAAACCCTTTTGGGATAGATTGAGAGTAAGGATACCAAGAAATGGCAAAACATTCTTGGATGCCCCCTTCACAACATAGGAATTACACGTAGCGGCAAAACAAATGGCAAAAGGAAAATGCCCCGGGACTGATGGTTCGCCCGTGGAGTGATTTCTATGTGCATGGGAGACCTTTGCCCCCTTCCTTTGCCAAATATTTAATAATTGTTTATTAACAGGTTGCTTACCGAAGGGTTGACTAGAAGGAGTGATTTCCCTCTTGTATAAATTTTATCAGAGCCCAGTGGCCAAGGCAAAGTACATCAGTACAGTAAGCAACAACTAGGAGAGTCGGGTTGTCCCTCCCCACCGGGAGCTCAGAGTCCCGTCCCTGTGTACACAGTCTTCACACCCATCCCTCAACGCCAGCA
Organism: Chara braunii; assembly: GCA_003427395.1. Lineage (NCBI taxonomy): Eukaryota > Viridiplantae > Streptophyta > Charophyceae > Charales > Characeae > Chara > Chara braunii. Next base: position 2,346,619 of record BFEA01000098.1, read on the forward strand.
CCAACCCTGACAACTTGAAGAGGGGAACCCTCGTATCTAAGCACAAGACCCACTGAAATTTGTAGGCAGGTGACACAAATCACAAAACACCACTGCCAAGACACTATACATGACACAAAAGGCACCAAATGGAAAAGAAGAAGAACCTTTATCCACTCTAACCAACAAAGGGTGAGCTGCCCAATGTTTCTGAAACCAAGCTATACCTTTGGTCGGCGATGAAGCAAAGAAAACTTTCCGTCGCCAATCTGTCTTTATGGCCAATCTAGGTGCTTGTTTGGCATGGAGCTGCAACTCGACAAGCATACTCAGTCCGAGCTTTCCAAATGGTCCATAACAAAGCCCTCCTCGTGACCTCGAATACATATCGCAGGGGTGGAGAAAAATCTGTTATAAGAGAGCCCAAAAGTATACCATCAAATATCCCGACCTGAGAGTACTTCCAGAGCATTGTTGTTCAGTACCTCTGTTTGCCTTTTAGAACAGACCATTGCTTACTTCTGATTTCTTTCTTTTGGTATCATGTTTACCGTCCTTTGACTTTCAGAATAGATCTACTGACGAGCAGTTCTGATTTCTGAAAATCTCAGTCTCTGATTTTACATGTCGCATTCTTGATGCAGATTTTTTAGTAGATCTTGATCGGTAGTTTGTACTGTTTACTTTCTTATTTTCTGTCTTGATTATCGATTCGTTTTCGGCTTAGAATCTCCTAGTTACTGTCTGAGTGACCTTCCTTCTTAATTGATTGTCGATTGTTTTTTTCTGTTTAGTAATTCTTGATTACAGTCTGAGCGATTTCTTGAACTAGGGTTCTGGAAATCAGAGTATCTGTGAGGACATCAGAATCTACTTCCTATTTAGTTCTTCTTTTCGAAATTTCGTTATGAATTGGATGTCAAAATTCATGACCTAAATGACCTTGATTATTAACTGATCTCATCTGTAAATTTCATTTCTCAAAAAGACGATATAGATCTGATTTTCGATGAAAAGATCTACGACCGTGGTGGTGCTTTTTCTGTTGATGGTTGCCTAGGGGGAAACTAGAATGGGTGAATGGAAAGAATGAAAGGGGACTTTCAACAGACGGGAGATGTCGGTTAAGGTGAGTAGGTCAGGAGGACGATGTTGGGATGACAGCGACCGGTGCTGGAGCTGTGCTCTGTGACCCACGGGGAGCTTGAGGTCCATGAAGTTATGCCGAGGGTGGAAGGCATAACCAGATCGTCCAACGCAGTTGGCACCGGGGTGTGGACCCTGTAACCTGTTTAGGGGTTTGCCGCTAAAGGAAGTGTCGAGGGAGGAAGACACTTCCAGTCCGTCAGAACTAGGTTGGTCGGTACTGGGGTGGGTTGTGGTGCCCTGTTACCCTAGTAGAGGGGGGTATGAGACCAGGTGAGTTCTGGTACGAGGACTGAAAGCCGGGACCGACGATCCGCTTGTTGAGAGGGGGATTTTAGGATAGTTGACATTCATTTTAAGTTTTGACCCCCCTTTTTTTTCTGAATTTTACCCTGTTTGGCCGTTAAGGGGGACTTGAGAATGTTTAGGATTCTGGGGCTTCTATCAACTTTTCCCAGGCTGCTTTGAAGTTGTTATACTCAGCGATCTGTGGCTGTTCGATGCCAGAACGACGCTGGCCGGTGCTGGGGTGTTGCCCTGTAACCTGTTGACGCAGGAGCGTGAGGCCTGGTAGAGAGATCTGGGGATGCTTTGGGGTGGGCATCTCACGGGACAACCAAGGTTTGCTGCTGGGATGACGCTGGCCGGAGCTGGGGCGAGTTGTGTTGCCCTGTAACCCAGCAGGAAGTGGGGGTGTGAGGCCTGGAAGAGCTCGGCAGGGAGTAAGACAACTTTGAGGAACTCGGGAAATGTTTGTTAGGAAGGTCGAGATTTCTGGATTTTCTTTTAGGACCCCGGTGGTCTATTCTAAAAAAGAAGCGAGGTGAGTGGGAGAAGGAGACGGTGGGATATCATGCGTCCTACTAGTGAGGGGGCTAGCTGGTAGGATTGGAATAGGGTATAGCAGCAGTAGAGATGGTGGCTCTGGTGCAGTAAGTCTTGCCGGAGTGAAGAACAGAGGATTGATTGGGGGGGGGGGGGGGGTTCGAGTCGGATATCGAATCTTGCTGATTCTTGAAGCCTGTTGTAGTCATTTCCTAAGTAGCTCCAACCTTTTGAGCCAAAAAAGAACGAGGGGGAGTGGGGAAGGAGTTGGTGGGATATCATGCGTCCTACTAGTGAGGGGGCTAGCTGGTAGGATGGATATAGGGCATAGCAGCAGCGGAGATGGTGGCTCTGCTGCAGTAAGTCTTGCCGGAGTGAGGTAAAGTGGATGGATGGGGGGGGTTTCTGAGTAGTTTTCTGAATTCTGTTCATATTCTGAAGTTTATCGTAGTCATTTTCTAAATAGCTTCGATTTTTTCTGAGCCAAAGCCGGGGCAATGGCCCCGGTATCTCAATCTTCAAAATTATATGTAAATTTCCATATGGGACGCTGAGCCCGGTTCCCAGCACGTGCTGCTCCCCACTTATAGGTTGGAGCTTTGTTCCCAGAAAAAAAAAAAAAACGAGTAGATCTACTGACGAGTAGATCTTTTCCGGGGGCCAAGTCCCACTAGCAATGTGCTACCTCAATGCCTGAATCTGGACGTGTTTGTGGAGCCCTGCAGTTCAGGAAACTCAACACCAATTCTGCACATCTCGGCAAAAGCGTCCAGATTCAGGCGTTGAGGTAGCTCAAGGCTGCTAGTGGGACTTGGCCCTGACACGTGCTGCTCCCCACGAATAGATTGGAGCATGTTCCACTTCGAAAAAAAAGAAAAAAAGAAAAAGAGAAAAAAATAATTAAATAAAATTCTGAGGTAGGATAGTGGGAAGGGGTAGACTGGGAGAATTGACGAGAGGATGGACAGGGAGAGGATCTCATAAATAATAAACAATTGTCAGGACAACCAACGGCTGACTAAAGACTGCGACCACTCTATGTCTGGAACCTGGCCTCTACAAAAAAGAACAAAGAAAGAATAGATCGGCTGAATTGGGTGTGCTTCTCTTTTTTTTTTTTTTTTTTTTTTTTACAAATCAACTTTGCATTCCATTATAACAAAAGAAGGAGGCCGGGAATCCCTCCACAGAACAACCCGGAAACTGAAACAAGTAGCCTCTGGGACCATTACCCAAGTTATGGTGCAGGCGTTGGGGATTTTAGTCTAGAAACAGAAATGGCCGAATCCTGACCGCTGTTCTTACATTCCCCAACCCTGGGTGTGCTTCTCTTTTGTAAGGGTGACTCTTATCATCACTGCTATAAAAAAAAAAAAAAAAAAGGGCGACTCTGGTCCCCAGAACGAGTTTGACCGGTGATGCTAAGTTCCTTTTGGATGCCACACGACATTCTGTAAGGGACGCCGGCTTGTGTAATAAAGTTGGGGAAATTTTCGAAATGCCCCTGAAGTTTGCGTTTATTTGGGGCGTCCCCGTCTGACGGCCGACTTACCTTGTCGCGCCCCTCTGACAACAAACGATGTTTCCAGAAAACCCCTGGTGTCGTTTGGGCCTGAAACATGTTTCTTATGCCCCTACCGGTACCAGTACCAAATTTTCAGTATGCCCCTACCGGATGGCCGTTAGGAACCAGCACAAAAGTTTCCCATATGCCCTTATGGGTTCCGTCCATCTTTCCAGCGAGCCCCTGTGGCTGTTGTTGACACTCGTAGTCTTTCCCCTGGCCCCGGCTGAGGTGCTACCGGGGCATATCAGAACTTTGGCGATGATCACACACACACACACACACACACACACACACACACACACACACACACACACATATGCAGACGCGCGCGTGTGCATGGGCGATGACACCAAGAAGACGGCCATGGTGATGGTTAGGAGGTCGACAATCGAGGATGAGAGGGAGGGTTGACGAGGAGAAAATTGGAGGAGGGAGGAACGAGGGAAGAGGAGGGGAAGAGGAGTAGGGAGGACAAGGACTCTGACGATGACGGACGAGGATAGAGGATGGAGGCTG
>BFEA01000098.1:2415042-2425348 GCA_003427395.1 Chara braunii
AGAGAGAGAGAGAGAGAGAGAGAGAGAGAGAGAGAGAGAGAGAGAGGAGCGATACAAGATTGTTGTGCGGACCAAGAGAGAAGGCGGCCAAAGCTGCGGAGCTCGGACACAGGTTTGTTAAGAAGAGGAAGGAGAAGCGAAGGAGAAGGGAGGAGAGACGAAGGAGAAAAAGTATAGCGGGGGAGAAGGAAGGAGGGAGAGCGAAAGTGAAGGAAGCCATAGCCGGGGTGAAGCGAAAAAGAAAGACAAAGAAGGAAGGGGCGAGAAGGAAGATAAGAGAGGTTGGTGAGGAAGAAAGGTGTCGACAGCCATAGCCGAATCAAGGGTTAACCAAGGTGTTGACCGAAGGGTTGACCAGCGTTGACCAAGACTTTGACCGGAGAGTTGACCGACGAGTTGACTGGCGCTGACCGGGGTTGTTGACCACAAAGTTGACCAAGCTGGAGTTGGTATATTCTCGCCAAGCCTTCAGCCTATCCCCTCGCCCTATGGATGTGCACTCACCCCATGGTACTTGCTGAGTCTGTCTGTCTCTTCTTTCTGCATTGAGTCTCTTCTGTCCATGACAGCCTTAGTTTTAGGTCTAGGCTAGAGACCCTAATTGACAGGATCTTGCTAAGATTATGTGGTCCATAGATTGAGTTTGTCCTAAGTTAAGTCAGTCAGGGGTGTGAGTCTAAGTGGTGAGGAGTGGAACTGAATCTTGGTTGTACGTCTTTCACCATGGTTGACACGCGTAGTGGCAAGAGCACCACCCCTTACACCAAAGCCCAGGAAGAGCAAGCCGCCACTGTCCTCAAAGAAGGAGCTGATTAGGCAGGCCAAGAAGTTGGCCTAGAGGAGCAGGCAGCGAAGAAGAAGAAGTTGGAAGAGGAGATGGAAAGATTGAAGAAGGAGGAGGAAGAGAAGATGAAAGCGGTAGATGAGGAAGAAATCGAAGAGGAAGGAGAAAAGGAGGAGGTCCCCCTGATTAGAAGAAGCACATAGCAGAGAGGGGAAACTAGTGGCACGAAGGAGGAATCGTGGCTGGAGAAAAAAGTTTCTGAGCGGGTAGAAAACATGTCTCTGGGAGAAGAAGAAGAGGCTATGTTGTATGTTCCCTCGGAGTTATCGAGGAGTGGGAAGCAGAAAAAGACCCCTTGAGACGCCAGACAATAGTGGAGGAAAAGAAGCTAGAATGGAAGTTACGTCTCACGAGGGAAAAGAAAAGAAGGATGGAGGAGGCGAACAAAATGGCGAGGGAATTGGAGGTGATTAAGGCATAGAGCGAGGAGATTCATGCGCAGGTAGACATACAGGAAAAATTAGATGTTATTTCAAGAAACATAGAACTCCTAGCTAGAGCCTGGGATGAGCAACATCAATTTGCCCGAGCCCAGGATATCGCCTTACACTCCATCCGCCTGGGATTCAGGGACTTTGCACGAGAGATGATGATGCACGTAGGTGCGAAAGTGCAGACGAGGATAGAGGGCACCGAAAAATTCTGCACAGGCGTCATTAAGGCTCAAAGCTGGCCGCCCAAAGGAGGAGGAGGTATGCCCCCGTGGAGAGCCCATGAAGATTAAATTTCTTGAACCCTACAGTGGGAAGAAGGAAGAAAATTTTGACAATTGGGAGGCGAATGTTAATATTTATATGTATTTGCAAAAGGTCGTTGCGGAGGAACAAGTCCTCATCGCATTTCAGGCCCTTAAAGACGAAGCAGCCAGCTGCGTTAATCGCTCGCTCGCGCTGCACAGTGCGAAAACAATATGGTAGCCTACTCCAAAATCACCCCTCTCCCTGAATTTTTTCGACTCCTTAGGGAACGATTTGCAGATGTCACGTGAGGCGTCAAGGCCTCAGAAAAACTGCAAACTATCCACTCACGCCAGTGGAGGAGTGCGAGAGCACTCAAGGGTGTTATGGATGAGCTTGTGGTCGTCCCAGACCACGGGCTCACTGAGGCCCAGTTGGTCAACCTCTTCTATCGTGCCATGCCAGAGCTCCTACGAGTGCACTTCTTCGAACAGAGTTGACAGCCCACCATGACATATGATGCGTTGAGTAGAGAGGTGGTGCTGTTCGAGGCACAGTCCATGTCAGTTTCCACTTTCTGGCACAAGGACTTACACAAGGGCAAAAAGTGAAAGGGTCGTACCATCTCAGGTCAAGTTAGGGCCAAGGATCATTTGATCCTTACCTTGGATGAGGGTGGTATGGATGAGGTCCCGTATAGCCAGATTGATTGGGGCCTGGAGGAGGAGGACAGTAGTCGGGGTCAGGGGAGGACCTACGCTGTTGTCGCAGCTGGAGGGAGGCCGCAAGGAAGAGGAGGAGGCCAGGGCCAAGGGGGGCGGGCCTCAGGTGGCCGAGGACAGGGCCCTCAGGGGGTTGGTGGTAGAGGAAACCGCCAAGAGGGAGGTAGGGGTCAACGTCCCCCGCCAAACCGCTCACGATCTTATCGGTCACCTCCAAGAAGAGGTGGATGGCACCCTGGCTTGCCACAAGGCACACCATGGGAAGAACTGGGCTTGGACCAGTCCGTATGGCCGCATCGTGTGGACCAGGATCAATGCATTTACTGCGGTGATCCTGGCCACATAATCAAATATTGTTCAAAGTATAGAGAAGCCCGGTATGCTGCACAAGCAGCAAAGGCAACCGCCGGTAGGGGTTGCAACTGCCCTTACCCCTAGGCCATGTAGAGAAGAGTGTGCGTACCACAGAGGAACTCCCAAACCACATGAGCCTACGACAGAGGTTGTTGGGCAGTACCTAGATAGTTGTCCAGAGACTGCTTGTGGTAGAGTCTCTTTAGGTACTTCCCTCACAGGCATGGCTGAAGAGTTGAAGGAGAGGATGCCTGCCTGGGCCAAGATGAAGAAGGATGCAAAAGGACAGCTAGTTTTAGTAGATGTAAAGATTTTCAGAGGTAGAGTAGGGGCCCTTATAGACAATGGGACCACCCGCAGTTATATCAGTAGAAAAGCGTTGCAGAAGTTAAAGCTAAATTTGAAAGTCCAGAAGCTAGAAGACCCTATAGTTAGTATCCTCGCAGACAATCGCACTGTGCGAGTCGAGGATTACGTTGAGGGAGTCCAGGCGTACTTTCGCCTAGAGAAAAATGGAAGGTGGAGAAAGTTCTCCATTCCCTGACTCTCCTCGTAGAAGACAGCCTTCCTTTCGATATAGTCCTAGGAATGGACTGGGGAGAGGCAGCAGGGGCCACACTCCATTTGAGAGAGCATGAGTGTAGGCTCCCTGGTCCCACAGGTGAAGTTAAGACTGCTCGTCTGCTTCATGTGTCAGGGGTAGATAACACTCTGGCACATTGTTGTCTCAGTGCTCCCACGTTCGCGCGTAGAAGAGCAGGTTTTTGTAGCCTATATGAGGCCGGTTACTGAGTCTAAAGAGGAGAGACCCATAGACCCTACTATTGCCAAGCTGCTGGAGGAGTATACAGATCTAGTTAAGCCGCCGACAGGAGTAGTGCTGTGGCCGATCCAGCATCGTATAGAGATAGAGCCTGACAGTAGAACTTCTAAGGGAGCTATCTACAGAATGTCCCCAAGGGAGTTAGAGGAGTTGCGTAAACAGCTAGACGAGCTCCTTGAGAAGGGTTGGATTAGGCCCAGTTCATCTCCATTTGGAGCACCTGTTCTTTTTGTCCCCAAGAAGGAGGGAGAACTCAGAATATGTATAGACTATAGGGGTCTCAATGCTATCACAGTAAAGATGCAGAACCCCTGCCCCGTATAAATGACTTGTTGGATCGGGTGTAGAGTTGCAAGTATTTCTCGAAGATAGATTTGAAGTTCGACTATCATCAAATAGAGGTTCATCTTGAAGATCAGTATAAGACAACATTCTGGACTAGATATGGGCATTATGAGTTTATAGTTATGCCCTTTGGACTAACCAATGCGCCAACAACTTTTCAGCGTTGTATGAACGAATTGTTTAGGCCATGGTTAGATAGATTTGTTGTAGTGTATTTAGATGATATTTTAGTGTTTAGCAAGACTCTCCAGGAGCATGAGGGTCATTTGAGGCAGGTCTTGGAGAAGCTTAGAGAAGCTAACTTCAAGATCAACGCGAAGAAGTGTGAATGGGCCAACACACAAGTTTTGTACTTAGGCCACGTCTTAAACGAAGACGGCGTTAGACCTGAAGACAACAAAATCGCAGCAATTAGAGATTGGCCAACGCCCCGCACAGTGGCAGAGTTGCAGTCGTTCTTAGGCCTAGCTACTACTATAGGAAGTTCGTCAGAAACTTCTCCACCATCGGTGCACCCCTTCGCAAGTTGCTAAAGAAAGAAGCAATTTGGAAGTGGGACAAGGACTGTACATCAGCCCTAAAGAAGCTAAAGCGGGCATTGGTAGAGTATCCAGTCCTTAAGGTAACCGATTTGTCCCTGCCTTTCGTTGTTACCACTGACGCGAGTCGGTACGGCATAGGTGTTGTTTTACAGCAAGACGATGGCAATGGATATAGGCCCATAGAGTTCATGTCTACAAGGATGCCTTCAGAGAAGGTAGCGACATCCACCGACGAGAGGGAACTTTACGCTCTCAGGCAAGCACTAGAGCACTGGAAACATTACTTGCTTGGGAGGCACTTCAAAGTCTATTCAGACTACGAGACACTAAGGTGGTTGAAGATGCAGGCCAAGATGACACCTAAGCTTACTAGGTGGGCCGTTGAGTTAGATCAGTATGACTTCGAACTTAAGCCTGTTAAAGGGAAGTACAATGTAGTTGCGGATGCTCTAAGTAGGAGAGCTGATTACTTTGGGGTAATAGCTCACTATCTGGATATAGGGAGAGACCTGCAGCAGAAAGTTAGAGAACCATATGCACAGGATCCTATCTATAGTGACCTCCTTCAAAGAGTTAAGGAGTCCCCAAAGTCTGAACCAGATTACAACACTACTGACGGATTGCTATTTGAGAAGACTAATGTAGTTGACCGCCTGTGCGTTCCTAACAGTGAGGAGATTCGTAGCCTGATCTTAGGGGAATGCCACGACGTAGAGGGACATTTCGGTTGGCAAAAGACACTAGTCAACCTCATGCACACGTATATCTGGCCCGAAATGAAGGCCGACTGCATAAAGTATGTACGCAGTTGTAAAGTCTGTCAGAGAAATAAGACTACTACGCGAGCCCCTCTTGGTCTTCTCAGACCCTTGCCTATTCCTAATAAACACGGAGATTCTGTGTCCATTGACTTTATGGACGCTGGGGTAAAGAGTAGGCATGGCAAAAGTCAAGTCATGGTCATAGTTGATAGGTTTAGTAAGTACGCAGTTTTTGTTCCTTTGCTTGCAGAGGCACGCACAAACTTAGTAGTTCAGAAGTTTTTTTACCATTGGGTCAGTGAGCATGGTATATCGTTGTCGATAGTTAGTGACAGATATACCAGGCTCACCAGTTAGAACTGGCAGGAACTAATGAAAGTCTATGGTTCCAAGTTTTTGATGTCATTTGGCTGCCATCTCGAGACTAACGGCCAGACTGAACAAATGAACAAGCTCCTGCAGCAAGTTCTTAGGATGTACATTAGGCCTGACCAGATCAACTGGGATGAGATGCTCCCTAAGGTAGTCAGTGCATATAATAATAGCATGCACTTATCTATGTGTCGCACTCCCAACGAACTGCACGTCTTTTAGACTGCGCAGACCGTTCGAGGGACTTAACCGGGATCAGATTCAGAGGCTACCGCCCGGTACACGAGAGTTTGCGATACATCACGAAAAAGAGATAGCTACGGCAGTTGACAACCTCAGGAAAGCCCAACACAGAATGATAGAGCAAGCTAACAAGCACCGCAGCTCACAGTTTCAAGTAGGCGACTTAGTCTGGGTCAAGTCAAAAGAATTTGCTCCTGAGGAGAACATCTCACAAAAGTTGTTGCCTGCGTATAGAGGTCCATGGCCAGTCTTAGAAGTCAAGGGCGGAGAGCATGGACCGTCCTACACTATTGAGATTCCAGCACACCTCCACACCAACCCAATGTTCCATGCGTCAAAACTGCTGCCTTGCATCACAAGTCAACAGTTTCCATCACGTAGATCTATGATTCCTCCAGATAAGGATGGAAAATATGACATTGACGATATAGTAGGTGAAGACGTCTTCAGGACAGGAGGTAGAGGTCGTCCACAAAAACAGTACAAAGTCAGATTTGCCTTTCAAGAGCCCAAAGACGATCGCTGGTACAACCGAACAGAACTTCTAGAGACCGCTCCCGATATAGTCCGAGCCTACGAACGAGATAAGAAGGGTAAAAGTCCTGCCTTAGACTGAAGTATTCTCGGAGGACCTCGAATTTAGGATGGCGGGAGTGAAACGGTTTTCACCTTTTTGCAGTCACAGATGCGGGCCCTAGAGTTCGATCCCCAGACCTTACCTTGCTCATGTACAGTATCGAGTTGATCCCCGAGTGTTTGAACCTGTGACCTGTGTTTTGGGAGTTGTTTGTTGTCTGTCGTAGGTCTGTGTAGTTGTAGGGGTTCGATCTGTAGGCCTGTCGAGTAAGGGTCATAGCTCTGTAGAGGTCGTTGCTGTAGGTGTTCTGAAAGGTCAAGGTCGTAGCTGCTACAGTCCTGAAAGGTCAAGGTTGTAGCTGCTACAGTACTCGAAAGGCCAAGTCCACAGACTTCCGGAAGGTCCGGAAGTGGCCTTTCGAAAATGTCTCACGTTTTAGCCAGAGGCAAGTGGGCAAGTGGTAAGCCCAACTGCACTGAATCGGCAGTGCGACTGCATCGAGTCGGCAGTGCAACCCCGTGCAGTCAGCGGTACCAGTCCCAGTCAGTCGCAGTCCAGTCCAGCAAGTACCATGAGGGACTGTGTGCACCAGGGGCCCGGTGGAAAGGGGGAAGACCAACGAGTCACAGAAGTATAAATCAAGAGGCAGCGCCCAGCCATTCATTCATTCGCTGCGTAAGCCATGCGGAAGCGCTGGTACAGCGTCTTTTGCGAAGGTGGTCTGCAGGTTGCCCGAAGTCGAAGTGGGCTGAAGAGATAGTGTAGCCATAGCGTTAGAGCGGCCATAGCCACGAGAGGAGAAAGATAGGCACTGTGTGTGTGTGTGTGGTGGCATTCAGGGTGATCCAGAGTCAAGTAAGTGTGAACAGTGGTGTTGGACTTGGTGACGGGAGTTGGGTTGTACAGGCGCTGATTCGCCATAGCTTGTTGAAGCGAGTTTACATCTGAACTGCGTTCTCGATTGCCATATCTCTGAGCTTTGAGTGGGCGCTGTGCGCCAGAGTGAATCACCATCTGTTTGCATGTATGCAAAGCGGAAAAGAAAGGGAGTCTGATTGCAAAATGGCCGTGTGGTAGTCATTGCCATTGGTGTTGTGTGTTCAGCCATGGTTTCCACCTTTAAGTTAGCTGGTTGTGTTGGTCAGTTGTCCATCCATATTGAACGGAAGTTCGCTGCAAGGTCATTACGTTTGGTCTCTTCTGGTTCTTTTGCCAGCATTTGTTCAAGTTCCTTCCATGCAGAGTGCGTATTTGCTGTGATCACTTCGACAACTGTTGCTCTTGCCTCCATGTATCCAAATGTAAATTGTTTAAATTGATGGGTGCACCTCATCCTCCATGCCGCCATCACCATTGGTAAGCGAGTTGTTCTGAATAGATTAGTCATGAAGGGAGACCACGTGGCAGTTTGTGGGGGTCCCAGGAGGATGGTCTTGAGGTCCCATGGCAGGCGGGTGTCTGTCAGGTAGAGCCATACCGTGTCCCACCATGCCCACAGTTGAGCTACCATCGGGCAGTCCAAGTGGCAATGTTCTACTGTGGCCCGACATTTGGGGGAGCTTTTCGCAGAAGGTGCAAAGGGGGGAAAGTACCCCACATTCTTCAAGGTTTGTTCTTGATGTGATCCACTCCGGAGTTGGCAAGCATCGATGGACGATTTGCCATTGGAGGGCTCTGAGGTTGGTTGGTCAGTTTTTTTTTTTTTTTTTTAAGTTTGGTTGGTCGTAGATGTGAGTAAGTGCTCCAGTTGAGCTTATGAAGATCCTCTGTTTTCAGTGGAGAATCTCTGGCCCATCTCGCTTTGATTGGGTCCAAGATCTGTATGTATTTCCTTTCTAGCCTGCCTGTAGCCATTTTTGACTGTGTACCGCCATATTTGAAGTTTTCTTTTCCCACTCATGTCCCACTCCCATCCCCGCGGGTCGAAGGGTAGCTGGCTAATGGGGGTGGCAGGCTCGTACACGATCCAGCCTTCCTTTATCTTGTTCATTTACAACAGTGTCACTACTAGAAGACAATTCCAAGCAGAGGGAAGGATGTGTTGGGCCTATGTATGTTTGTGACTAACTGCTTGGTGCCAGGTTGTGTGTGAATACTGCTGAGTACAATGACGTAGTCTTGAGAGAGGGGGGGGGGGGGGGGGGTCATACACTTGTTGACTTTTTTTTTTTGAAATTTTGTGAAAGAATGGTCTTGTTAGAAGTTGTTACTGATTAAAAAAAAAAGAAGCAGAAGAAGAAGAAGAAGTTACTGATGGCCATTTCGGAAGATTTCCTGGGGCCAAGTCCCACTTACCCGAATGATCTATTTCTGACCGCAGATTTGGAAGATCAACGACCAGAAATCAAGGCTCAGCGTAAGTGGGACTTGACCCCTGGTAGTTCGTACTGCTAAGAAGAAATGGGTACAGTTTTGTTTTTGTATTTGTATTTGTATCTGTATTTGTATTTGTATTTGTATTTGTATTTGTATTTGTTAATTTGGAGGGGTGACTAGGGCACAGTCACAATTTCAGTTGTAAACCTAGTTCGGGCATCGTGACTCAGCTTTTAGGCATGCTGAACGACTTACTCCGCTCATGGTGAGAGCTGAAGTCAAATATGGGATCAAACAAGAAATTTTGACAGATTGGATGCTGAAGGTTCAGCACAAAGGCTTTTCGACCAAAGCTCTCTGGGGATTCTCCATGTGTTGGGTTTCCTTTCCCGGACTGGTTACTATTTGCCAGCCCTCTAGCTGTCGACCGGAACTCAGATTTTCTACATTCTTCCTTTGACAGTGATGTGTTTCCCGTTGGGATTGCTGTTGTGCTGTTGTTAGGGGTGCCTTTTAGGTTCCGGCTCCCTCGTTTGCCCTTCTGTGCATAACCGGAGAGCTGTTTTTGTGAGACGGCTTTATAGCTGACTCTAGGTTGCTGTCTTTAGGATTTGTGCTTTACGCTGGTTTTTTTTTTTTTTTTTTTTTTTTAACCATCCCTTTCGGAGATAGTGCTGCTGATAAGAGCAGTCAGCACTACCACCGGAGGAGAGGCTCCATCTATTGGTGGGGAGCAACACCTGCTGGAAATCGGGTCCAGCGTCCCATTACATATGACGAAAATGATGTGGAATGATATGCAATCTCCTAGCTGTATGTGATTGGTCATAGTTCCTGCCAGCATTGATTACCCTGCGAAAGCAGGGGATTGACTGAGCAGGCTTATGTGTAAGCCCAGAGGCTTCTGTGAGTTATCTGCCTGCATTGATTGCCCTGCAGGGCAGGGGATTAACCGAGCTGCCCTGTGTGGGTTTGGAAAACTGGTGATGCCTTTGTACCTCCTCACCCTCAGAGAGGAGGGCGCCAGATTGGGATTAGGGGCTGATACTGCCACCAGCTGCCTGCTCCAACACCCGCCTGCTGATTGCCAATGCTGGGGGAGGGCGCCAGATTGGAGATTTAGGGATTGATTCTGTCACCAGCTGCCGATGCTGGCTGTTCCCATTGATACTGTCACCAGCCGCTTACTCCTCCTCCCGCCTGTTGAGTCACCAACTGCTTGCTCCTCCTTCCGCCTGTTGACTGCCAATGCTGGCTGACCGCTGCCGATGCTGGCTGTTCCCATTGATACTGTTACCAGCTGCTTGCTCCTCCTCCCGCCTGTTGACTGCCGATGCTGGCTGATTCCTTGTGTAAGCGAGGTCCTCCCCAGGGGGCACTGGGGCGGGGTTCCTCGAAGATGTTAGTGGAGGGTAAGAGGGATGATAGCTTTTGAAGAAGCAAGAGGATTATGAGGATCAAGACCATGATTCTGCCAGGGCCAGGGCGTGGGGGGGGAATGGGTCTGGGAAATCTGAAGGGGGGCGTAATGGGAACGTGGGCTCTATATTGGTCCAGTCCTTAAAAACTAACCTATAGTCCCTCATCCCTTCCAAGTCCCTCGTCCCTTCTACCAGGTCCCCACTCCATATCACTTTTGCCATCCATCCCTCTCTTTCCCCCCCTATCCAATTTCTGCAAAATTCCGTGATCTTTCTTCTGACGTCCTCGATTTGTAGAAGGAGGTCTAG
>BFEA01000098.1:2461857-2472055 GCA_003427395.1 Chara braunii
TCCCCCCCCCCCTACCATCATCATCATCATCATCATCAATCTACCCATGCCCTACCTACTACGCTACCACCCAATCAATAGTAGATAGGATCGCTCCGCCCTCAATTTACATCAAAATTCATTTCTATAACCCATTTTGATTTGTTTTTTTTGTAAATTCGAAAATACTCAATTAACTATCTTTCTCGACATTTCTTTCTCAAACGTATTTTCTTTTTCAAAATTTTTGAAAATACGTAGGATTAATAATTTCTTTCTCGGCATTTCTTCTTCAAAATTCGAAAACAAATTTAATTCAATTCTTTTTTGAAATTTTGTAATTCAAAAAAAAAAATAGAATTAATTAAACTTTTTTTTGATATTTCTTTTTCAACATTTCCTTTTCAAAATCATTTCTAATTAATTATTTTTCGAAAATTTTAAAATTACGCATTTCTTCGTAATCAATTGTTTTTCAAAATTTTTGTAATTCAAAATATTTCAGAATTAATTAATTTTTTTTCCGATATTTCCTTTTTGACAATATTTCTAATTAACTCGTTTTCGAATTTTTTTTTGAAAACTACGAACTGCGAAAATAATTCTGACTAATTATTCTTCGGAATTTTTGTAATTCAAAAATTTTTTCGTTCGAATTAATTCACGACTAAATTGATCTCTTTTTTTCTCGGAAGTAATTATTTTCTTTCATTTCGAAATTCCTGAAAATTCCGCTTTCATTGAAAAATACATTCTCGAATTAATTTCGAATAAATTCAAATTAATTTATTCAAAATGAATTCTTGCTCTGCAATTCTCTGCTACCTTCATTGCTAAATCACTTGATGACGCTCTACTCTTGTAAATACGGATTGTCCCCCCTCTTCTCCACATGCCATCACGCCAAACCAAGACCTCCCAACGCGCTGCCGCCGACGCCGCTGCCGCTATCACATCTGCTGCTACCACCTCCACTGCTCCATCTTCCTCTGCCACCTGGCCTTCGTCCTCTCCAATGGCCGAAGGTGCTTCAAGCCTCAACATGAGCTCTCTCTGCGACGACTCCGTGGCGGGTATCCACCGCGAACTCCAACAAGCCATCGGGAATAACMCCCCCGCCCCATCCCTCCTCTCCATCCTTCGGTTCGTATAGGACTCCCTCTGGACACTCTCCACTTCCGTCGCTGGCATCTCAAGCCGGTTGACCGCCCTCGAGTCCCAAACCACTACCCCTTCCATCCAGGTGGTCACCACCACCACCCCCACGTCAACAACCGCCTCCAGCCACACCCCGTCGCCGACCTCCTCCACTCCTACTACCTCTACCACCACATCCACCACCTATGCCTCCTCCACCCTTCCCCCCTCCTCAGTCGGCGCTTCCAGCACACCGCCACATTCCTCGCCTAACCACGTCACCCCTCTTCCCCCCCCGCACTCCCATACTATCTCACAACACATCATGACGACCTCCACCATCCCCACCCCGCGTCCCACCTATTCCCAAGTCACCTCCAGGGCTTACCCCACAATGCCACAACTTCCCCCCAACTACCTCCTTAACGACAACAGCCAATTCGATTACACCTGCTACGACACTACCCCCGATAACCTCAACTTCAACACCCTCGTGTGGATCGTTTCCCGCGAAGGGGAAATCCCCCGTTCCTTCCGATCCGCTGACATCATGCCCTTCTTCGACCTTCCCCACAAGGACGTTTTCCTCTTCCTTACCCAGCTCCACAACTCTTTCAAGCTCCACCACATGCCCCTTGTCCACTGACTTCCCATTGCCACCTCCCGCCTCCTCGGCAATGGCGTCAAATGGTGGATGGCCAAAGTCAGCAACCGCCGCGCCTCGGGCGGACCGCGTCACTCCTTCCTCCAATGGGCCAACCTTCTCACTGCCACCTTCTGCCCCCAGAAAACCATCGATGACTACCTCGAACAATTTTGTCACCTCCGCCAGACCGGTCCCACGAACCGCTTCATCCAATACATCCGCTCCCTCCGCCATCACCTCCCCACCACCGTCATTCCCAACTTTGCGTTCATCTCCCGCATCAAGCGAGTATGCCACAAAGATCTTGCAACCGCCCTCGCCCACGAACCCGACATGCCCCTTGTTGACCTCCTCTCTTGCATGCTTCACCACGATCGACTCCTCCACCCCCATCACCAGTCTGCGCCCGCTCCCTCCCGCCCCCGCTTCTTCCATAACATCACCCCTGACGACACCACTCCACCCACCTCCGATGACGACTTCGACACTGCCTCTCTCGACCCCTCCCAATTCACCATTAAGGACCTCCAGGCCGCCCACCTTATGCGGATGGAACGCCAAGATCGTGCCTCCCGACCGCCTTCTTCCTCTCCACCCCGTCGTCTCCAGAAACTTACACCCGCAGAATGCATATACCTCCAAGAACACAACGGGTGTTTTCGTTGCCGCCAGTTAGGTCACCAACAGACCAACTGCCCCAACGCTAGTCGCTTTACTCTACAGGCCCCTCGCTCCGCGGGACTGGCCCTTCTACTCCCACTTCTTCCTCCACCGTGGCAGTCGGGCCCTCCTCCACCTAAACACTGTCCCCCTGTCTCTTGCAATCCTCCCCCGACATCGACCACTTGTCTGTCGGCTCTCCCATCGGTGACAATCTCTCCTCCACCGGTGACCCACTTGGCATCGACTATCCGCCTGCCTACCCCCCCTCCGGTGATGCACATCCCATCGAACGGCCCCTAGGTGATGTAGTCTACTCCGCCTGCCCCCCTCCCGACGACGTCTGCTATCCCGTCGGTCGAGCTTCCCACTGGCACCTACTCTTCTCCTCTCACCCCTAACCCCTTCTCTACGACCTTCTCCGATCTCGTTGAGGAA
Organism: Chara braunii; assembly: GCA_003427395.1. NCBI lineage: Eukaryota > Viridiplantae > Streptophyta > Charophyceae > Charales > Characeae > Chara > Chara braunii. The sequence goes on from BFEA01000098.1 coordinate 2,464,718, forward strand.
CAAGCACGACACGATCGGCTTGTTAGATTAGGCTTGGAACAACGCCGCCTCAAACACCATGATCTCTTCTGCTTGTACCGGAACCGCACAGTTCCAGCTCAAGTTTATTGTCGTTTCCCTCGGCGCATCGACAGTGAAGTTTCGGACCCTCCTTGATATTGCTGCCACTGGCAACTTCATCACCGAAGCCTGTGTCCGCAAAGTCGGCCTCTCTTCCACCGGCTATGACTCCCCGATCACCATCCAACTAAGGGATAAGGACTCAGCCATCGTTGTCAATCGCACTATCCTCGAGACCCTCATGATTGTTCGTCCTCTTCGCAGTCAGGTCTCCTTCAATGTCATGCACCTCATGTGCAACATCGTCTTGGGGACTCCATGGCTTGACCATTTCATGCCCTAATCCTTCCACCCCTCCTTCGTCTGACTCAGTTCCTTCACATATCTCGTGAACACCCCGACTCCGCTTACTATTGTTTTGTTATCGACCACGAGTGTCCCGGGGACTTGCTTCCAACGGACAAACCCGACCAAGACCCCCCTTTCGATCCTCACATCACCGCTCTCCTCTCTGAATTCAAGGACGTCTTCCCCGAGTCCTTTCCCGCCAGTTTACCTCTCGATCGAGGTGTATCCCACACCATTGATCTCGAGCCCGACCATTCTCCTCCTTGCCGCCCTCCGTACCAACTCTCCGTCCCCGAGGCCGAAGAAATGAAGCGCCAGCTCAATGAACTCCTTGAAAAGGATTCATTAAGCCTAGCTCCTCCCCCTTCGGAACCAGTTGTCTCTTCGTCAAGAAGAACGGCACCTCAGAACTCCGCATGTGCATAGATTACCGTACCTTGAACCAGATCACGATCAAGAACAAGTACCCACTCCCCCGGATATCTAAACTTTTTGATCGCCTCCGTGGAGCCAAACATTTCATCAAGATCGACCTCCGCAGTGGCTTCCACCAAATCCGTATCCGCGAGGACACCCACAAGACCGCATTCCGCTCTCGGTTCGGGCACTACGAGTTCCTCGTAATGCCTTTCGGACTCACCAATTCCCCCACCACATTTCAGTCCACCATGAACCACATCTTTCGTGACCTCCTCGAAGCTTGTGTCGTCGTGTACCTTGATGACATCCTCATCTTTAGCCCCACCATCGAGTCCCACCTACACCACATTCGCCAAGTCCTCTCGATCCTCCGAGAGCAAAAATTCTATGCCAAACTCAGCAAATGTACGTTTGCCGCTTCGAGTGTTGAATACCTTGGCCACATTGTCTCCGCTGAAGGCATCCTTATGGGCCCCTCGAAGGTCACAGCCCTCGTCAAGTACCCCGCGCCCAAGACCCTCCTCCAACTTCATTCCTTCCTCGGTCTTGCCAACTATTACCGCTCGTTCATTCGCAACTTTTCCGAGATCTCTTACCCTCTCCATGAACTCACACGCAAGGACGAACCCTTCAATTGGAACAATCACCGCCAACACGCTTTCGACTTCCTCAAGCAAACCATTACCACTGCCCCTGTCCTCAAGATCGCCGACCCCACTCGCCATTTCTATGTCACCAATGATGCCTCCGACTTCGCCATTGGAGCCGTACTGTCCCAACATTTCCCCCGCGACACCGCCAAGACCCCCTCCATCAAGGACTCGCCCACTCACCCCGAGGCTCCACCCGGCGAAGACCCCATCGCCTTCGCAAGCAAAAAGCTCCTTCCCGCGGAGATGAATTACCCCGCCAATGAGAAGGAACTCCTCGCCTTGATTCACGCCCTCACAATCTGGCGTCCGTGCTTTGACGGACAATACTTCACTATCCTCACTGATAACACCATCGTTTCTTTCATCCTCACCAAGAAAGACATCACCCCATGCCAAGCTCGATGGCTCGACTTCCTTGCCCAGTTCACATTCACCATTTGCCATACCCCCGAAAAAAGCAACCGTGTTGTTGATGCCCTCTCTCGATGACCCGACCACAAGCCCCCCGAGAAAGTCTACGCCGTCATGACCCATATCCAGCAGCTTCTATCACTCCATCACTGATACACCCAAGACTACCTCTCTTGCCCAGACTTCGCCGCCATTTACAACAAGCTCTGCAATCTTGACCCTGTCCCCGACTACTCCCTCCACGACAACCTCTTCTACATCGACACCAAAGGCACTCGTCGATTGTGCATCCCTGACACACATGGTCTCCGTACCCAGCTCTTGGCCGAACACCACGACACCAAGACGGCAGGTCACCTCAGTTTCCATAAAACCTTCGACACCATCTCCCGCTACTTCTATTGGTCGTCTCTACTTGCCGACATGAAAACATACATTCGCTCATGTCCCACGTGTCGGGCTGTCAATCCCTCGAACCAGGCCAAACCCGGCAAGCTCCAATCATTGCCCATCCCCTCTCACCGGTGGCAGTCCATTTCCATGGACTTTGTGTGCGGTCTCCCTAAGACCAACCGCAGGCATGATTGCATCTACGTCAGTGTCGGCCGCGTGACCAAACGTGCCCACTTCATTCCTTGCACCACCTCGCACACCGCCAAAGACATCGCCCTACTCTTCTTCGACCATGTTGCACGCCACCACGGCCTCCCCGATAATATCATCAGCGCCCGCGATCCCCGTTTCCTCTCACAGCTCTGGAAACAACTCTTCAACGACTACGGAACTACACTCAAGTATAGCACTGCATTCCACCCACAGACCGATGAACAAACCGAGAAGATGAACGATACTCTCCAAAGAATCCTACGGAAGTATTGCCATCCACATCAACACAACAGGGATCAGTTGCTCACCGCCACCGAGATCGCCTACAACAACGTTGTCTGTCCTTCCACTGGCATGTCTCCATTCTACCTTGACCTTGGCTACCATCCGCGCTTGCCCTCTGATTTTCTGCTTCCCTCGCAACTCAACCCCTCCACACCCTGCCCTTCCCTCAATGAATGGGTAGCAACAATGAATCGATTCCTCAGAGAAGCAACTGAAGCCCTCGAAAGAACACAAGAACAACAAGCCAACAAGATCAACAAACACAGACGAGACTTGCATTTCAAAGTAGGGGACAAAGTCTGACTCTCCGCCAAACGCTTTGAACCCAAACATGGATTGTCAAAGAAACTCTCGAACAAATGGCTCGAACCCTTCCCCATCATTGAAAAAACCTCCGACGTCAACTACAAACTCCAACGCCCCCCCGACATGAGCCGCGTCCACCCGGTCTTCCACGTCGAATACTTGAAAGAATATCATGAATCCCCACCCCAATTCGTGGACCGCCCATATCCTAGACCTCCACCTATCATGTTACCCACAGCCCCTGAATTCGTTGTTGAAGCAATCATAGGTCGACGAACTACTCASGTATCTGACCACCCGGAACCAATCACTGAATACAAAGTCAAATGGACAGGATACCCCGACGAAGAATCTACATGGGAACCTCTCTCGAATCTCAAGAATGCCATGAAACTTGTCCGCTCCTATGATCGTGCTACTCCTATGTCCTAGACACCCACGTAACTACAACCCTAAGCCCCTGTATAAACCTTGCTACAACCTCGCAACCCCGTTCTACACACACCCTTGAACCCAGTCCACCCTCCCCTCGACCCCGATTCCTGATGTCTGATCTGCTCTTGCCCTCGCCTAGCCTTGTCCCATCTGTCCTCTCCACTACCTTGTCTCACTTGTCCAATGCTTATGAACCTGTGTGACGCCGGCGATAAAGGATCTAATGGCAAGCGCACGAGGACAATGGCCTGCTGCCTCATTGTTCATGGAGACAATGCAGCTGGTTTGGCCACCATGTTGTTTCATCGGTCGGCATCCCGACTCGCGGACTTACGGGAGCAGCAAGTTGTGGCATGGATCTTTGCATCAGTCTGCGACTTCCTTGCTTCCAGATCAGACCTCATTGCAGTTCGTCTACCGAACACACCCTAGCACTTGGACTTTGGACATTTGAACTATTGTTACGCTTCTTGGACTTCTACATGTCGCAGCCACTGAAAACCGCTTCTACCACCTACTCCAAGACCTGATCAAGACTGCTGCAGATCCCCTTTCAAGACACTTGGACACTTCGTTCCTACATGAGATTCTGCTTCCGACTCCCTCAGACACACCAGCCCTTGCCTCCTGAACAAACATTTTCATTTTTGTTTTTTGTTTTTATTTTTTCTTGACTTTGACAACCCTGTAGAACATCATTAGCAGATCCCTGTTTCCCTGACCATAGTTCCCCTTACCCAGTAGAACATCAATAGAAATTCTTTGTTCCCCTTACCATTCTTTCGCTTACCCACTAGAACATCAATAGAAATTCCTTGTTTTCCTGAACATCGTTTCCCCTACACAGTAGAACATCAATAGAAATTTCATGTTCCCTGAACATTGCTTAGCTTCCCCTGTAGACCCACCCAGTTACATCATACCTTCACATGTGCAGAACACCAGACAGAATACCCTGTGACTTGCATCACTCCCCTTCTCCTTCTCCAACCAGTGATCGGCCCCTTCCCGTCCTTCACAACTCCTTTTGTTTCCTTGGTTTTTTGGCAGTCGGGACGTTCCCTTTCAGAGGGAGGGGATAGTGTTACAGACTCTGCCAGGCTCGATCCCTCGTCTATCTTTTTGTTGTTTCTGCTGCACCCCGTTTTCGGCCAGGCACCCTTTTTCCCAAACCCCTCCTTTGGTACCGTCGGGTTTTGGACAACTGGTGCCATGCTGCAATTCGGGCGCCACTTTCAAATACCGCATTTTTCAGTTCTGCCCTCGGGGCTTTTGCGGAAATGCCCCTGGTACCATACGTGTCACCGGTACTTATACCGGCTCCCCGTACAGTACGAGGACCAGTCAGGTACCAGTTTTCAGTTGCTGTACTTGTACTCAGTGTGACTTGCTGTTTCGGCATTCGGAATCCAGGACTTCGACTTTGTGCCCTTGCCACTGTGTCTGCGTCCGACCCTCAGTTGTGTCGAGTGAGTGAGTGTGTGTGTGTGCTCTCACACTCTCCCTCTCTCTCTCCTCTCCCTCGGCTCTCCCTCAGCCTCGCGCTCATAACAGTCTGATAGTTGTCCCAGGAGTGGAGTACAATCCACAGGTCTTATTGACCATGTTCTTAAGATGTCTTCCCATAGACATCAAGAACTTACTAGCTAGCAGGGCTTGCCTAGAGTATCACACCCTTGAGACATTCAGTAAGAAGGCCCTAGACTTAGAGGCTACGCTGGGTGGTGCTCAAACCCCTTCTACGGCCGGGAGAAAGAAGAAGACGCCACAGGAATGGAAGAAGAAGGGTAGTCGATTGATGATGGTTGATTCCGAAGGGAATCAAACTTAGATCGATGATGTTTTTGAACTTGTGGAGAGTGCAGAGTTTGACGGCGAGGAGAGTGTTGAGGGTAGCAACCTCGCTGCGGTAGTTAAGACTAAGGCAGCGGGTCGCGGTAAGGGCGGTCAGCAAAGCAGTCAGGGGCAGGCCGCTAACCCAAACAAAATAGTTGCTTGGGTTAGAGCAGGCTTGGATAAAGAAGTGTGGCGGGACCGTTGGTCGCGTGGTGCTTGCATAAACTGCGGCGAGTACGACCATACGCAGTTTAAATGCAAGAACCCAAAGGTCTCGCAGAAAATCCCTCCTAAGGGTGGGTTTCCTTCTTCTCAGCTTGGGGCCTCTACGAACTCCAACTCGGGAAACACTTATGGCCGATAGAAGTTGTAGATGCTTCTACTCTCGTTGAAGCAGGTGATGTACCCTCCCCGTTTCAAGAGTTGGCTGAAGCTATTGACTCCTTAGTCGCCCCACAAACGCATCTGGACCCAACTATACTTTGTATGTTGGATGTGTCTGAAGCCTTAGAGGACCTTCAAGGTGAGTGGTACCCTCGTGAGTCCTGGGTGACACTAAGTAGAGGTCCTAGAGGGGAGCACTTCGTTGTGGAAGTTGGTGTGGGTGGTCACAAGTGCGGTGCCTTCATAGACATTGGCTCCACGTGAAACTTCATAAGTCGACGACTGCGTTGATAGACTGCGCCTAAAGGACCGGATGCAGCGCCTTAGTAAACCGGCAGCATCTACTCTGGCCAACAAAGAGCGCATGACGGTGGAAGACTACGTGAAAGACGTGGTCTGCACTTTCTCCTACCTAGGAGGAGAATTAAATCATAAGATATCTTTCTTGGTGAGCGACGATTTGCCTTTTGACATGTTGTTGGGCATGTACTACCTCGAGGTTGTCAAGCCCCAATCTGACTGGGACAAGAAAGTGTTGAAGCACGAATTGCCTAATGGGAGGACCATTAGACTAGCTAAGTATAAAGTTGGTAGGTTGATAGACTCTTATGGGTTTTTGTGTGCATCGGCCTTTTATAATTATTATAAACAGAACCAGGAGGAAGGTATGTACTTAGTCTATGTCTCTGCGAAAGGGGAGGCCGTTAAAACAACCCCAGAGATAGAGACCATCGTCGCTAAGTACCCCGATCTGTTTGAGGAGCCTGCAGGAGTCGTAAACGGGGAGGTTGTCCATGCCATAGAGATCATCCCAGAGTTGGACGAGCTTCGTTAGCAAATGAAAGAGCTCACAGAAAAGGGTTGGATTCGGCTTAAGACTTCCCCCTTTGGCTCACCATTCCTATTCGTTCCAAAGAAAAGGGGAACACTAAGGATGTGCATTGATTATAGAGGCCTCAATGCCATCACCGTTAAGAACGCAGAGCCTCTACCACGCATCGACGACCTATTGGATAGGGTGCAGGGATGTAAGTACTATACAAAGATAGACTTAAAAATCCGGCTACCATCAGATTGCCATAAGACCAGAGGACCAGCACAAAACCGCATTTCAGACCAGGTACGGTCTGTACGAGTTTGTGGTGATGCCCTTTGGCCTTTGCAATGCGCCGGGTACATTTCAGCATGTCATGAATAGGATCTTCCATGACTACTTGGATAAGTTCGTCGTCGTGTACCTCGATGATGTACTTATCTTTAGTAGAACTGTCGAGGAGCGTACTCAGCATGTAGATAAAGTACTTTCACTCCTATGGCAGCACAAGTATAAGATAAACGCAGAGAAATGCGAGTTCGGTCACACCCGAATCTTGTACTTGGGTCATGAAGTATCCGCGGATGGTATTAGGCCCGAAGATGCGAAGGTGGCTAGCATACGTGACTGGCCACGACCCCAGTCTGTGACTGAGGTCAGATCATTCTTGGGAATGTGTGGTTATTACCGCAACTTTGTAAAGAGCTATAGTACGATCACATCTCCCTTGACTGATCTAACTCGATCAGGGTGGTGGAAGCGTGGGTGGGTGGGTGGTTT
>BFEA01000098.1:2473731-2484437 GCA_003427395.1 Chara braunii
TGTGTGTGTGTGTGTGTGTGTGTGTGTGTGTGTGTGTGTGTGTGTGTGTGTGTGTGTGTGTGTGTGTGCGTGTCACGTGTGTGTGTGTGTGTGTGTGTCGTAGAGTAGTAAATTTTCAAAGTTGTGGGCCAGCCCCCTGCCCCCCACAATTCGGACTTGGATCCATATCATGCGTCTGCACCCCCTAAGAAGTGTTCATGATTTTTTTTCCCCCTAATAAGTAGTTAAACCACCACTGGCCCTGCCATTCGATATTCGGGGGGACCGGTAGCACAGTGGGGAGAGTTGGCAAGCGGCAAAACGTTACATGCATCGAATTGCCGCCGTGATTTTTTTTGCAGTTGAAATGAATTTTTCTAATTTTTTAAATATTTTTCCTGGAAAGATCACTACGAAATCTATATACCCTCTCATTTTCAGATTTTTTGAGGTTTTCCTTTCAGCGCGGAAAATCGCTGAAGTTTGAGTAGTTTTCCTGTTGGCCCGCACATGGTAAAGTGACAAAAATGGGAAATGAGATGATTTGGCGCGGCACTTATTTCACGATCTAAAATATATATATATATATATATATATATATATATATATATATATATATATATAATATTTTTTTGTGGAAGTATCACGACCAAATCTGTAGGCCCTTCAATTCGCAGAGTTGTGGAATCATCCTTCTGACCGCAAAAATTCGCGGAAGTTGGGGGTATTTTCCCGTTGGCCAACTCGTGCCAGAATGGCAAAAATGAAAACTGCAACAAAACGGCACGACATTTATTTCATGATCTTTTTTTTTTTTTTTTTTTTGATAGTTTTCCTGGAAAGATCACAACCCAATCTACACGATCTCAGTTTTTCATATTTTTTCTTCAATTCTTCTGAGCGCAAACAATCGCCAAAGTTGGCACTTGAAAACTCTGGGAATGGACCCACCTGCCACACTGTGCAACGTTAGGGTTTGGACACACAGGCACATCCTGACCTGCCAGCTGCCTGACGTCAGATACACTTCATAAAAAAGAAGTCCCCAAAACCACACAGGGACCCAACTCATCTGAGTGGTATCAGAGCAAGCTGTTGAGTATCTCAAATCTGTGCATAGGTTCAAACCCCAACGACAACCATTAGCAGGGAGCTTCATGTAATATTAATATTTATGTGTGTGTGGGTGGGTGGTAAGCAGGTAGGCAGGTGGGTGGGTGGGTGGCAAGCAGGCAAGTGTGTGTGTGGGCGGGCGGGCGGGTGGGCTGGCTGGGTGGGTGCCACTGCACTCAGGCAGGTGCGTACACCCGCCCCTATGCCTTTTGCCGAAATTGACGAAGCGCCTGATGAAAACAAAAGGGACAAAAAGGTTTCCAATAAAATTTATAAAAAAAAAAACGCAACGAAAACAAAAGGGAAACGCCTTACGAAAACAAAAGGGGAAAAAAGGTTTCAAAAAAAAAAAAAACGCAACGAAAACAAAAGGAAAAAAAAAGGCTACAAAAGTGGGAAACGACGAAAACAAAAGAAAAAAAAAGGTCGTGGCAGCGGGAAACGATGAAAACAAAAAGAAAAAAAAATGTCGCGGCAGCGGGAAACAACGAAAACAAAAGGCAAAAAAAAGGCCGCAGCAGCAGGAAACGACAAACTGCGAAGGGGAACGAAAACCAACAAAAGAAAAAAAGTGGAAAACGACAACCGAAAAACAGAAAGAGAAAAAAAAAAAACTTGTCCGCTTATCAGACTGCGGGCACGTCGAGATATTCATCCGCATCGACGCCCGCCGTGTACCCGACCCTGTGGGCGCTCTCTCTCCTTTAGTGGCGCGTTGTGAACAACTCGGTATGCGCGCCACTATGCACGCCCACCCACCCTCGATCGCCTTCATCCGCCGGCCGCACCGAAACTTCGACCCGATTCCGGAGCGAAGCGGACCATTGACCTCCCCCCCACGACCAATGCTGGACAAAGGGGAAAAAAAAAAAAAAGACGAAGTCCAAAAAGTAGTCAATAGAGTCATGTAGATGGTTGCGTAGTCAAGCCGAAGTTGCCAGAAGCCAAAGTAGTTGAGGATTCTGAAGGTTCAGACGAACCAATAATGTTGAAGTAGTTGAACTGTTGAAGTGGTACAGAAGTTGCCGCAATATGGTGTTCACTGTTCAGAAAATGAATGATCAAGAAGGGTGAGGAAGAGGGATAATATGTCAAAGATGATAACAAGAGGGACGTCGACAATAACGTTCAGGTTTTTTTTTTTTTTTCAAGAAAAAATTGCTCCAATCTATTCGTGGGGAGCAGCACGTGCTCGGAACCATGCCCAACGTCCCTTATAATGGAAATACATTGATGATTGATGATCATTAATGATAATTTGGGATGATTGAGGATTATTTAGGATGATTATAACGTTCAAGGCTATTAAGTCGGCCTATTGAAGTTGAAGAAATCACATTCTCAAGAGGCATCGTAGCTTGGGCAGCAGCCAGAGAACAGGAGCGTCCATCGATGGGACAAGAGTAGATGAGGTGGTATTAAGAGTCATAAAGGGAGAAGGGTCAGGATGTGGACGAGAAGTAGATGCGAAAGGACTAGCAAGGGGATGAGCACAATCATAAGCACGAACGAAATTCATGGCATGCGTCAATTGCTCAAGTGGCTCCCAAGTAGACTCCTCGTCAATATGTCCTTAACGTCGAAGGTAGTCTCATCCATAGCACGTCGGTAGAGAATATCAAAGTAACGAACTACTCGCGACCATCGACCATAATGAAAGAAACCAATGATATGGTCATTGTCAGGGGATCAATGCAATGGTGGCAACAGTGACGGATGAAAAACATCATAAAGGTTTGCGCGGTCCAAATAGTCCAGTAACTTTAATTTGAAGCTCACCTATCAACTTTGGTTGGGTCCAACAGAAGAGAAAGCGTGCATGGCTTCATATGGCGGCGTCGAAGCGTTTGAAGCGTGTCTACTTTAGGCTCCAAATGACGAAAGAGCAAATCGGGGGAGAAAAATGGGAAAAATGGGAAAAATGGGAAAACAGATATGCGGCGCTCCAAGAAAGAGAGGGTGATCCAGAAAATGGGGGGAAACAGACTGACAATTTCGCCCCCCTCATCGACATTTTCAAGGATGCTTTTGGACCAACTCCGATGTACGTTGAGACGGAGGAGAGAAAAAATGGGGATGAAGGAGTGCTTGGGGATACCCCCCCCCTGGAAGATGTGGTGATGTGAGAGGCAAGGGGAGCGAACGGTGCGGAAGAACAAAATTCAATAGAAGATAGGATGAGGCGGGTGGTTGAATGGATGTTGCAGAGTTTACAGGATAGATATGCAAACCTCCCGGAAGAGTTTTGGGATGACACATACAGGGGGCTGGTTCCCCTGCTGGAAAGTAGCAGGAGCCTTAGAACGGCGTTTAGAAAAAGGACTCCCACTAGAGGTGCAATGGGAGGAAGTTGCTCGCAAAATGTTGGGAATTGTACACGCAAGATTCTCCCCCTCGCAACCAGCTGAACAAAAGGGAGAAGAAAGAAAAAGGGACCAGGAAGGGCGAGAGACACATGTGGTACTTGTGAATGATGCGACAGGAGGACGGGGTCAAGGGGAACAACAAGGAAGTCAGGGGGAAAACATTGGGACTACAAGAGACAGGCGGGAAGAAGGTCAGCAAGATCGGGAAAAGGAGCATTAGAAGAAGCAGGATAGTCAGCCAGAACATCAGAAGGAAGAGGACGACCCGCTGGAAAGCGGAACACAACTCCCCCCACAACCCCCCCACCCTCCTCTCCCCTCTCCCCCCGATCCCCCTGAGGAAACACAAGCAGGGTATCCCTTGTCAGCAAACGACAAAAAATCAGGCATCTTTTGGAAGGGGGTCAAGGGACAAACAGCCTCTCCAAGCCAGCGGTCATGGTAATTCCAATCCGAAAAAAGGAGGGGAGATGGGAGGTGGGACTATCCGTAGCCTCTGGGGCTCTGCATGGGGAAGTGACACTGGGAGGATGGTCCCCTCAGTTTCCCTGGTGGTCCCAATCAGGGATAGACAACTTTATAGAGGAAGCACGATCCTTTATCGAAAAGACCTTCCAACCAGGAGCGATCGCCACCAGAAGAGCGGCGTACGGCGAGCAATCACTGGTTGATAACTATGTCTATGTGCTTTTTTACCCCAACAAGGAAGCGGGCCTGAGTTGGTTCACACAAACGGCTCTCCTAGAGTTGCAACTCCTAAAGATCAAGCCTAGCAAAATGTGGACAAAGCAAGATGTTAGGATAGCTTTGGCTAGGGTCCTTAAGGAAGAACATTTGCATCCTCCTGGGGCCAAGAAAGATGACTGGGGTGTGGTCGAATGGGAGCGCCTTTAAAAAAAAATAATAATAAAATGGGGAGGGACCAACAAAAGATAGAAGAAGATAAGGATGGATATTATTAAGGCGTTGTGTAACCAAGACAAGGACTGGAGGAAAGGGAGAAGGGAGGCAAACTTGGACCTACGCTCCTTAAACGTACATGGCTTGACAACAACCACACCACAAAAGAGACAGGCCATATGGGACCAGGTAAAGGGAGTGGGGGGGAGGGACTGGCCAGATGTTATCTGCATTCAATAGACACATCTGATGAATACGTCAGATCACCACTATGCACATAAAATGATCTGGCCACACCAGGCCTTAAGATCACATGCCCCTCGCCCGGGGAGCGTCAGGGTCGCCATCTGGCTCCCCCCGAACTCTAGGGTTGTACCAATGGATTGGGAAGCTGATCGTGAGGGAGGGAGATGGATATCAATCTTGGTCATGCTGGAGTTAGAACCAGTGAGAATACTTTGCATTTATGACCCGAATGAGGTGGGGGAGCAGAAAGTTTTTTTTGAGAATATAAAAGACAAGGTTTCACAGTCCCCGCAGGGAATTCTCATAATTCTAGTGGGTGATTTTAATGGTGCACCTGATAGATGGCTTGATAGGTGGCAGGTATCATCCCCGTGCCCGACATACATGGGGACGAATTAACAAATTGTAGTTGATCTTTGCTCCTCCCTAAATGTTTACGACTCATTCAGTAAACTGCACCCCACTAGGCGAGTTTTTTCCTACTTGCGGAAAAATGGACCCGAAAAAATTACTAGATCAAGAATTCATCTAATAATAATCTCCACGGCAATTGAAGGTTCCCTACAGATTGCAGAAATCTTTCCGCGAAGCCCATACCTCGGGCTGGACCAAGCTATGTATGTGACGATCCTCTCGTTTGGTAAAAAGTCAGACCAAGGACCAAGATTCTACAAACTAAACACCTCAATGTTGACACAACATTCATTCCAATCCTTTGTCAAAGACACATGGCACTATTGGCAGTCTCACAAAAATACAGTTCAGAATGATATTGTATAGTTTAACAATGGCTTAGCCTTCTTGGCAAAAAAATGTTGTGAATACTCTAAAAGAGTAGCTGCTCAGAGGAACAGATAAGAGATTGAACTCCAAAACCACTTAAAAGACCTTAATCAACAGCAAGAGCAGACTTGGGGAGAAATTAACAATGATCTGTCCGCTCCCATACATCAAACAGAGACTCGCCTCCTCAAGCGAATGGAGCATAGATGGAATGACACACGCATACGGGGTAACCTAAAAAAGCAAAAGACGAAAGGAACCATGGACGCAAGTTTTTTTGCCATGGCCAGACTTAGGACCGGGAGGACGACCACTAATGCCCTAACGGATCCGACACAAACCCAAGGACAACTCGCCACCACCACACCTCAATATGTCTATATAGCCAGGAAATTCTATCAAGAACGTTTTTTATCACCGTGCAATAACTCCCCTGAGGACCAAAGAATCCAGGAAATTAGCGATTTTTTTATCCCTCTTCAGAAACAATTTACAGAACAACAAAGGGAAGTCTTGGAAATGTCGCCTACAAAGGAAGAGATATGGGCAACACTAATGCAGATAGAGGAAGAGAAAAGTCCCGGAATAGATGGGCTACCCAAGGAGTTCAAGGAGATGATGTGACCTTTTTTTTTGCAAGATCTGATGGAATACTACCAAACAGTCTGGACAACGGGACAAATGGGAGAATTCGTTGGACAAGAGATACTGACCCTACTCCAAAAGAAAGGAGACAAAATGAATATTAGGAGCTGCGTAGCATCGCGCTCGGTGACCGAACCCGAACGCTCGGTACCGAGCCCGAACGTGTCCCAAAATAGACCGAGCCGGAACATTTTTATTTTTTTATTTTTTAATTTATTTTTTTATATATATAGGGGTTGGGGGGCCCTGGGGGGCATCGCTCATGACTCCTAAACATACATACACACACACACTATACACACGCACCCCCGGACATCTCACAAACACCCCACATACACCCCACACACCACAAACACACGAGGACGCGCTCGGCAGCCCTCTAATTTGCGCTCGACCGAACATGTTCGGTTCGCGCTCGGCCGAGCGCCCGAACACGTTTGGCTGCTCGGTGAGGCGCGGAACATGTTCGGTGTGCTACACAGATTAGGAGCTATCGACCGATTACACTCCTGATTGTGGTGTACAAAATGATACCAAAGGCATTGGCAAATCACATGGGCCCGATAATGCTGGATATCATACACCCAGCGCAAACTGGCTTTATTAAAAGACGAAAGATTCATGACAATATCCTCCTCATTAATGAGGTCAGTAAGTTGTCCCACCAGTCTAGGCACAACGCTGCTATCATTTTTGTGGACTTTGAAAAGGCATATGATCATGTGGATTGTTTTTTTTTTTTACCAATGCTTAGAAAAACTCAATTTTGGTCTAAGATTCAGGCGCTGGGTGAAGATCCTTCATCAAAACGCTACGACGAGGGTGCAGGTAAATGGTAGACTGACTCCTCCCATTCTCCCGGAACGATCGGTGCACCAAGGCGACCCAATTGCCCCCTTTCTGTTCGTAATAATTATGGAGGCACTAGCGGCTAACCTGCGCACTCATAAACAAATTAAGAAAATAAGGGTAACTTTTATTCCAGAGGAGGCTATCCCTATGTGTTCCCTCTTTGTCGATGATCTCACCCTCATGGTCGAGGCCTCGACCGAAAACATGGAGGAAGTCCGCCGATTGATGAACCGGTTTTGTAATCTATCAGATATGAGAGTTAACTGGAGGAATAAAATGGAAGGCTGGTGGATACACTACCAAGGGGTCAGACCGCCAGAATCCCCGCGGGTTCAATGGCTGCCAAAGGAAGGCCCAATCAGGGTATTAGAAGTCAAGCTATCGGCAGAAGGACGACCACCCTTGAACGATGAATGGCCGATGCAGTCGATCCTTGGAAAACTAGATTGTTGGAAGGATAGCAAAACCTCGCTGATGGGTCGGGCTCTGGTAATCAATAACGTAGCATTAACCTCATTATGGTATAAAACAGCACTTTGGTCACTCAACAAATCGGAGATGACCACCCTCCAGTGACAAGTGGCGGCATTCCTGTAGAGGGGGAATGCCCTAACGTCATTAGCAGAGTGGCGTGGCATACGGTGATCCAACCAAAAATCAAAGATGGACTGGGGATCATAGACCCATCTACCCAGGTGATGGCCCTAGCCTTGCAGTGGGTAAAACACATGCTCTTTGATCCACAGACCCCATGGAAAGCATTAGCTCTGCAACAAATAACCAAGTTGGCCCTGGTGGTCCCCCTGGACATAGACCCGATGACCTGGCTAGAAGACGGGTACTGGTCTGTTCCTAAACCATCACCATCGAGAGAGGATGAACCCGGTACGGACAGGCAAGCAGCTAGGAGGGATCTGCAAAATGATGCTTTTTGGACCTCACTTATAAAAATATAGAGGAAACTCCCCCCCCCAGATAAAACACCACCACGGCGTTGGGAGGAAGTATATAGACAACCCCTCTTTGGGAATTGGTGGATAACTGACTCTAACAGTAGGGTGCTACGGTGTACGGACCCCCCTTGAAAAGGATGGACCAAATATGGAGTCTTAAGAGTCTTAAGAGTATGGAATATCTGGGATCAGGAGCGTGGAGATTGGATGTCCGAACCTAAGTTGAGAGGAAAACCGAGATACTGCCACAAGGTAGGGGAGGCTCTGGAAACAATTGTCTTTGCAGTCCCCCTAGATTGGGTTCGCATCCTGAAAAAGAGACTGGCACTGGAAGAGGGTGACTGGGTGGGCATAAAGGACCAGGAGGGACTAGTTGGAAGTATAGTGGACATACTCCAACCACGCGAAGGAGAGGAAGAAGTACTAGTTAGCCTTTTCCACAAAGCCTCAAGCGATAGGCTTACAAGAAAGAAAGGAGACAAGGTGCAATGGCATAAAAAAACAGAGTTATTCTGAATCCGAGTCTTAAAAGAAAGAGACGGATGGCGGGCATATAAACCGACTACACCAATCTCACACCTTGGTTTATATCCAGAAAATTGGATTTGGACACTAGCTATGGGAAAAGGAAAACAAGAGCAGCGACAACTACACACACAGTCAATCAAGTCAGCTTATCGGCTGCTGCGCCCCAAAATGGACTTAAAAGATGTCGTGGAGAACAGGTGGATGCGGCACCTAAATGTGGGGGAAAGAGGCCCTTCGTTCAGTAAAATGGTTTAGGCTGAGCAAGGCCTCCCCAACGAAAGTGGCATCACTGCAATGGCAAATTGAACACCGCTGCCTGCCCACAAACGATTGACTGATTGATAGGACAACCTTGGAACAACGAGGGCTTGCTTTATCATGGTGCAAACTTTTTTCATCGACCTTCCCATCACGATGTCGACCAGAAACAATCGAGCATATCTTCTTACAGTGCTTGGGGTCGGTATGACTATGGAGATGGTGGGAAAGGGTATGGAGACAGATGGGCGCCATGACACCCTGATCGTGGGATTGGAAGGCACTGTTGTGTGAAACATGGCACTCGGAACAGGCTACAACCTTCGAGGAGAATATGTTTAAATTAGGAAGGGGGGCGGTGCTCTGGGCGCTATGGAGGAGACGCTGCGTTTATGAAATGGAGGAAGTAAGACTAGATGGCCAAATCTTGCAAGAGGAAATTAGGCTGCGTGTGCAAGCTGAAATTACTATTCAATGGGAAAAAGTCAAAGAAAAACTAATAACCCTACATATTAAAGCAGAAATCAAGAAAAATATTCAACAATTCAGCAAGGACTGGCTGGGGGGGACCCAGGGGAATCCTATTGCAAATATCCGATGGGAGGGGGAAGGGAAAGGGAAGTGGGGGGAGAAATTGTAGGACAAAATGACAGGAACTACCATCTTATTTTTCAAAAGTGGACAAATGTCCACCCAGACATCCCATGGCGCCCTGCTTCAGACTTCCCCGACCCTTTCCCACCACCAGCCTTAGCCATGTTAGGGGAACAGTGGTGCGGAGGAGGGGGTCCCTAGTAGGATGAAGCTGCAAGACACCGTTTTTTAAATCTGCAAGGCTCTGCATGTATATTCTCAAAAGTGGGATTGGGACTGGTAGGGGAGGGAGGAACTAGTGAGTAGCAGGAGATAACTGGCGCCTTGTTCAGGGTGAAGAGGTTCCCCCTTCCCCCTAATATCGTGCTCAGTCAATCCCCTGGACTCCAGGGTAATCAATGTTGGCAGGAACCCCCCACAAGTTCCTTCTGAATGTATATGGAATGCTGGGCCCTTTTTCCAGCAGGTGACGCTCCCCACCAATAGATGGAGCCCCTCCCCAGGCGCTAGTGGTGTCTGCTCTTACCAGCACCACTAACACTAGTAAAGGAATTAAAAAAAAAAAAAAAAAAAAAAAAAAGGCTCCAAATGACGTGCATCGAACAAGACCACGTCGCCAACCTTGAAGGGACAATCCATACTTAAGCGGCTGGCACGAGCGAAAGTGCAAGTCTAGGAATGGCATGCTAGTATGGGCACGCTTATGAATGAAAGTCATCTCTCTAACCCACTCATTAAGTGCAAGATACAAATATCTGGATGAAGTTATCATGGCCAAGAACGTCAGCAATAAGGCGAGGGAATAATCAAGCTCATCATAGTAAGGTGGCATGCCAAAGGCTGGCAAAATAGCATGATTGCAGGCAACCTCTGCATACGTTCAATGCAAATTCCAATCAAGATCACCATCGATGAACTCTTTTAGAATAATTCTTTGAGTTTTGTTGGTGATGTCAATCTCACCATCAATCTAGGGTCTTAAGAGGAGGAAGAACAAATCTGAGAATCATACAACTTATGAAGTGAACACCAAAAGATGGAGTAAGGCATACTCTCCGTTCACAGAATTAGGGGTCTGCGAACGGACCCTGTTCAGGCGTCCAGAGGACCATGAACGTCACGTGAACGTCACAAACGCGGCATCAATTTTTTCACACCTAAAGTTCAAAAAAAAAAAAAGTACAATGGGGTGCGATGACTAGAGAGCACCCCCTTATTTTGTTATAATTATTTTGTCCCTGATTCATTATTTCTCAAAAAAAACCCATAGATGCACATCATGCACTACACCATATCTTAATGAATGTGGTACAACATCTATGCACTACAACATATTCTTAATGAATGTGGTCAGTATCTGGGCCATATTCAAAATGTGTATGGGCTCAGAAATCGTTCAAATTCTGTGTGGTAAAGAAATCTCTCTCTCTCTCTCTCTCTCTCTCTCTCTCTCTCTCTCTCTCTCTCTCTCTCTCTCTCTCTCTCTCTC
>BFEA01000098.1:2488776-2500753 GCA_003427395.1 Chara braunii
CCTCTGCCGGCTCCCACATTTCCAACCTTTACTGCTACCCCCCCTCCTTACACGCCATAGGAGCAGCAGCAGCCATCTACGAATAATGGCGACCAGCGACTACGGCGAGAGGTCAACCATGGAGATCGCAGCCCTGCGTCTTTCATGCTTACCTAGTGCTCCTCGCTCTCCTTGCAGTCCTCTTCTTCCTAACCTTCCTCCCTAATGCTAGCTTGCCGCACCCCCCCGCCCCCCCACCCCCGCGGCATTCGGAGCACCTACCTTGGTCAGGCGTCTCGACAGAAAACCGGTCATCGACTGCTCCAGATGGCCTTGTGCAAACTGTTTGGAAGTACTCTTTGTGGCCAAGCTATCCTGCTTAAGTACCGCTCGATCTGCTGGTCCGATCGGGCCTAAAGTTTACTGCTGGCGCCAAGTCTGGAATGCTCGAAGTGTTCGGCCGCAGTATCTTCGAGACTCGAGCTAAAATTGAATGTAGTCGTACCTAGCCGCCTGGTTCAGAGGAATCATAAACTGGCGCTTGCCCCTGGTCCGTAACCCGTCATATCATACCCCTCGGAAAACGACAAAATGAAGAAGTGCGGGAAAAAGCAGAGGCGTCAAAAAGGAAAATAGCAAACAAAACGAAAAAGAACCAAAAAGAAGAAAAGAAATAGAGAAACAAAAAAAAAAAGAGAAACAAAAAAAGAAGAAAAGAAAAAAGGGGAATTTTTTTTTTTTTGCTTGCTCCTGGTCCGTAACCCGTCACATCATTCCCTTCGGAAAACGACGAAATGAAGAAGTGCGGGAAAAAAAGGGGGAGGCGTCAAAAAAGGAACAGAGTAAACAAAACGAAAAAAAAAACTAGAAGAAAGAAGACAAGAAAAAAAAAAAAAAAAAAAAAAAAAAAAAAAAAAAAAAAAAAAAAAAAAAAAAAAAAAAAAAAAAAAAAAAAAAAAAAAAAAAGGAGAGAAAAGGAAAAGAAAGGAAAAAGAAAAAAAGAAAAAAACGGGGGGCGGAAAAAGAAAAAAAGAAGAAGAAGAAAAAGAAGGTCAACGGAAAAAAACAAAAACTGTGTGTGAGTGGCGCACAGAGGGTACCCTTTATTACGTGCGGCAGACTAAGGGATCGAATCCTACGCAACTATAAGAGAGCTGTTTCTTCTTATCACTGGGACCCACAGAGGCTTCTCCCGTCATCTCCAGTCCTCCCATGCTTCCACCTGAGTGGCGTGTGGTGACGCCCTACGCCTTATTATGCATGCCCGATCAGGGGCTCGAATCCCAACAGTCCTATTGTGCCTAGTGAATGGTTAATTCTAAACGTTAGTAGGATCCAACGCTGTAGTGCCCGTCATCACCCTCTTTTCATTGTTCGAGCAGTCTTCAGAGTCTCTCAGCTTCCTTCTGACCTGGATATGCGTGTGCGTGTGTGTGTGTGTGTGTGTGTGTGTGTGTGTGTGTGTGTGTGTGTTGTGTATGTGTATGTGTTCATAATCTCCCATAGCATTTCATGCTGAGAAACCCCGCAGCAAACTATGATACGACCGTTCAAACCACAGATTATTACATGCACGCGGACTATTGTTCTTTATCATGGGGAGTGGCACTATAAGCAACTTGGTGGTGCTCTACCGACCTAGGCTAACAAGACCGTTCAAAGGAAAAGATGAGCAAGATGGAAAAGATGGTGAACATGAAATAAAAAAAAGAACCAGGCAAGGCAGCAACACATAGGATGACAAACAACAGCAAAGGACAAAGGCCGGAGAACACAGGGAAGGCAGGAGGGCAGAGGACACACAAGTATGCCAAGCAGACAACACACAAGGGAAAGACATGAGGTAATAAGGCATAGGATGACAAACAGCAGCAAAGGATGAAGGCTGGAGGGGCACAAGGGAGACGGGAGGAAAGACAACACACAAGTACACCAAGCAGACGGCACATAATCAAGGGAAAGACATGAGGCGACAAGGCATCATCATAGAATGACAAACAACAGCGAAGGATAAAGGTTGGAGGGTCGGGGGTGGGTTGGAGGGCAGACGGCATACAAGTATACCAAGCAGACGACACACAAGGTACTAGGGGAAAGACATGAGGCGACAAGACATAGGATGACAAAGAGCAGCAAAGGACAAAGGTTGGAGGGCATGGGAGAGGTCGGAGGGCAGACAACACACAAGTAAACTAAGCAGAAAACACACAAGCACACCAAGAAAACCAAGCAGACGATACAAAAGCACACCAAACAGACCACGCAAGCAGCACACAACCACACCAAACAGGCAAACTATAAAAGAATCCAAGGCCCCCCCAAAAAAATTCAAAGACCGAAAAAAATAAACCTTGGTGACAGATTGTTTCGTTGGAGTTGCACCGACTCATCAGGAAGCTGAACCCTCGACAAGTACGAAATCTCCACATTGATGGTTTGGGTCGTGAACCTTGTTTACCCATGTTCAAGGTAGACAGTCTCCAAGCGGAACAAGCAGCGGGCACCAACTCATCGAAGCACCAGGCAAAGATGACGAGGCAACACAATAGTTGCTACACAACGCCAAACACAACTTCAACAAATGACACTGCAAGCGGACGAGCACCACAACTACTGTGCAGCGAAGCATAAGGTAACAACAACAGAGAAGCCACACTACACGACATACAAGCAAGGAATGCGGAAGGCATGACACGTGGATGGGCAGCAAGGAAGCAGCGCAACGAAGCACAGTGCAACACTAACACCGCAACCACACTGCACGATGAACACAGCAACTTGAAAGAACAACATGTGATGCAAGCGAGACGGACAGCAAGGCAGCAGCGGAGCACAGACAAGGCAGTCGACACATCCAACACGGAGCAAAGCGGCACATCACCTACTCACATCACGATTGACCCCCGCAGACTGTTGGTTCCCACCACCTATTGAGCCAGGGAGGTACTCTAAGTCTCCGATAGACATCTATCATCCACCCACAGACCATACGCATCACAGACATCACAGACAGGGTATCCCCCCTAAGAGTCATGCAAGCACTCTAAACCATTAACCATCGACTATTTAGCACTTCTTAAAGGTGCTCACCCAAACATACAAGTATTTAGAAAATTTCAAAAAAGAAGCAATACGTATAATATACATAAGAATGAGTGTATGTGTGTGTGTGTGTGTGTGTGTGTGTGTGTGTGTGCATGTATGATGTGATTGATTGATTGATGATTTGGTTGACTGATGATTTGGTTGATTGATTGGTTGGTTGGTTGGTTGGTCGATCTTCTACTGATTGATTCATTCATTCATTGAGGATTTTTTTATTGTTAGATTGATTGAAAGTTAAAAACCCTAGGGGGGGCGAGAGGGGGGGTGGCCTCCAATTTTTTTTTTTTGCTTTTTTTGCTTTTTTTTTTCTTTTCAATAGAGGCTAAGTGGCCATGCCATAGTCCTCTTGGCATGTTTTGCAAGTGTGTACATAATCCTAGATTAACTTAGCATGTTTCGATCAGAAATAGCGTCGAGAGACATGATTGTAGATCTTCTTGAAACCCAGATGACCAGTGATTAGTTAATCATGACACTTAGCAACGACACAACTTCGAAGTTCATATGTGAAAGGACAAATGCATGTGGAGCTTGAGAGCTTCACAAACCATGTCAGAAGAGAAGATCATGGCATTAAGGGTATAATTAGGGACGCCCTTACGTTGTTTGAAGGCATGGTAGATATCAAGGAAGTACAGATACAAGGGTAAGTGGCAGTGGTACTCCACAAGTATATAGTAGAGTTGTTTGTCAAAAATATGACGTTTAACTCTACAGATAATAACGTCATTTCTTAAGAATATAAGTTAACATGAGAACCTCGCGTTCATCAACATTGTGGTTTTGCTCAACATGAAAAGTATGTAACAAAACACTCTGCGGCGCGGGACTAACAATACCCTCTGTTAACCTTTTCGACTTTAGGTTGAGCGAAGCAACATTCGAACAACTTCACACAGAACTTGTGGGTAGGTGGGCGAAGACATCATGTAGATGGGATAGGTGCTCCTCAAGGGTCAGGTTATCGTCAAGGTAGATTAGAACAAGATCTCTAAGATAACGCAATCATTATGAGAGGGTCAATGAATATGGACTCAAGGGGCAGACCGATTCGGTCTACCCCTCTCCGGAGTCAATCATTATGAGAGGGTCCTAACATCCTATCTTGATGTCACGACTATGACTTTAGGCATTTTGAGAATATATATAAAATCTAAGGCAATAAGTTTGATATCCACAGAAACCTCTAGGCTAATCCTTCTCAAGTTAGTGATACACTATAATATCATCACGTCCCAACATTACATTTTCTCTGTTGTTATGACCACCCGTGACACCTTGATGGCAACCTCTAATCGACCCTGGCCTTAGAAGTAGTAATAGATGGTGTCCACTTGACGCGTTTGATTATGCAGACCGAAATCGGTATGCCCCCAGTTCCATATCACTGATTAGAATACTTTCTGGTTTTAATTATGATAATGTAGCATTTCAATGATTACTCCTTACATATCCGTTTGACTTTGTTTCTATTTCTGTTCCATCCTCCAGAGTCTTGCGTTAACCCAGCGTTTATTTTCTTATTATGCATGCTCTGATGCACTTAGCAAAAGTGGAAAGCATGAATTTCAACTATTAAGCTCTCTCTCACAAGTATGTAGCTCACACCCAAGATTTCACATAAACTCTTTTTAGGGACTTTACAAATTTTGAATCTAACATTTTATTGGAACCGCGTGTAGGTAATAAAATTGAATGCCTCAGTAATACTCCAAGTCATCCATCGTTGGAAGGAGGGGATACAATCTTGCTATGAGAGGACATCCTTGTTGTGAGTAGCACGGACAGATTTTGACACATATACATTAATTTTCTTTTTCAATGTCCTTGCATTCCTAAAACCTTGCGTGACAACCTGCCAGTCCACCCAGCCCAGTTGCATTCGACCTGGAAGGTAAAAAACGAACTATAGATGTAAAGAGAGGTGCAATAGCGGCTATTAGCATGTTCGTTAAATCACACACTCCATTTCGGTTGTCGGCATGGTAGTAATGGGTCAACCACGAAAAATACAAACTCTCCGTAATTCGATTTGCCCCCACACAGGTGATTTGTCCTTTCGTGTTGGCCTTACCGACCTTGTTTGCCCTTCTTCGTTGTCGTGTACTTCAGATTTCTGTTTCTGGCGCTATTGACATCCTTGTTTCATAAGGCCCTCTCTTACTCGCTTCCTTGATTAGTGTTCCCTATTCAAATTTGCACTAACCTGAGATGTCACATCCTTGCTTTTTGCACTAGAGAGTCTCTACGTGCTTAACCCTTCTCTCTCTTTTCAAGGTTCACCACACCACTCTTGAATCTTGAAAAAACTTGAGAGTGCTCTAGGACAATGGAAGTAGAGAAGTTATACTCAAGAAGGATGGTAAACGGAGGCCTAATTTTCAGACAATTTGTCATACCATTTATAACATAAGTAAAAGACCATTTTAACCAAACTTGCCACTAATTCATAGAGTGGGCACCATATTTACTCGTTAAAAAAAGAGAAGAAAAAACCTCAGTTTCAGTTTTAGGCCCGTTAACCCAAGTGCTGAAAAGTGGGGGTCTCTGTTAACCACTTGTGGCTTAACAGTGCATTTTGCAACACCACACTTCCGAACTCACCTTTGAACCATTAGACGTACGTCCATATAAGTCAATTTATCTGTTCTCTTAATGATGCTCATTCATATGCATTTGCGAGTAGTACACAAGAGGAGGGAGGAAGGTGAAGGCTAGCTATGGAAGCAGCACATCAATTCTCGCGGCTGCAGTTGCTGCATCAAATGACACGATGTAGACAAAGCTCCTACATGTAAGGAACACAGAGGCACTCTGACCGTAATTGTATAGGCATTGTCATTCCAACCCTTATCTACAAATTGGACATGACATGTTAGGGTATTGTACATGATGATTATCATCATAAAAAACCTGTACGGGCTATGCTTTCGTAATCCTCATGACACAAAGTATGTGAATCACATGCTAGTCGGATCTCAAGCACGCCATCACAGGGCGGCATTGAGCAAGGTTCTTGGATTTCCATAGCCAATATTCCCTCTCAATGGGCAGGTGACAATATGCAAAGGAAGGGTGTTTCGCTGTTGCAAGGTCTGCAACAGCTTGCCCTGTACAGAGCATTGTAGTGTAGGTGGTTGATGTGACAATCTATTGTCCACACCTCAGGCTGCTGCGTTTGTTGTTCGTCCGGCAAGGATGAAGGAGATCCGACTGCGGGTGCAGTAGGTGTCTGCCCAACGCTGCATGTGGGACATGCTGAGAGAGCACGTGGGGGGTGATAGCATTGGGAAGAGTCCACCCAGTGGAGACAGATACTTTCAACGACAACTTCCTAGTAGGTAAAAAAAAAAAAAAAAAAAAAAAAAAACTTCCTAGAAGGTCACGACACACAGCATGTTGCGAACACGCCATCAGGCAAGCAGACTGACACCAGCATATGGCAGTTTTTGGGGCAGAGGCTAGTAGTGATAATCCCTTCATACTAGTATTCATAGCAGAGTTTGGGCATTGCCGCACGGCACACTAAACGAAAAACGAAACGAATGTATCTTCCCGCAGAAAATGGCCAGGTTCGTCGGTTTGCTATAAATAGCAACGAATGTATTTTGCCACCTTTGTGGGGAGATGCACTCGTTTCGTTTTCGTTTCGTGTGCCGTGCGGCGAGACCCTATATGCCGTATGCATGCTAACCAAATTGTACTTGTGCGGAGACACAATGGCATGGCACGTCACCTTCCCCAGGAGGGGCCATTGTTCTCTGACCCCTGACGGGTGTGTGATGATCACGAGGCCCCTGTCTGATGGGGAGCTGTCTCCACCTCAGAGGCCTCTGTGACAGCCGATGCGACCATGGATGCCTCCGCCGATTAGACCTCTGTGACGGCAGTTGACGGAGGGATCAATGATGACGCAGAAGTGCGTGTGTGTGTGTGTGTGTGTGTGTGTGTATGTGTGTGTCTGTGTGTGGGTCCTGCCACCTATCGTCGGGGAAAGGGGGGTCCTTTCCATTCCGTCCTACGAGCAAGGGCAGTCCGTCGTTTCCCGTCGGTTCTATGGGGCCCCGTTTGTCCTTTACCCCTGTCGAAGGCTTGGGACTTCGATTTTTTTCGACTCCTTGCTTCATCCGACCTTGTCGTAGTGGTGCCCGTTGTCACGTCCTCTGCTTCTTTGCGGTGGAGATTCCCTGCGTGCTTCCTCCCCGCGCTACTGTTCGCTCTCGCCGACGCCCTGTGCTTGGAGGCCATTGGTGGGTGCGGTTGGCGTCGATCTCGACTTTGACTTGCGATGCCAGACGCAGGTTAGCCGACCTCCATCTCCCTCCCTATGCCTGCCCTCCTCCTCTGTTCCGTCGCCCGACCTTCTCCCTCTCTCCTTCTTCCTGTCGTCTTCTTACTCTCTTCCTTCCCCTGACTTCCTCCCTCCCTATGCCCGGCATCCTCCTCCCTTCCTTCGCACAATCTCTTCCTCCCTTCCTTCCCCCGACCTCCTCCATTCCTCCGACCGACCTCGTCATCCTCCCTTCCTTCGCCCGACGTCCTCCCCCCTCGTTCGCGCGACGTCCTGCCTCCCTCCGCACCTTCTCCTCGCTGCCTCCGCCCGACCTCCTCCTCCCTTCCTCCGCCCGACATCCTCTCCCCATCCTCCGCCGACCTCGCTCCGCCCGATCTCTACCGGACCTGCTGCCTCTTTCCTCCGCCGGACCTCCTCCCCCGTCCGTCCGACGTCCTCCTCCCTTCCTCCGCGCGCCGTCCTCCCTTCCCTCGCCCGCTTCTTTCTACCTTCATCCGCCCGACCTCCTCTTCCCTTTCTCCGCCCTCCTTCCTCCCTCCTAACCTCCTCCTGCCTCCCTCCTCGTCGCTCCCTCCGCCCGACCTCCCCCTCCATCCCTCCTCCCTCCCTCCGCCCGAACACCTCTACCTTCCTCGCCCTCCTTCGGCCCGACGTCCTCCTTCCTCCCTCCGCCTTCTTCTCCTTTTTCCGGCTCGACGTAAACGCTGCATTTATTTCTTTGATTTCATACGCGCGCGCGCGCGCGCGCGTGTGTGTTTGTGTGTGTGTGTGTGTGTGTGTGTGTGTGTGTGTGTGTGTGTGTGTGTGTGTGTGAGAGAGAGAGAGAGAGAGAGAAGGGACGACGACGACGTGCGTCACAGTGTAAAGCATCTTTTCTGAATTAGGGCATATAGGACACAGTACCAATAAGATTCCCACTCACTCAGTTTACAATGTTTCTTCCCACGTGCCATCCTGCTCTGACGGCAGCAAAACCACAATGCAGATGCCCGTATTCCACACCATCCCCCTCGCCTCCCCTTCCCCCCCCCGCCCCCCTTCCTTCCCCCCCCCCTCTCCCCCTTTCTGCCACACCTATAATTCTTGGTGAACAGGTGCCTGTGAAGTATGCCGTTTTGTCCATCCACAGCGCTTCTGTGAATAAACAGGTCGCCCCCAACCACGACAAATGCACCACACCACCCATCGTCCTTTTGTTTGCGAGCCAGGGCGTGACAGATCTCATCTAAAATGCTAATCCCAGTTCTCGCGCTCTCTGTTGTCAAACCATCCACTTACCGATACCGATGGTGATGCTATGTTGCGTGTTGGTTCTTGCAGCTACCCAGGTAGTTAATCTCGCCACAAGCGGGCAGGCCAAACACCCATGAAGGAAGGAAGGGCGAGGGGGAGAGTTCTATGCTGTAGCTTCCAGCGTCATTATACTGTGACAACAGTGACTTTGGGGAGAGCATTGTGCACCTAAGGAATATGAGAGTGGGTGTAGAAAAGGGACCTAGGGGAGTTAGCCAGGACAGTGTGTGTGTGTGTGTGTAGAGAAGGGACCTAGGAGTAAGCCAGGACACCCAGTGAATACGTAGGTAGATAGAAATTTGATAGGGATAGAGAGATTGATGATATGCATATATAAATATATATAGAGAGAGAGGTTTTGAACAAGGGGAGTTGTACGTAAGAAGATAAAAAATGAATTGATTTTTTTTTTGTTTTTTTTCGCTTTTGCGCTCTGACATCTGTGTGTGACAATATATATCTACGGTTTACCGGGCAGTTCTGTTTGTGACGATATATATATATATATATATACACCGAGAGAGAGAGAGGGGGGGGGTTGGGAGGGAAAAAATATTGCTAAAGAAGAGAGCGTTGTGCACCTAATGAACGTGTGTGGAGAAGGGGCCTAGGATTAAGCCAGGTGGCAGTGAAGAGAAATAGACAGATATCTAGATAAACACACACAGACACACACACACACACACAGAGAGAGAGAGAGAGAGAGAGAGAGAGAGAGAGAGAGAGAGAGAGAGAGAGAGAGAGAGAGAGATTTGGGCAGGAGAGAATAGTGCTATTTTGTGTGGGATCTGTGTCTCTGTTCTGGTCTTGATGCGGACTCAAGGTGCCCCTTCTGGGACATCTTCCAAGGATGCTTCACGGTTTTTAAAAGCCATCAAGAGAGGCCTAGTTGAATGTGCAGCAGAGGTATGTAGTCCCTATCCTGGCCCCTTTACCTCTCCCTATCCTGGCCCTTTTACCTCAACTGTGGTTGTTCCGAAAATTCCCCTATATACATACAGCTGTAGATGATCATGCCTTCTAATCAGGGGCCAAAATAGGGGGTGGGAGGAAACCCACCCATTCTACCAATATCTTCCTTCAGCCACGTCCAAAACAATTTCAATCAAGTGTTGATTGGAACCAATCAATCAATCAATGCAGCAGGAAATGACAGATTGGGCAGGGTGTGGTGTTGGGAAAAGAAGCAACAACAACCCAAAAAAAAAAAAAAAAAAAAAAAAAAAATCATGTCCACGCCTATGGGTCTGGCTTGCCGTTAGCGGATGAACCTCTTAGTTACAAAAATAAAAATAAAAAAAAGCAACAAACAAAACTCGTGTATCTAAATGTTGATCTGTGAATGATGGCCGTACTCACACCGGGACGTTTCTTTTTTTTTTTTTTTTTTTTTTTTTTCTGGGATGTTTCTACTAATTTGTGGAGGCAACTGTGGTAAGACACATCCAGGCCGCACGTTAACTATGGTTAGATGCAGTGTCATTCAAAAGCTCCCAGTGTTAGTATGCTCTCAGGTTATATACTCACACTAGGACATTCCCGGATGTATATGACCTCTTTTCTAACCCGGCCTGGATGCACCTGACCGCATTTACGGACACAAAGAAGTGAAAAAAGTTCTAGTCTGAGTTCGCCCTTCAGACGCATCCAGGGCGTACCGTAACTGTGGTTAGATGCAGTGCCATTCAAAAAGGTCGCAGTGTTAGTATGCTCTCAGGTTATATACTCACACAAGGACATTACTGGATGTATATGACCTCTTTTCTGACCCGGCCTGGATGCACCTGACCGCATTTACGTACACAAAGAAGTGAAAAAAGTTCTAGTGTGAGTACGCCCTTCAGACGCACCCAGGGCGTACCGTAACTCTGGTTAGATGCAGCGCCATTCAAAACGGTCGCAGTGTTAGTATGGTCTCAGGGCATACTCACACACGGTAGTACATTCCCGGATGTATTTGACCTCTTTTCTTACCCGGCCTGGATGCACCTGACCACATTTACGTCCACAGAGATATGGAAAAGGTTCTGGTGTGAGTATGCCCCCTCAGACGGATCCAGGGCGTACCCTAACTGTGATTACTGGTACAGCCTTGCTCTCGCACCACAGCTGTGGTCCCCACCTACCCCACGTGGGGAGAGATCCGGGTTGGTTGGTGATCCCCCGTACTATATATAGACTAGTGAGACGATGAGGGTTTTTTTTTTTTTTTTTTTTTTTTTTTTTGAGAGGGTGGGATAGATGCGTACGACCAAGAAAGATTAAATAGATGTGAGAAGAATATAGTAGCTTACCTTTAAAGGGGAAAAAAAAAAGCTCGCAGTGTTAGTATGCTCTCAGGGCATACTCACACCGGGACTTTCCCGGATGTATATGACCTCTTTTCTGACCCGGCCTGGATGCACCTGACCGCATTTACGTCCACAGAGATATGGAAAAAGTTCCAGTGTTAGTATATGCCCATAGAACCTCCCCTTGGATGTCAGTGATCTAATGTTCAGGTCAAGGGGCGTCCGGCGTTTTTTTTTTTTTTTTTGTGAACTTCACGCCGGTTTTGAGTTAACGGAGTGCTAAGAGCATCCCCCCTTTATGTGGGCGCCCGTGGCACCCATCTATTGGTAGGGAGCTGAACCTGCTGGAAAACGTGTCCAGTGTCCCATTATGGTACAAAAAAGACCGACTCTGAGTATGACTGAGTCATATTGTCTGGAGCGGCCTGTGCATAGCTGTGGTGGTATCACTCAGCCATACTCTATCTGTCTGTGATGCCTTTGAACACCCTCACAGAATTTTCAGAATTTTCAGCGTTTTTGGGGAAATGGTGAGCGCAGACACAATTCCAATGGACAAAAACACTTCAGAACATTGAGAAATGGTCAGCAGACACAATTCCAGGAGTAAAAAAAACATAAAATCACAGACAAGTGAAGATTTGGCCCAAAAAAACTGGTTTTCAGCAATGAAAACAGTTTACTCCGTTAACCACTGGTGCAGATCATTTGATGAAACCCCCGTCTCTTCGGAATGCATGCTGCCTTTTTTCCCCTGAATACAACGTACGGTCATTATAGCTGTATTTGGGGTATCTTGCAGTCTAAATACAGCCAGCTATAATGACCGTACGTTGTATTTGGGTAAAGAGGGTAGAGCCAATGGAGTTGGATACAGACAACGGAAAAGGACAGAAAATATCAAGTCCGGAATGAACCTCCCTCCCTCCCTCCCTCTATCGAGAACTCTGCAGGATTAGATGAAATGAACCTCAACTTTGAATTTCCTTTGAGAAACCCCCCCCCCCCCCCCCCC
>BFEA01000098.1:2549801-2561919 GCA_003427395.1 Chara braunii
TCTCTCTCTCTCTCTCTCTCTCTCTCTCTCTCTCTCTCTCTCTCTCTCTCTCTCTCTCTCTCTCTCTCTCTCCTTTTCTTCCCAGTTCTCCCCTCTCTTTCCTCTTCCCTCGTCCTGCTCCGCCTCCCTCTTCTTCCCTCTTGCCCCTCCTGCACTAGTCTTCTTAAAAATTGGACTAAATCTCGGCAATGGTAATTTGGTCGTGTGCAGAGTTACCAGTGCTTCGATCTGGCCAAACAGTTTGGCCCGGATCAGCGAACGTTTGTCCCCCCCCAAAGAAACATTCAGGTTTGGCAGAATGACAAAAAAAAATAAAAAAAATTGGTCCACATTTGTTTTTTGCTTGGCTTTATTTCCGTGCGCACGGGTGCACGGAGGGATCCTTGCACACGACCGCACGGTCGTGCGGGTCCCCCATGCGGGCCCCGTGCAGCCCCAGCGCGATGAGCATGGGGGGCAATTTCGGGTACGTCGGGCCCGGTTTCAGCACTGCGCAAAGTTATTAAGGTTCCCCTGCACGTGGAAATTTTTTATCGGTGTGCAGGGGGGGCTTAGAAAATTCGGTCTTGGACTGGTGATCTCCGCCGTAGATCTTTGAAGATCTACAAAGGAGATTCATGGAGGATGTCTCCAGGGCCCACGCGTTTTGCGGGACTGGAATTCGAGTTTGAATTTTCGAACTACGCCGGCCTGAGGACAGGTGTTCCCCTGTGTTGACACTCCACCCGCCGTTTCGTCGCCGTCACCATCATCGGTCAGATCACGCCATCGCCCACCTCCCAGGGCTGTCGCTTCTTTTTTTTTCTTCTTCTTTTCTTCTTCTTCTTCTTCTTCTTCTTCTTCTTCTTCTTCTTCTTCACCTGCTCGTCATCCTCCTCCTCCTCCTTCCCCTCCTCCTCCGTCATCTACCTTCTTCTTCCCCTCCAACTCCTCCCGCGATCTCCCCCGTCCTTGCCTCCTACTTCCCCTCCCGCCATCTCCTTCGTCCCTCCCACAACCTCCTCCTCCTACTCCCGCCATCTCCCCCGTTGCTCCCACCATCCTCCACCTCTCTCTTTCTACTTCGTTCCCGCTCTTCCTTCGTCCTTCACCTCCCTCCCACCACTTCGTTCCTGCTCTTCCGCCATCTTCCACCTTTTTTTCGTCGCCTTCCTCCTACCTCCCTTCCGCCACATCGAACCTCCATTCCGCCATCTCCCACCTACCTCCCGCCATTTACCACTTCATCCTGCCGTCTCCCACCTACCTCGCGCCATTTACCACCTCCATCCCCCCGTCTCCCACCTACCGCCCCCGATTCACCATGTCCATCCCGTCGTCTCCCACCTACTTCCCACTACCTCCCACTTCGCCTCCCACCATCTCCCACGTCCCTCCCACTATCGTCCGCCTCCCTCCTGGCATCCTCCGCCTCCCTCCCGCCATCTCCTACCTCTTCTCCCGCCATCCGCCGCCTCCTTTCCACCACCTCCTACCACTCCTGCCACCTCTCCTTCTGCAATCTCCCGTTATCACCTCCAAGTAGCAATGTGGCAAACATGCGTGGAAAAGGCAGATTCGGGCACTTCTCTGCATGTGCAGCAGCCCCTCGTCACCAGAAGAAGAAAAAAAAACTTGCACAGGTGACCCGTGCAGGCTGCACGGGTGCACAGCTGTGCCTGCCCAGTCGGGAGGCTCAGGAAACTTATGATTTTCGTTTTTTTTATTTTATTTTTTTTAGGCTACCATGGGTTAAAAACCAAGTACCTGTTCCTTCCTGTCCAATTGATAAATGACTGGCCCATGACCACTTTTTCGCCCGGGCAAAATAATAATAATAGTAAATATATAAAATTAATTTTCAATTTATGTTTTTATTTGGTAAAGAATTTTGATGCGATCCTAAGGCAAAATTTGTTCGGCTTTGTTTTCTTTTTTAAGAATCTCTTTTTTTATTAAATGCATAACATAGTTCATTTTTGTTTTTTGTTTTTTTTTTGGGGGGGGGGGCGACGGGGGGGACCTGGGGGGGACCTTCCCTACTCCTTGCACAACCAGGCTGCCCGGGAAATCAAGGTAACCTGGCCGGCCCAGCTGTTAACCTATAATTTTTTCAAAAATGTTCGTTGTGTAATACAGGAATATCATTCGAATATGTAGATGAATTTTCAATCATTTTGGTGGCTCGAAAAAAAAAAAAATCACCGAAGCTGGTGGTGTCAAGGTTATTTATAGTTTTTTTTTTTTTTACATCCCAATCTTCAATGATTTTTGAAAAAGTTCCGAAGAATAATTAAAAGATTTAGACCCCATCAGGGTTACCCAAGTTCATCCATGGTCGAACAAGATGGCCCAAACAGCCGAAGGTTTGGGACCCCCCTAGCCCGACGTTCGGCTGAACGTCGGACTTTCTTTATTTTAGTTTTTTACTGTTTTTTTTTTGGTCAAAATCCGTTGCCAAGGTCGTGCTCTATATAGGTGTATATTTAGATTTTAGAAGAAAAATTGGGTGGTTAAATTTGTTGCCCATCGAACGATTGGCGCGCCCGCATCAGCGGGGTGTGTGTATGTGTGCAGGCCACCTCGCAACCAACCAACCAAACAATTAATCAATCAATCAATAAATCAGAAAAAAGAAAAAAAAAATGCTTTCACCCCTGGCGTGTGTCTGTAAGTGTATGTGTGTATGTGTGTGTGTGCACGGGGAGGGGTGACCCCCAACAACCAACCAACCAATCATAAAAAATTTAAAAAACACGCTTTCGCGTGCGTCTCGTGTGTGTGTGTGCGCAGGGGAGGGGCCGACCAACCAACAAACCAATCAATCAATCAATCAAAAAAAAAAAAAAAAAAAAAAAAAAACGCGCTCTCTCGCACGTCATGTATGTGTGTGTTCACGTGGGGATCAGGGTGTGCCCCAGCAACCAACCAGTCAATCAATCATGTACGACATTCATTGATTTATTGATTGATTGACTGACAGATTGGGGAGGGCTCGTAGGAGGGGGTTGACCCTATCCCAACCAGTCAATCAATCAGTCAATCAATCAATATGATGGAGGGTTCCGAACTTTTCTTAACCCTCTTATCTTCTACGCATTTAGTTATTTATTTTGGTCAACAAAACAAACTGAAATTTTAGAGGTACATGCTTGAGATCATCCTTAATCTTAAAAATAAAAAAAAACAATTAGGGACTGAAATGGGGGTTGACGGGTCTCGAACTGCTAATAGACCCCTATGACGGTAATCTGAATGCATGTTTTTTCTTCATCGCCTATTTTCCGAAGGATTTAAGTTGGTTTATAACCCTATGAGGATGGTCAAACTCTTTATTTATTTTTCGATCGCGTATTTTGGTACACTCAAATTGTATTGTTTAAATGGATCATCCACTCTTTTATAAAATATTTTAATTCCACAATTATAGAGTCAGTGGTTACTCAAAATCATGACCATTCAGTTGAGTTTTTTTGTTTTGCAATTGCTATATAATTTTTAATATTCAACAGTCGATTGTTTGATTGTAGTGGTAGGAGGTCTAGTTTTTGCTTTTATAGTTGTATGTGGTATTCATTCTTGTTTGACTTTTGGATTGAGATCTACAAATTGAGTTTTACTTAACTGGATTGAGATCTACAAACTGAGTTTTACTTAATATGTTGTAAGGTAGTTTAATTTGTAGATTTATTGCGCATAATTACTATTTTCTTAAGAGTTGGATTAAGCCTATATGAGGGCGGTCCAACAACGGGTTCCTTTATATTACTATTTTTTTAATGGTTTCGCCAAACTTTTGCTCAGATGGACAGTTGTGTGATATGTTCCTAGTTTGGATCGATCGACTTTGATGACTTACAATCAGGCAAAAGAGTTTGATTCAAAATGGAGGTAGTAAAAATTTAAGAAGAATATTTCTCTCGATAAAGTGTTGTCAATTTTTTTGCTAAATTTTAAAGCTTATATAATTTTTGAATGGGTTTCATGTCTAAAAAAAAATATTTTAAATATGATTTAGTACAAGTGTTTGCAACTTATTTTTTTAGGGGAAGCGTTGTCGCAGTGTTGACTAAATGAGGGATCTAAGTCAAATCTCTATTTTGAGTTAGTTTATTTTTCTATGAGAAGTCTTACCAAATGTTTTGCTAAACCAAAAAATTAATTAAAATTTACACAAATTTGAGTTAAAGATTGAAATTTTTATCCCGCAAGTTTTCGTTTTGAAAGAAAATGTTCTTAAAATTTATAACGATTATGATCCTCGACTATAAATTGTGAAGAAAATATTTAGAAAACGGAACCAAATGATGAAACAAAGGTTATCTCTATTAAACTATATATATGACAATTATATTGTACAGGCAACATAAGTCGTTATCTTGAAGTCTTGAGAAATATTTTTGTCGACTCTACAACTTCGATAACTTCACCATTTAATGATATGTAAGTTTCCTTACTAAATCTTCACGTTCATCTTAAATGCATACACCCTAAGATCAAACCTTACATAGGAAAGCATACACGTTTTAATGATGTTGTTTAAAAGATCCATGTTGGTTTAAAGAGTCTTTAAATTTGTTAAATCGAGTTGTAAGTAAATGATAAAAAAAAACATGGCTGCCTGATCGCAAAATGTTTTTGGGTGCGAGAGATAGGGTAAAAATGAATAAAAAATTAAATCCATTAGTTAGAGTGATGTGGTTTTATTGTAGCTAAATGTCAGTAAAAGATCATCTATGACTTATTTATTTGAAATATTTACGTGAATGAGTGAAACCAATCAGGGTTTTAACCCTAGCGTCTCGAGGAGATACGAGATGTGTGAATTGGATATTGGTTTTTAATTTTTTGATGAATATTAAATAAATGTTGAAGGGTTAACAATCCTTTATTTGAATATTCGATAGTTGTTGAAAGATCAAAAACATTTTTTTTTTGTTGTATCTTATTTATATGAAAATGTGATGTCCCATTGCCTAAAGGTTTATACATTATGTATCTTCATTGTATATGTATAAACCGAATTGAATAGTATAAATCAAAAGTGAGCTTCACGGAAGGCATGTGGTCGAGGCCCAATTCCTCAACATGCGTGTAATTGATACCCAGATTTGTTGAGGGGATCACCTATATGTCGAAAACTAAATTAAGCGTATGAAAAAGGATGTCTATTATTTCCTAGTTATCTAAGTTTGTCAGACGTATAAGTACGCGATTGAAATCCACTAACCTTTAGACTAAGATACTCAGTCAACACAAGTTTCGTCGGTTAACTTAAACCACCAGTACCCCCGAAGCAGTCTTCCCATATGTTTTTCTTTAGAAACTACTGAACCTCCGAATGCAACTTGTGAGATGTACAGATTCAGTGGGTAATCGATTCTCCAAGGGAGCGACCTTTAGTTGTATGCTGGTGTTTTTTTTGTCTTTTCCCTTGGTCTGATTTTTTCTCATTGTTTTTTTGTTTCTCCCGTTGTTTTCTTTTTTTTCCCCTATTGGTTGCCGCGACTGCCAGGAAAGATGTTGACGGCGTGGGTGGGGGCCTCATCCTTGCGAAGGGCCATGATACTCTTGTGTGTATTTTTTCATGGGGTAGTGAAAGATTCATTCTCAATCATTGCATCTTTGTTTCCTTGACTATGGTAGTGTCCTCGACTAACTCATTATCGATACACGTATCGGGACTGCATTGTACATGTTGATACATTCGTAAATGCACAAACAAGAGAAAAAAAATGAATAAGTAAACAAAAAAAAAAAAATTGACACACCTTTTCCTCTCAAAACGGCATGACAGGTAGTCAGAACAGCACAGGCGACATGCTTCGAAAGAACTGGAGTCTTGCTTCA
The DNA here is from genome assembly GCA_003427395.1 of Chara braunii. Classification (NCBI taxonomy): domain Eukaryota; kingdom Viridiplantae; phylum Streptophyta; class Charophyceae; order Charales; family Characeae; genus Chara; species Chara braunii. The sequence goes on from BFEA01000098.1 coordinate 2,555,631, forward strand.
CTTCCACAAATGGAGCAAAATGATAATGAATCTTCCGCTGGACCACAGAAAAATACAGAGAAGAGTAGCATGGTCATGCATGGTCATGTGCATGACAATGCTACTCTTCCCTATATCTTTTCATGGTTTAACAGAAGATTGATTCCCATTTGGTACCATTCGTGGAAGTGGAGCGAGGCTTTATTTCTTTCGAAGCCTGCCGCCTGTGCCGCTTTGACAGTAAATCGCGTCGTTTGGAGGGAAAAGGTCTGTCGTTTGTTTTTTTTGCTTATTCTTTTTTTTTTTTTTTTTTTTTTTTTTTTGTCGCTAGTTCCGTTTTCAAAACGAATGACCACCCGCGCTATGTTGAAGCTCGACCAAGTCTCTACAGGGCATGTCAGGGCTTTCTTGTATTCAAGGAGACAAAAAACTTTGCTTGGGCAGGGTACTGGTGGTTTAAAATGCAACCCACCTTGAAGGCATAATGACTGTTTTATTAGTCGATATGTGAATGACAGATTTTCACGTTGCACGTCAATTGATATTTAAAATCATGAAGGGTTTTACGATCATGGGTAACGTACAACGCGCCCCTATGATAGTCGACCATAAGGTTTTGCATATTCAGAAAATAGAAAAACGCGGATGCGCCGCTTTTGTTTTAAATTTAAGTTATATGTTGCCACATGACTTACCCACAAAAAAAAAAACGTTGTGGGATGAAGATAAAAAAATAGCTAAGGCTTGGACAAAATTTAAGTTATAAAAATAAAACCTTATGCAGCCTTTGTGCTCGATAACCTATATTATTCTCAATATTGGTCGGAGGTTGGTCTTCTTTTTTTTCCAAACAGAACTCTGCTTTCCCAAACACCTCATCTCCTTTCCTCTAAGCAACTCACTGTTACCACGTGCTTGCACAAAGAAAAAGGGGCGGGGGAGAAAGCGGACTTAGCCATCAACATGGTGAAAAATATGAAGATGATGATGATAGTGAGGATGATAATGATGAAGATAATGAAGATGATAAAGGTGACTCGGAGGACAAACAGATAAAACAGAAGTGACTAAAGTGTAACGACAATCAAGATGGATGAAAGAGATAACGACTCAGAGGATGAAAGATTAAAATTATGATAAAGGAGATGGTGAAGATAATGATGATGGAGGACAAAGATAATGAAGATGACGACGATCATCACGGTGAAGGAGATGATGAAGACGATGGTGATAAGAGATGCGTATAACGAAGATGACGAAGAGGATGGAGGAGAAAATAAAGATGATGGTGACGAAGGATAAGAACTATCAACATGCACAATGTGAAGAAAATGATAAAGAAGATGATGGAGGATGAGGATAACGAAGATCGTAAATTTGGTAAAACAAATGATAGAAATCATGATTTTGAAAAATAAAGTTTGTGAAGCTTCTGCTGTAACTGCCAGTTGAGCAGGGGCAGCTCCTCCGTGCAGTGCTTCCGGTACGCTATAGCTCGAGCTAGGTTACCGAGAGTGGTGTTGGGCCAACCGCCGATACATGCTGGGCGGGAGAGGGGGTTCATTGCCCATAGACTTTTTCCCTCTGCGCAGGCCTCCCCTTTCCATCCCCCCTCCACTGCTAAGCGCATCTAATGTTATGTGCCCGTTGTGCTCGGGCGTCTTGATAGCGTTTCCCGCCACACACCGAGCGCGCGTGGGTTGTTCCCGGGGGAGAGCAGCGCGATGGGCGACACGTCAGTCGTTCGCAGGAAAGGGATCGGTTGTAAAATCCCCTCCCCAAGGTAATTTTTCTTCTATAATCAGAGCAAAATTTACCCTCTATCTCCATCAATCTAGCCTACTCTCAACCACACACTTTCGAACGGGCAGGAGAGGTAAAATCATGCTCTAGAGTGCCCTTCACCATACTGCGCACTCGAACTAGGCGTTTATCGATGGCGACATCTTTTTGGGAGCATTTTTCAAAAGTGTCAACCACCATCCACCTCTAAAACCTGTGAATCGACCACTTTAGGGACTGAAGAAAAAAAAAAATACAGAATTAAATAATCATTCCTTACATTACCAAGCGTACACGTACGAGGTCTTTCCATACGAACGTACACGTAATATATGTATGGGAACCTGTATGGGGCCCTGTACGTCTTGTACTTTCCTGTAACAAAAAAAAAAAAAAAAAAAAGTCATAAAAAAATTTGAAAAAAAAATATGTGTTGCAACAGCACAAAACAAGCAACATTGGGTTGAGCATCATCTATAGATTCTTATTACAATTTGAGAAAAACAATAAAAATAATAATAATAATAAGAAGAAAGTTGTACGGACCACTAATGTACGAGTATAGGATCACGACTCATACTCGTACGAGAGTGCGTACAAGTTGCAACGTAGATCATTCCATAATAAATATACATTATAAAATTAAAATTTTCAATCCATGTTAAAAAATGTTATTCCATTTTTAAGATTTCCCGTCTTACTTGAAAACTTTGGGCGTCGTTAAACACTCCTTGGGGACGTGAAATTCACAAGAACGCGCTCGTTTCACCTGTCCTTGGGGACGAAATTGAAAAAGAAATGTGAAAACACCACAAGGAAAATTCCTTGTGGCATCCTTGTGACCCCAACCAAAATTTTCTTAACCCCAAGGGACCTCGTGAGATCCCTTGGAGCTCAAGGAACCGTGATTCACGTAGTGGCAAAGACATGCGTCGACGGAGAGTTTCGTTTCTTGGGTGGTCCAGATGTGGTCCAGCGGCGTTAGCACGGACATCCCCGCCCTCCAACATCCCCAACGACCTCGAACGACTATAATTGGCAGTGCGCCTCTAGCGGGTGATGTCGTCGTTTTCGGTCGGCATCATGCGGTCTCCCATGCTCGAAGAGCCTCTAGTCCTCCAATGACCCTGAATGGCTACTATTGGCGGTGGGCCTCCATCGGGTGGCGTCGTCGTTTTCGGCCGGCATCAACGGTCGAGAAAATATTTTTTTCCCGGCGGCGCCTTCAGTTCGTCCATGGAAGAGGTTTGTGCACGAGCGTCGTATTCCCACTCATGTTGTCACATGTTGCACGTCCGACAAACCTCCTTCCTTCGTCGTCGTCGTGTGTTAGACGTCCGACAACAGACATGACATTGTTTCCCTCTCCACCGTGCAATTCATGACCAACTCTAGCACAGGCTCCCTCTACTGCTCCTCGTCGCTGTGCTGCTTCTGGTGGTCCCTCTGCTGCTCCTCGACGTTGTTCTGCGTCTCGTTGAAGTAATCATCCGTGGCGTCATCGTGGTGTCGAAGGTTTTCCCACGTTCCCCACGTCCTGCGTTTGTCGGTGTCGCTAGTGGAATGACGTCGCAAGCCAATGTGTAGCACAACTCGATGACAACCTCGAAAGTTGCCACGTAGTCGGGGCCATCATTCGCAGCTTGCATCAGCGTCCTCCTTCTATGCGCGCACAACTACTCCTTCATTCGTCCCAGCGCCCTCTCCTGCTGATAGCGAAGAACAACGGTTGACACGGTCGTCGCCACGGCTGCCCTTTGAAGTGGTGTCAACAGCACACGTCCGCCCTCCATCGCCACCACCTCCACAGGGATGACATCTCTCCGCTTCCGTCTCGATCCTCGCACCCCAGAGACGTAAACGGCTCACCCCCCGAGGAGAGGTCGAGAAGCTGCTGCCTTTCCGTGGATGTCGTCCCCCTAGCGGAACAGCGTGTGACGGCGTGGACGATGTGGAGGAGAAGCTCGACGGTGATGGACGCACCCGGTGGACCCACGTACACTGACTGGGAGGTGGGCGAAAGGGATGTCACTGTTAAGGCCGATTCAACCCTGCACCGTATGCGCACTGCAAGTCGAACATTGTCGTTGTCACCACAACTGTACTTCAAATTTTGAGTTTTAAACGCAAAGGTCCCCCTTTTTTATTTTATTTTTCGTGGCCTGCCTCATGCCCTTTTCCGCCGGATGTTGCTGGACCACACCATCTCCACACGGACACCCCCGCCCGCGGCCGCGTATTTTCGTATGAAAATGGCCGCGGGCAAGCCGCAAGGAGACGTTCTCGGGGGACGTCCCCAAGAATGTGTGGAACAATGCCGCAAAATTCCCTTATGAGTCACAAGGAAAATTCCTTGTGTCTCAAGGAGCTCGTAAGGAGTGTCTAACGACGCCCTTTCCTTCCAAGAATGAGGTATCCCTTTTTGTTTGAATTGCATGCTAGAAATGGAATAAAAGTCCGGATGAGTTTATGAAATTTAAAAATTAGACTATCATTCTATTATAGGGAGTCCCAATTATAAATACGTTAATCCAATCTTAATTAGAAGATATTTAACATTATAGAATGAAATTTTAATTAAACCACCAGTACTTGGCCCAGCTATCCAGTCCGAGCCTCGGCCGACCGGTATGCCGAGCCTTGCTGAGGCTCGAACAACTGGGCACTAGCTTGCCGTAGCTGGTTGCAGAAGAACACGGAAAGAAAAGAAAAAAAAAAAAACGCAAAAAAAACGAGAGAAACATGGGATACTTTATTATAGGGGAAAAAAGAAAAACAAACGGTCCGTCTGCTACTCTTGAAACGTGCAAAAACAGAGTGAATCTTCCGCTAGAACATGGAAAGAAACACCGCCATAATTTTTGTCGATAGCAGCGGCATGACAGCCGGCGGGCTGCTTGGAGCACCCCGCACAGTCGCCCTTGAAGCACCCCGCACAGCCTGGCGACTGTCTCTCTCTCTCTCTCTCTACATGTGCACTCTCTCTCTCTCTTTCTACATGTGCACACTCTCTCTCTCTCTCTCTCTCTCTCTCTCTCTCTCTCTCTCTCTCTCTCTCTCTCTCGACATGTGCACGGTAGACAATAATCATGGCGGTGTAACTTTCCATGTTCTAACAGAAGATTCACTCTCCTTTTGCACACTTCGAGAGTAGTGGACCGGCCCGACACTCTCTCTCTCTCTCTCGCGCGCGCGTGCACCTGTCTCTTATACACATCTAGATGTGTATAAGAGACAGCACACACACACGGTGTGTGGGCAATTGGCGCTGAGCCACACAAGTGTGGCCAACCTTTCATTTTCGATTATATTAGCTATCTCTGTCTTCTTGTTATGGATGGATGTTTTGTCTGATTTGTGGACGAAATGAGAGAGAGAATTTGTGGTACTTTAAACACACACACACACACACACACACACACACACACACACACACACACACACACACACACACACACACACACCTGACTGGGGACTGCGGCCTAGCCATTCAGCGGGCAATTTGCCACCCCACCCAGTTTTTTCTTTCCCCTAAAAATGCTTGAGAAGAACACCACCTCCGCATACAATTCAGAAAAAAAGGACTTCAAAAAAAAAGGGAAAAATAAAAAATTCGGGTTTCGGGGGGCCGAACGTTCGATCGTCCTGCCAAACGCCGGCCACCCTTTTCTCCCTCTCTGCAAACAGTTGAATGGATAGTTTTGTTTGGCGATATAGTTCCTAGATTGGGTGTTTCAACCATGTGTTTATTTATTGTGAGAAAGTTGAAGTTTACCACGACAAGGAAGGTTTAGTTGTGTGTGTGTCTCGTACTTATTTTCTTCAACGTTTGACTAGACCCCGGTTAAGGTGGTTCATGTATTTATCTCTCAACTCTTAAAAGATGAACTGCTCCTATTGTGATGCTCCTACCGGGTCCATGAGAAACTGGGGCCGGAGTTCCACACCCGCTGCCCGGGACCACGAAGGGGCACGCCCGACTGTTATGTGAGTGTGCAGACCGCTCGTGGAGTGACAAAACAAAGAAGGTGCAGGAACGGACTGGCGGACCGGCAAAAAAAAAAAAGGTGAATGGGCACCTGTGATGGGAGTGCCCGCACTCGACACCCACCCGCGTGTTTCAAACGGGCGCAGCTGCATGGGGCCGTTCCAAGAGCATCAGTGCTGCTTGGGCTTAGGTCGAGTGTGAACGGAACTCTGAACTCTTTGCACACAACACCGGCGTGTGTGTGTGTGTCTGTGTGGGGGTGGGTGTGTGTGTGTGTGCGAGAGAGAGAGAGGATGCACTCCACCCGTGTGTTCGTGACTGGACATGAGTGGCGACTACGTGCATGAGGTCTGTGGAGGTGACCGACCACGACGACAATCTGCACGACGCTGGTGGACTAATGTGGACTTTGGCCTGACTTTCTATCTACGGGGCACACGGTTAGCTGGGTCTCTCTCTCTCTCTCTCTCTCTCTCTCTCTCTCTCTCTCTCTCTCTCTCTCTCTCTCTCTCTCTCTCTCTCTCTCTCTCTCTCTCTCTC
>BFEA01000098.1:2584048-2609886 GCA_003427395.1 Chara braunii
TCTCTCTCTCTCTCTCCCTCTCTCTCTCTCTCTCCCTCGCTCGCTCTCCCCTACGGCGCGCCAAGATTCTTTTATTTCATTTTTTTTCTTGTGTTTATAATTTTTTTTTTCTTTTTGTGTGAGGTCACACCCCGTACTTGGCGGGCTCCGACCAAGAAGCAGCGACCGGGCCTTCCCTTGGCCGACCCCCCTAAGGCTGCGGCGCGTATACGGGAAGGCCCGCGGCCTATAGCTGAGCGAGGTACTGGTGGTTTAACCCTCAAAATTTGTACAAGCGAAAAGAACCAAGTAAGGATAAAGAGTTCGCAAGCTACATCACACCCGAAGTAGGAGCATCAACAACACAAAGCGATGCCGATTGCAGCTAAGCTCTAGTGTCACTCTCCCGGAATGTGACGCGCAACCTCACGCCCCGTGCCGTCTTCCGTTCAGAGTGCTAAGTGTGCGGAAAAGAGGCCCACAAAAACAGCAAGATGGGGTGTGCCAAGGATTTTTGGAAATTGAGTGTGGGGACACAGACAAAACTGAAATCCCCCGTGACGGTCTGATGAAGTGAGTCAGTTGCTCTTCGCGCGTTGCAGAATGCGCGCGGACTCGGCGCGAAAGGAGAGAGGAATACAAATTTAATCCAAAAAGTACTGTCGTACTTCCCACCGTGCTACGGCCCTTCGTTTAGAGCAAAAAGGTTTCGGCACGCTTCGCGTGTCTCGCTTGCGTATTAAGTCACGACGTCGCTCGCTGGTCAGTTTTGAGTTCGACGTGGAGGGTCTCAGTCGTGTGGCCCTTTCTCTATGTTCGTCGTCGTTCCGCATACGGTAGTGAAAGCCCTTGGATTCGTAGCGCTCGAAACGCTGGCACTCAGTGCACAGAGTGCGAGGCCACTGGGGTTCCACTGCCGTCCACGGAATGACGATCAACTCGTTAAAGGGCAATAATACTGAGTAAGGCGGAAAGTGAGTATCGATAATGACAAATCCAGCATCCACGAATCCTGAGCAACGATTTTCAGGAGGGAAGTAATACCGTCCGCCGATCCGTGCGACAGCTTCTCATACGTTCCACTCGCATACACGTGTCCTTTCCTCGTCGTAAGGAAAAGGTCGCGCCGGCACGGGAGATACTGGAGGCTGGCGCCTGATCGAAGGGCGTTCGTGAGTCCACATATCAATCAATTGCAAAAATCCCGAGACGTCATCAAGGAAAAACAACACCCGCACAACAACCAGTCAATTCTTTTCGACACGAGAGAGGGAGCGCTTATCAGTTTGATCATGCACTTAACCGAGGGACCGACCCGCGACTCAGGTTTAGTAAGCCGACGCGGCGTTGATCCGAGGCGCCTTATTTTTCAAGGCTGCCCTGTAGATCGGTTGCAGATGTCGTGCAGCATAAGGCAGATGGCATGCGCAGTGCATTCAAAACCCCAGATCTAAACTTTCTTGCATTCTCGAATAAAATCCCGTCGTCGAGTCTAATCAACACAAAAAGACAAGCATCTACGTACATACATCCACTGTGGAAGGTGCAAAAATGACTAGGGGTGCATASGTTAGAAATCAACCGAGGGAACTGTACACACGCATCCACCATTCACAAGACAAGAGGATCAATTCCTCGACATCTAGRGATTACCCRTGAAACTAATGGAAGAGTTCCGAAAGAAGTTCTTCCTTGCGAGAACTCTCGCGAGCTTRCTTCTGTTCACAAGAGGGACAAACCATCGATGCATCATCATTCAAGTCAGAGAGAGAGAGAGGTGGGAGGGATAGATGAGAAAAACCAAGACAGAAGACACCAAAATCCGACAAGAGAGCATTTAGCTTCACAACCATGAACTCACACCAGAAAAATGATCCGCAACGAAGGCGCATTCGCAGTAAAATTCCAATATGGCCCCGGGCCAACCATTCACTCAACCCCAATCACAAATCCTCATACCGGCACCGACGATCCCGACCGTCGCGTGCTAACCTCTGCCACTGCGATCGTCACCCCGCCGACGTAAACTCGGCTCAGCTCGCCCTGATCCCACAGTCCGTCATGGCGATCAAGCGYGCAACTGGCCAGACTACGGTCAGCCCGACAGGACTTTCTGACTCGCACCGAATGCATCGCCTAGCCACTACTTCCCGGAAGCTGGCTTGGGAGTCGAGAACGTAAGAGAGATTTGCGGATGCGCTTGCGGAATTTATAGTTGCGAGAAGGAGGATAAGGGAGGGAAAAGGCAGGGGGAAAGTCGAGGTGTAAGAGAAGAGGCAGAAGGAGGAGACTTAACGGGGAGCGYGCTGCGTAAGCCATGTTGATCCTTCAGAACCCAATGGTCAGCCAATCAGATTCGTCGCGCAATAGGAAGATCCTCTTGTTCAACGCGTCTGATTGGTGAGCAAGGGTGATCGGAGGATCAACCGGGCTTACGTGAGCCAAGGTTGATGAGCGGGAAGAGATGAAGCGCGAAAAGCAGCGCGGGACGGGTCCAAGATTAAGATGATCAAGAAAGGGAAGCARGCGCGCAAAAAGCAGAGAGGGAAAAACGGTTGCGATAGGAGAAGGAAAARARGGGGAAGGGAGAGGGGAGAATGCGGGGGAGGGATGGCGCAGGAAATAAGGAGGAGGATGCTCGTATGCGCGGTGCCGATAGCAAAAGAAAACAAAGGCACCGAAACAGTTACAGCTTGCCTATATCCTACACCAATTCAAAAATTGAAATCACCATATCCGCGCGCGAAAGTCGACGCGGGAAAAGAAAGTCCTATGCCTATCCGCATTCTCGCAAAATTCCTAGAGTTTTCTCCGACGTGACCAAGAACATTCATGCAGGAAAAAGATATGTCGGGCTCCGCCTATTTCGTAATTCCTAACTGTCGAGCCCGATTCCCAGTGCGCTCGCTAAGGCGCGCAAAATTTTCCGTGCACTTCCCGAATTGCAAAAAAGCAGAATTCCAAAAATCAATAGAACTTCCGAAAAATGGGGGCTCAAACATGATCAAGAAATGCGACGAGGGTTCTGTGGGGTCGGTATGATACACGAAGGGGTATTGGGCCAAGGGGGTACGAAAGATAGCACGGGGTCGGGAAGTGGTTCGTCACATATGTGACGCGCAGGGGGTTCCAAAATTATGCGATCTCCTGATTGCATGAAAGTTCAAACAAAGGGAGGAGACAAAGAACCAGGAAGAAGTACAAGGAACGAGGATCAGCATGATGAGCTGGCGACAACATCCGTGGCAAGATCTCCGTGAAGCATGCCGGCTCGTGTGATTTTGGATCCCGCTCTTTGCAGCCCTGTCATATGCAACCCCCTGTACCTCGAGCTTTGGAGATCGTCCAGGTGACACCATCATGGTCCATCAGATCTCCGTGTGCTCTGCACACCCAGTCCAGCGCAGTCGATTGAATCAGAGCATAAGTTGACGTCATCGTCAATGGCGTGATCTTCGCGAAAACTGCTGATTTATACCGCTCGGGGGACACGTGGCACTCAACGTCGTGTGGGGATGGGGAAGTAGACATTATACATGGAGGGGTGTCGACGGGGAGGGAAGGGGGGGAGTGGGGGTAAGTATCGGTTCGTCCCTTCCTCCGTGATCGGGAGCTCCTCGTATCGGATGATTCAGTGGACGCGGGGAAACCGATCGCCGCTGTGAGGGAGGGAGGCGAGGTGGTCAGGGTAAAGGGTGGAGAAAGTGCGGAAGAGTGCTGCACGAAACAGTTCGTGGTGGCGACACGCGGGGATGGTCCTGGTGATTACGCAGTAGACTTCTACCGCGTTGCTCTGTTGCCACGCGACACTGAACAGGAGGACGTGTAGACAGAACGTGGGGTTCGCGGCTTGAAGGGAGGGGCTGGGATAGACGGTGATGGCGAGATGGGTGGAGTAAAAGTGTTCGAACGTATTGGGAGGAAAGGGGTTGCGAGGGAAGGTGACGGGGGTAGAAATCTGGAAAGGGGGTAAGTTAATCAAAGGGACGGCGGGATAATGACCGAGAGCGAAGGCCGATTCCCCGCATTGGTACGTGGACGAACTGGGGACGAGTTGGGGTGGAGGGGGAGGGGGATCGGCTCCGTCTCCTTCGCGATGTGTTCGGAGCCGCGGTTGCTGATCCGGCATCTTCGGGCTCGAGGGGCTCTAGATCCCTGGTTATATCGTCGTTGATGCACAGGCTCGCCCTGCTGGCGATCTCTAGCTGGTTTTCCCCGGCGGCGATCTCTTCCCTTCTTCGTGCCGCGTCGGGATCTTCCGCCTCCGTGCCCGCGCGCGCCGCTTCTTCCGGCAAATTCTCCCACTCCGATCCGGCTTCCTCCTCCTCTTCTTCTTCTATCTCCTCTTCACTTTGCTCCCCTTCGCTATACTCACTATAACTTCCCTCCTCCGACGTTTCTTCGTCGGCGTCGCCCTCTTCTTCGGTGGCTTCTTCTTCTCCTTGAAGTGTTTCCTCAGACTCTTCCTTTGGGTAGAAGGCGAGATCGATAATCCCGTACGGCTTCAGGTGCTCTTGCCGCGATGGCAAGGTGTTGTCACTCCCGGGTTCCTCCAAGCACGCAGTCCACTGAAGATACGGTGCTAAGGCTCGCGTGATGACGTGCAGAGCGGGACTGTTGTCACTTTGCGAAACGATGTCGAGGGGGAGATCGTCAGCCAATTGTACGAGTGGGACGATGAGTTCTTGAACGATAGGCTGGCGATGGCCTGGTCGCACCGATCCGAAGAGGAAACCAAGAAGATCACCTTCCACGTCCGTTCTCCAAGCCTCCAGAATCAACATCTCCAGGTACTCGATGCACACAGGCTGCTCACTGGTCCGCGTCCACGTCACCTGCACTCGGGACAAGCACACAGATAGATCGACAAAGGTCTCGCGCCACAACCGCCAGTGTCCAGGATCGAGGAGCGGAACGACGAGAGGCTCGAGCACGAAAGAGAGGCGAGGATGGAGATCGGATTGCCAAAAGGTGGGGAAAAGAGAGGGGAGACCGAAGGTGGAGAGAGGAGCAAGGGGAGCGACGCGGTTCATTGGGGGCGTTGGAAGGGGATGAGGGCGGGGAGCGCGACTGCTGGCTGGCGCGAAGAAGTGCGAACGGCAAAGTCCGTCCCGGATGTCGGGAATAAATTGTACCCTGGACGCGCGAGACCGTGATGCCAATCAGTCGACACCTGTTGCGCCCACTCTCGCAAGGAGGTCAGGATCGCGGTATGCCGCAGTGGGCTGATCGTGCTGATGTCATCACTGAAGGCAGCGACCGTAGTGACGTGGCTCGTCCCAGGAGCCGCTCGTCGATGAAGAGCCACCACTTCTGCCAAGACCACCGCCTTCTGACTCCCGGCGAATCGAAACGCAGCAGCGACACACACTCCCTCGGTGCACAAAAACTGCGCTACCCTTCGCAGATCAGGACTAAGCCGCGGATGACGAACTTGCCAGATCTCGGAGATGTAGCCACGTGGCTGCAGCAGATGATCGCCAAGAGCTCGCTCCGTGATGAAACTCATGGCGAGGACGGGGAAGAAGATGAAAGAGGAGAGCAGGAGGGGGAGAGTGAGTGTGGAGCTAGTTCGTCTTCGTCCTCTTCTTCAACGGACGAGGGAGATGGAGGGATATCAGAGGGAGGGAGGAGACGGATATAAGAGGTATGGCGAACGATGGGGACAAAGCTATGGCTGGCGTTTGCCTCGGGCGCGATGCGCACCGTGTTGGCACCGTTGGGACCGAGTTCGACGACGCGGAAACTGCCAGAAAACTTGGGAGCGAGTTTACGGTCGCGTGCACATTTGCGTACTTGCACCAGGTCCCCTAACTTATATTGGTGTTGTGGGCCCGCATTTCCATTCCGAGCCTCGTAGCTACGGACCTGTCTACCGTGGGCCAATTCGGTCATTTTCTGTCTCTTCCGGGCCAATTTAGGCACGGCCCTCTCCATTAAATCGGCATACCTTTTGGCCTTGGCCTTAAGGGCGGCACGCGTGTCTCTACCCCCTGCTTCGGCAATTTCCAAGTTGCCCCGGTAATCGACACAGGGGAGGCTATTGGTTCGAAGCTGGAAGGGGGTGAACCCCGTGGATTCATGGGGGGTGGCCCGGTGAATTCTGACGATCTGATATACGATCTCGGGCCAGGGACGCGTGTCACGCGCCGCTAAATTTCTTCAGGGGGCAGTCTTAATCATGCGATTGGCATTTTCGGCCAACCCGTTGGACTGGGAAACGTGGGGTGCCGTATGTCGAAGCGTAATGCCTCTTCGTGCGAGTAAGTCCTCTACCTCACCTCTGAACTCGGACCCATTGTCAGTTAGAATTTCTTCCGTATCTAGGTGAGTGTAGAGAAACCGATCGATGCATGTGGCTATTTCTGCAGCCTTTCGGGTTTTACACGGGGAGACTTCGATATACTTCAGAAAATGACGATCAATACCAAGAGGATGGAGTACTCGCAACGGTTGGGACCAGGTGGCACGTCTATGTCAGTCGTATCCATACTGACCTGCTGAAAGGGCCGTTCTACCTCGTTGGAACTATCGTATTCGGCCCCCGAAAGGGGCGCGCGGTCGGCAGCACAGACTAGACAGTTAGCGACCATGTGCTTCACATCATCGCGGATATTAGACCAGAACCATCGATTCTGATTGATAGTTGCCTCGGTGACGCGTATCGCAAAATGAGCGGCCTGTTCCTCGTGCGCGGACCTAGTTCAGTCATATCTCTGAAAAGGATGGGGAACCGTCAACCATAGTCCCGATCCGTCAGTTTTACACTTTTCTAGGTGACCGTTGATCCATCGGTAATCCCGAGCTCTCTCGGTAGCCCGACGTCTGTCGTGCTTAGTGAGATGGTCCAAGGGTAATCCAACCAGCTTAACCAATATGATTTTATCCGTCCAGACCTCCGCTCGTCGGTATTTTTCGTCGTATTCAGGGCCGTCCGTACAGGCAGCCTCGAAACGAATCTCAGTAGGTAGTTTGTCCGTCCTACACAGAGGGCATTTCCATTCCCTACTATTTGTTCGATATCGAACACATGCAGCATGTGCACGATTGACACACGTGGCACAGTTTACCCACTCAACGAATCCGGTCTGAAAAGGATGACAATTAACCCCATATACCCGTGTGATACACGTGCAAAAATAGCAGAATCTGTCGGGAAGGGTGGCAAAGAAGGCCGAACTAGTGAGAGGGCTAGAATCAGCGGGGGAAGAAGGGGTCGCCGAGACAGGTGGGGTAGCCATTATGAGAGAAGGGGGGAACAGAGTGATCAGGGCTGCAGAGAGGTCAGAGCGAGGCTACGTGTCACGCACTCGTTTGACAAAATTTTCACCTGTCCATATCGCGGTCCGTTTTTCTCCTCCGGCTCGTTCCACGGAATCACTTCTTCGCTCTTGAGGACCTTCTCGGGTCTGTGCAATCGTGTCAACCCGTCAGCATTGTCGTGCCTCTCGTGCTTCCATGCTCTGCAGGATGGTGGCCAATCATCCGATCATGCCCAAGTAATCCTTGGATTTCTTCAGCGCCAACAGCGGTTCGTGATCGGTTACCAATGTAAACTTTCGACCGTACAGATATGCTCGGAAGTGGCTGATCCCCCATAAGGCTGCGTAACATTCTCCCGTCGGGGCCACGTAGTTGCACTTGCAGGTCGGTACCGTCTTAGATGCGTATTCCACCACGTGTTCGAGACCGTCGGGTCCCACCTGAGCCAAGATCGCGGAAATCGCCTCTGGCTGCCAATCGGTTATGAGAACAAAGGGCTTCCCTGGGTCCTGCCTTACGAGAACTGGGGCCGAAATCAGGGCCGCTTTGAGTTCTCCGAAAGCCCAATCGCATTGCGGGGTCCACATCAACGGTTGATCCTTTTTCAGTAGATTCGTGAGTGGTCCCGCGATCGCTGCAAATCCCTTGACGAACCTTCGATAGTACGACACCAAACCCAAAAAGGCGCGGACCTGCGTTATGGAAGTCGGTACCGGCACGTCTTTCACTGTTGTCCCCTTCTGGGGATCTGGTTGCAACCCCTGGTTCGTGACGACGTGGCCGAGGAAGGAGATTTCCGTGAGGAAAAATTGGCATTTTTCAACCGCCACCTTGAACCCTGCGTCCTTGAGTGCGTGTAGTGCCCATTCAATGTGTTGCACGTGTCCCTCATAGGAAGTAGAGACACAAGGATATCATTCATGTACACAATCACACAGTAATTGATTATGCTTTGCTCCAACCGCGTTTTTCGCACGAAATTCTGGAAGGCCATATTCATCACGCTGTCGGACCAAATACCCTTACAAGGCTATTTGGCCATGCTTTTGCATTCGACATGGTGACGGCGTTGGCTACCATGATGGAGCCAGTCTGGAATAGAGAGGGTGTGCACGCTTGAGCGTGACACTTGAAACAGTTTCCTCGACTATTGAAACTGGGGACACAAATCGGTGAGAAAATTTTGTTAAGTATGTACGCGCGTTGTTATGACGCTCGCCACGATGATTAGGATCAGTAGTAATACTCCTCGACAGAAGAGGTCGAAGGGTCAGTTGGGTTAATGTTGTGTCAGGTAGGTCTACGACATGCACTGAGATTTGGTATGGAACCTGTCTGTCTACCGGTACCAAAGGTTTAAAAATTTTCGTCTTTCCGTACTCGGCCTCCGAGTCGAGTACCCGCTGCATCTACCTCTACGTGGAGTGATACCGGCCTACCTACTACTTGAGCGTTTTAGGCTGCTCTTTAGCGCCGCAAACATCTTTCCCCGCCACTTGAGTGTTGCTGCAAGCCTTGACGTCACGGCAACAGGTAAGTACCGACCTTCGGGCCTACCGGTCAACCAAGTGCCCTTGCGGGCCACACACATACTCAAGCCGACAGACACTCAGATAGGCACGCCGAACAACAAGTGCTCACGCACAGACTCGRAAACGGGCTCGGGCCATTGGGCGGACTGAGCCTTACTACCTTACATACATCTGAGTTGCCCCACTTCTACCCAAAGTGGAAGCTAGCTCGGTAGGTTTAGGTGCAAACTRACAAGCGGGAGACACAGGGATCGAGGCCTACCACCCCACTGAGCTAGCTCCCTTTTAAAAGGGAGCTCTAGTTTTGTTGCTCGGTCTCAGACAGCCGGGACTCGAACCCACGACCTCATTATTAGAGTTAGTGGTAGTTTGCCCCGTTGAAACGGGGCATGACACTTGGCAAGTCGTGGTGGTTAGTAGTTAGATTTGCTTTTGTTTTTCCTTTAGTTATTTATTTTTATTTTGTCATTAGTTAGATTCGTTTCTTTTTGTTATTTTATCATATTCTTATTAATTCTCAAAATTTTTTGATCCCGTATCTACTCCCTACAAAGTTTGCTTTAGTGAATCTGCCTCGGATAGTCGGGCAGATTCGTTTCCAAACGAAGTCTGCTCGACTCCAGCCGACTTTGGCCTGCGGACTTCGGTTGCATGCTCGTCGGGCGACGCGGCAGGTGCACAGCAAAGTGGAAGGGATTGTGCATGGGCGGAGAAACGTGGGGTAGCGCACGCACGCGGAAAGATGGCGAGCGGGAGGCAGGCGAGATACCGCAAGCGTGCGAGTAGGAGACGGCATGCGGAGATCAACGGAGAAGATCGCGCGGTAGAAGGAGGAGCGAGGGGAGATTAAGAAGGAGAGTGCGGAGGTGGTGAAGGCGAAGTGGAGGGAGCAATAGCGGGAGCACGTGCGTGGAGGCTGGAAGAGCAAGCACGGGGCGCGACTGACGAAGGTGGCGACTCGGAGAATAACAAAGTAGCACACGAAGAAGAAGAAGAAGAAGAAGAAAAAGAAGAAGAAGGAGAGGAGGAAGAAGAGGGAGACGAGAAGGGGGTCTTCGTCGGGACGGGGAAGATTGTTGAAATTATCGATCTTGAACGACGAATGCCTAGTAAGCGCAAGTCATCAGCTCGCGCTGATCACGTCCCTGCCCTTTGTACACTCCGTCGTCGCTCCTACCGATTGAATGGTCCGGTGAAGTGACTGGATCGAGGTGATCTCGGTGGTTTGCCGCTGGGAGTGTTGTGAGAAGATCGTTGAACCTTATCATTTAGAGGGAGAAGAAGAAATGAGAAGAAGGAAGAAGGAGGAAGAAGAAGAGGAAGAAGGAAAAGAGGAGAGAAAGGAGGAGAAAGGGAGCGCGAAGGAAAAAGAAAAGAGACTACGCAAGTGGAAATGAAGTGTGTGGGAATGTGCGCGCAGGGGATCTAAAAAGAATACTTACCTGAGCCGGCGATGACGATGATGGCAAGGACGGGGCTGACAACTCCGACGGACTAATGCCGACGACATCACGACATCGGCCCGACATGTGAAAAAGAAAAGAGACTACGCAAGTGGAAATGAAGCGTGCGGGAATGTGCGCGCAGGGGATCTAAAAAGAATACTTACCTGAGCCGGCGACGACGATGATGGCAACGACGGGGCTGACAACTCCGACGGACTAATGCCGACGACATCACGACATCGGCCCGACATGTGAGGTAAGTCCCGATGTCCCGGCTAAGTTCSTGGTACTCTCCCCGACAGGATAAATAGGATAAAATAAATAAATAAGTAAATAAATAAATAGATGAATCGAATTAATCTACCACTAGAATGTGGAAAGATTCACTACAGTGTGTGTGTGTTGAGTGTACTACTATGTGTGTGTGTGTGTGTACGAGAGAGAGAGAGAGAGAGAGAGAGAGAGAGAGAGAGAGAAAGAGAGAGAGAGAGAGTTCTTCTTCTTTCTCTTCTAAGTCCACCATCTCTCCTCCCCCTCTCAACATCTGACTTCACTGCATCTGCAGACTACGAGAGGAGAGGGAGACAGAGCTCGGTGACACCGAATTCAGACTCGGCTTTGGGACTTCAGACATGACCAGGAGGGATTAGTTAGGATTGGCGACGAAAACCTTGTGTTGACCACATTCCCATCTCTCCTCCTCCTTTCGTCTGATCCCTTCCTTTCGTCGGATCCACTCCTCTTCGTCTGTGTATGGCGGGGGCTGGCGCATTCTTCCTGCGTGAGCGCCAGACCCCTTCACATCATGGAACGATGATGATGCATGATTGGGGTTGTATTGCAACATTGATTGTTCGGATCAGTGGTATCTGGTCTGCACCTTTACAATATGTAACGGTGTGTGTGTGTGTGTGTGTGTGTGTGTGTGTGTGTGTGTGTGTGTGTGTGTGTGTGCTCATACGGGTGTGCGAATGTGTGACGATCACGCTATGACCCCGATTACTTCTGCCAATAGGATGGGCAGAATCGAATGAATCTACCGCTAAAACATGGAAATATGCACTACTGTTTGAGTACACACGAGTGTGTGTTGATCTCGCTACGGAGTCCATGCTACTTTCATCGGCAGGACGTGCGAAATCAATTGAATCTATCGCTAGAACACAGTAGCATACGCCACTACTGCTTATGTATGCACGGGCATGTATGTACGAGGGTGTGTACGTGAGTACGTGTATGGGTGTGTGTATAAGAGAGAAAGCAGAGGATTCTCGCCTGGACTGCCGATTTCCCGTCAAACTCCAAACGTGTATCTGATTAAAACGATAAGTAGCATTCATTTATTATTATTATTATTATTATTATTATTATTATTATTATTATTATTATTAATGTTATTACTATTTGCCTTGCCTGCCTACCACATGAGCAGGGAGAAAACGTGCGGGAACGATAATGCAATCGTCGGTGGCATCCTGAGGCTGGCCGTCATCCGTCCGGCTTGCTAAAACGCACGCTTGGAAAGTTCGTGTTCCTCATGTTGTGGTCGCGGTCTGTTGCATGTCGTGTCGGATCATGTTGCAGACTACATTAACCTTGGTTAGCACCAATGCCAAGGGGAGAGAGAGAGAGAGAGAGAGAGAGAGAGAGAGAGAGAGAGAGAGAGAGAGAGAGAGAGAGAGAGAGAGAGAGAGAGAATTCTTCTTCTTTCTCTTCTAAGTCCACCATCTCTCCTCCCCCTCTCAATATCTGACTTCACTGCATAGCAGACTACGAGTGGAGAGAGAGAGAGTTTGGTGACATTTGGATTCTTAGTCGACATTGGACTTCATACATTTGAAGAGGGATTATTTGGGATTGATGACAAAGACATGGTGTTGACGGCATTCCCATCTCTCCCCTCCGATCATCTAATCCCTCCCTCTTCGTCTGTGTATGTCTGAACCTGGCGCCTCTTCCTGCATACAGCGCAAGGCTCCGTCACCCTGGTGATGGAAAAGACGTATGTTTAGTCTGAGTCCAAATGTTGATCGGGCTCGTTATTAGCCTTCTAGCATTCTGTTTCACTACTCTGTACTACGAGAGTGAGGTCAGTCCCGGGCAGGTCTGTCTTTGTATCTAAGTCTTCCCTGCGCTGTTCATCACCATCAGGCATGTATGAACATGCGAATTGTTGGGCGAGATCTGTTTGCACCGCATTGTCCATTCAACCCTTTCATCACATTGAAGATCCTCGGTTATTACGTACGTCACGTATCTATGCATGGCGATGGGATGATGATGATGATGATGGGATGATGATGATGATGATGATGATGATGGGAGGATGATGATGATGGTGATGACGATGGTGAGGATGATGATGATGTGTGGACACATACCTGTATTGGTGATGGTCTGCATGGGGGGCATCTTCAAGTACTTCAGATCGCCGCTGATGACAACAGTTGTATTGTCGGTTGTACGCTGTAGTAGCTGTGTAGGACTAGGCTGGACGCTGAGCGCCAAGTATGATAGTAAAGGGACTGAACTCTTGTGTGGATGGAGAAAGAATATGACTCTCCTTGGCATCGGTTTTCAGTGCTACGAACCTCCATTGGTGTATTATTGGTGCACTGCTTCTCTTTGGACACGGTGTGACTAGTTGGCTTTCAATGTGACGGTGTGATTTGGGATTGTCATCTCGTCGTAGCTTATTTTCCTTACATCTTCATTATTATTATTGTTATTATTATTATTATTATTATTATTATTATTATTATTGTCATTTATAATTATTAGTAAAAGATCATGATTGCCCGTGTCTAAACGGGGCTGCTGCAAATCGGCATTGGTCGATATCTGCCCGTACTTCGGTAAAGATGCTGATGTTATCAACGACACTGTAGTCTAGGCTAGTTAGGATCTGCCATCTCCGGTCTGGGCGCAGAGCGCCAAATGGGACAGCAACATAGGTCCTTTAGTGATTATGATGAAGATACTATCCCGACATTGTCAATGATGAGCTTTTGACTGTGTTCTTACTTGAGGGGGGACTCGAGATGCTTTTCTGCTGCTGGTTCGAGGACAGACTATCTGGTCACATGTGTATGATGTTGTATGATTATTGAAGCTGCTGCTACTCGTTTTCTTTGCATTATTATTATTTTATTATTATTATTATTATTATTATTACTATTATTATTATTATTATTATTATTATTATTAAATGCATGGTTCTAGGTGCAAGTGACGTCTGTGTGGGGACCGAGGTTGTGAGTGAGGCGGGAGACATACCCGGTGCTTAACACGTACAACATTGACAGAGATCTGCGCGTACCCAGAGAACAATTGACGTCATCAGCAGCACTGTAGATAGGCTAGGTAGGATCTGCCATTCGTAGTCTGGGCGTCGAGCGCCAGATAGGACATCAACAATGGTTCTCCGTTGATGATGATGAGACTGTTCCAGCATTGTCAACTGTGAACTTTTGTTGTGCCCTTATGTGGTGAAACTCATGATGTAATTTTGTTGTTGGTTCAAGGTCACGACTATCTGGCCATGGGTATATGATGCTGGTTGTTTGCTGAAGTCCGCTATTGCTCATCTTCCTTGATTTTTATTATTATTATTATTATTATTATTATTATTATTATTATTATTATTATTATTATTATTGTTAGTAAAAAGCAGACTCGTCTCATATACACTTTTCCTGTATGAAAAAAACAGCAGCACAGCAAACTGGCGACATGCGCCCACTCAAAACTCAGAGATTTGGGAACTCGGGTACGGGTTCACTTTCAAGGACTAAGGCGACTCAGCGCCCGACAACTTTCTATTTGCACACACAGGATCACCCTGGATGTCACAGTCGCTGCACTACATCGACATTTACGGCGGCTATGGCCGAAGTGATCACCCCACAGTCCCATACAACACTTGCTTAACTGACCTGGACTAACTTGGACTGTGACGCTGGCTGCTTGGGGGGGGGGTGTATCGCTGACCCAATGCGGCTGCACTGCTAATCTACAGGACAAACCTCTACACAGACTTACCTAAACATACAGACAAACAGACAAACAAATGTTACACAGACACTGGGATACTCACACAACACAGAGTGACACATACACAAAAATACGCAGTCACGCAGTGTGCAGTGACGCAAATGAGGAGACATACATAGGCACAGTGACACTGAACACACACACACTGCAGTACACCTATAGCTATGCTTATACCGCCACCTTTCAGGCCACTGCACTCTTCAGGCCGCTGCAAGACCACCTCACGTGAGTCACTGTGGCAGCGCTTCGCAGGGCTTCCGCGGAGATGAATGGATGGTTGAGTGTTGCCTCCAGATTTATACCTCTATAACTCGCTGGTCTGCCCCTTTCCATCCGCCTGTGGTGCGCACAGTCCCTCGCGGTACTTGCTGGACTGGACCAGGACTGTCTGAATCACATCGCTGACCGCATAGGGACACTCTGCCAACTTACCGCTATCATACGGTAAGCGTACTGCAGTTGGTCCGCTGCTAGCCACCTGCCTTGGTAAACTATAGCAGCGACAACCTTGACATTCCAAGGCTGCAGCAACTACGACCCTACTACAACCTTGATCCCTACGTATACACAGACCTACGGCATAGACAAACAGACAGACAGACAACACTGGCAGACCAACGGACAGATAACGGAGACAGACAAACGGACAGATGGATGGACCTCAACGCACAGGCGTAGTAAAAAAAAATTATGAGACACCCCGGTCCCCAGTGAAACGCAGTGCACAATGACGCATGATACACGGTGGAGCACGGCACGCAGTGGCATAACACGCGGTATGACACAGTCATACGTGATCCTGCAAGGACACACAGTCTTATACGGTCATACTCAGTGACTCAGACTCACAAAGTTCTTCGCAGTCACACCCAATCATGCACAGTCAGATACGCAGGAACACAAGTCAGACACGGGCTGACACTGGCATGCCGTTCCATCGGACATAAGTAATCACAGCCCCCGCACGGTACTTGCTTGCTTAGACCCGGACTAACTGGGATGATACCGATGACTCAGTGCAGTTTCACTACTGGGACGAGCTCCAGGGTCAACACAGTCCTACGATTGACAAGCTATAAACAGGCAAGAATAGTCTAGAATAGACAGAGAGTATAGCCAGACAAAATGGACTGACTAAGGCAGACGGACTGACGAACAGTCCGGGCCAAACAGACAGGCTGACAGACTTACATCAACAAGTGAGTAAGAACAGGGACTATCAAGCACAGAAATAGACATCGATAGAGCTATGCATTGGCTCTACGGTGATAGTGGTGGGGCTATGCCTACGACATAAAGCATGAATTGTTGTACGCTTGCGACATCTATCTAAAATCTCGTATGTCCGATGATGGTTGGATGTTGGGTTTCGTTATTATTATTATTATATTTATTATTATTATTATTATTATTAATATCATTATTATTACTATTACTAAGATTATCGGTATTGAGATCCAGTAAGGCTTATGGTTCCAGCCAGCCTCGGGCCCGCCCTAAGTGAAGGCAGGCCGAACATCCGTTAAAGGTGATTGCCCCGACATTTCCCAATGAGGGTCTCAGACAGTTGCTGCACGGTAGTTGGTTTAAAGTGCTGACTGAGCTGCAATCTGGATCTGTCTAGAAGAACCCGCTGCGTCTTATAGTTGAAACCAGGGCAAGGGCTGCCGCACCCTGGGCACACATAACCGTCGGCTGACACGCAACAAAGTGGCTGCGAATCACTATCGACAACTACACTTACACCACGTCCGCACGTAGGCATGAGGTGGCGTGAGCCGCAGCCGGACAAACGAGGTACTATCAAGGCTGTAGTAAGACATGTCGAACCAGCAAGCAAGCGCCCACACCGTTGGCAAGCAG
This sequence comes from Chara braunii, assembly GCA_003427395.1. Taxonomy (NCBI): domain Eukaryota; kingdom Viridiplantae; phylum Streptophyta; class Charophyceae; order Charales; family Characeae; genus Chara; species Chara braunii. The sequence continues at coordinate 2,600,184 of BFEA01000098.1, forward strand.
GCACGCAGGGGCACCAAGCGTACATACACGCACCGTGAGCTTCCAACCAGGTTGCCCTGTCCAAGTCTATGAGTTGTTGCTATGATAAGGCAGGGTGACGAGGTTGGGAAAGAAAAGGGGAGTTCTGACAAAGGGGGCATCAACAGAATGACACCTTCTTTCCCTTGATCTGATTAATAGGATATTATTATTATTATTATTATTATTATTATTATTATCATTATTATTATAATATTATTATTATTATTATTATTATTATTATTATTATCATTATTGTTATTATTATTATTATTATTATTATTATTATTAATATTACTTATGTCATTATTATTGTTATTATTATTATTATTTATTTATTTTTATTGTTTTACCGTCATCAATTGATATCACTTGATTATCTCTGCTATTGGTATCACTAGACATCATACAAAGCACGAGATGAAAAGAGAAGTGAGGGGCATTGGAAAGGAAGGTGACGATATCCTTTCGCGATAAGCACTCACCTCCTTCATCCTCCTCCGTATTTATCTCTGTGTGGGCCTCTCAAATACACGCCCCTCAACTTATTGATTAGGGTTTGATCCCCGTTGAGTTAATCCTTACCTCAGCTAACCCTAAGACCCCAACAATCGATTGCATGAGTTGTATATGACCAATGACAGGGCGATTGCGGGAGCTCTGCCGGAGTTCAGGCGGAACTCTGGAGGCAGGGAACAGTGAGGTATGTGTACTTCAAACATAAACACTAAACCCTAAACCCTAAATCTGTAACCTTAGGCTGCTACCTATGACTATGTTAATAACAAGGGTACATCGACCTTGTTGTTTGGACGTTTCTTTCGGGATGTGGATGTAAAGGGGATCGATTACCCATATTTCTTCTCTCTATACGTCACATAACGATGATGGGTATTCATTGGTTCAACTTATTGTGATTGAATGCAACGATGATGATCCATGTCATTTATTTCTTGTCATATGCCTGATCCAAGCATAAGTCCCCGAAACTGACAATGGTTCAAGGCGAGTGTCATCAAAGGCGATAACTTGATCCGTCGATAAGACTTGTGTGGAGGTAAGAATACCAGGGAAAGTCTGCCTTAACTCCGATGAGCCTTACGCTCGGTCAGTGGTAAGAGTAACAGGGTTCCTTGGATACCCGCTTTATTGAGGGTTAGTCAGTGATAAGAGTAGTAGGGGAATCCTGCCTTATCAGTGACTAGTCTGATATAAAAAAAGTGAGGTTTCAATGACACCTGCCTTATCATTTATCAACCTAACATTCATTCAGTGGTAAGAGTAGCAAGGATCCTTGGACACCCGCCTTATTGAGGGTTAGCCAGTGGTAAGAGTAGCAGGGAAATCCTGCCTTATCAGTGACTAGTCAGATATAAGAGTAGTGAGGTTTCAAGGACACCTGCCTTATCAATAAACGTCCTAGCACTTCGTCAACGATAAGAGTAGCAAGGATCCTTGGACACCCGCCTTATTGAGGGCTAGCCAGTGATAAGAGTACCAGGGAAATTATGGCTTATCAGTGACTAGTTTGATATAAGAGTAGCGAGGTTTTAAAGACACCTGCCTTATCAGTGGCTAGCTATAGGATAAGCCTACAACTAAATGTGCTTGGCACACAGGGGCCAAAACCCACAAGGTTGCTTTTGTCAAACAAGCTCCAGTAACAAGTGGATATATCCTGAATGGTCTGTCATGCAACCGCTAACTTTCTCCACACTCAGCATTATTCGATTCTAACTAATTACCTCTGATTCTGCTGAGAGGAAATAAGTGAGATCTTGCCTCAGAGAAAAACTATTCATTTGTCTGATTTCTTTCCATAAGATTCCTTTCCACGGGTCGGATTGATGATGTGTTCAAGTGTGTTGGGAGAAGGAAGGGAACTCGGATAAGATAATCCCAAAAGGGGATAGGAATGAGATAGTGAAGAAAATATGGAGAGTTACTGCGACAGTAAAAAGGAAAGTGAACTCTTATTCACTACCTGAAGTGGAAGGGCAACATCCCAAACGATTAGTTGAGGATAGGAGTCAGACAGAAGACACAGAGTCTAGAAGGAACTTTATAGATCTCAGTTACGAAGAGAGATGTTAAGTTTCTCTTGGACTGTGTTGTGTCTACAGGTTTCGACACTTCGAAGAACTTACGGGGGAATCCGTAAGAACAACAATTATGTTATCAATTGATAACATGTCGGTATAACTCCGACTCAACTTCCACATGGCTTGATACCCACATCTAAGACAAGGCCTAAGAAGGGAACAGATAAATCTTCCTCCTGTATCTACACCTAAATTTGGCCAAATCACACTCAAAGGCTTTGAAAATGTGAAGGGTTGGGGTAAAAAGAGTCAGGTTTAGGAAGGCATGTTGTCTTTCAAGGTTTTGGGGCGTGAGTGGCTTGCTATGAATGGATTAAAGGTTGACGTTTGTAGTGCATTCTGTGTTTGCATCTGTATGCGTGTATGTGTTTTCCTTGCATCTGCACAGGTGTTGGGCATTTAACTGTCTTCTGAAGTTGGGATCATCTGGGATATTCGGACAACAGGACACAACAATTGTGAAAGAGAGGTCTACCACTCATTCAGCTGCCCTTGATTTACATACATATATATATATATGTATATATGTGAAAGAGATCGTAGCTGGTCGTGGCTCAGAAAGTCATTTGTCTAGGTTTCTGTTCGAGAGAAAGAGGGACTATAAAGTGTTCGATTTTGACTTCTCATAAGGTCAACAAAGGAAACATAGAGTCATTGTCATAGTTAGATAAGCGTGGAAGACTGTCTGAGAAGTCGACCTGATTAGATAGTCGGTCCGGAGAATTAGCACATCGGGGCTCGACAAACGGGTCAGTCTTAAGGCGTTCTACCGCGCGTATGCCTATGCTACGGCGATCGAGAAAACGCCCTCGGCTGGCCTACCTCTGCGATTGCATGTAAAAGCCTTCGCACGTGGGTCAGTAGCTCAGCAGGGATACGTCCACCTAAGGGATGGTGACAGCTCCCGCAGGTGGAGGTATGTTGTACCTCGCGGGACCCTAACCTGTCGTAGAGAGTCGCGAGAGGTATAGCACGTGCGCACGGTCGGAGTGGTGTTTTAGTAAAAGTAAAAAAAAGAGACTCCTGCGTGACACGACCGTGAGGTCCGACACAAAAACTACTTTGCGTCTGGGTGTGAGACCGCCGCGCGCGACAGGTGGCGCCGTTGCCGGGGATCTCGCTTCCTAGCCGAGGTCCTCAGTGAACAAACTCGGGTTTGGTAAGTCGATGATCTAGGCAAAACGACAACTCTAATCTACTTACCGAGTTATAATTTAACCAAGGATTCTGAGTGGGGAGTGCGCAAGGGTGGTCATAGCGTATAAACCACTTGAGGATTTGTATAACGGAATAGGTACTAGGAGCGAATAGGTGGTACAAGTAAGGCGATAGTCAGTGAGAACTTGTGACAAGGGTCGCCCTTGAAAGTGAAAGGAGAAGTATTTCATTGATAGTAATTTGAGGATATCTAGAATCTCTCAAAGACCGACGGTATTGGGTTAGATAACTTTAAAGGCTCTATTGTCTAACTATTATCCTCACAGTAATATAACACCAAGGGCCGTGGGACTGGTACAAGAATGGGAAGAGGTGGCAGACAAGGGAAGGTCACCGAGAGGCTTATAGATCTGATCAAGGAATGGGAAGATTGGGGGAAGGAAGACGAAAGGCTAGAAGAGAAGGAAGAAGGGGTAGAGGCTCGTAGGCATCAGGATGAGTGGAGTGAGTGTACCCCGTCTCTGCGGAAGATGACATATTATAAATGTGAGAGGCACTATGGCACCTCACCTCTGCGTTGTGAGTCATGAAGCCGCCGTCGCTTCGGGTCTTATCCAACGCTTTCTTCCTCTGCTCAAGAACGAAACAATTGATCGTCCTTCCTCACTCCTGCCAGCTAGAGTTCCAGTCAACGCCTCATATTCCTGATCCTTCTGCCGTCTCTCAATTCGCATTAGTCAACCGGAGATTACGCGCCTCCCTTGTGATATTCTTGTTATGTCAACTAGAGATTTGTAGGTTGATCTCCTACTCGTTGTACAAGAAAGTTATATGAACCATTGAACGAGCATTTAAGAGAGTCAAGGATTGACATGTGAAAAAGTTAAGGATAGGCAAGGTGTAGTGAGAAAGATGTCAGGGTCTCCAGGGAGTGACTTTAGGAGGTGAGGATATGAGAAAGTTGCATATGATACTTATTGTCAATAAGTAAAGTCCGGTTATTTAGCTGGGAGATAGAAATTGAAGAAGGTGATAATGTGTTAATTTAAGCATGTATTAAACTAGAAACTTGAGAGGTAAGACAAGTGAGATGAGGGGATAGTTGAACGATAGAGATGGATTGAGCACGTGACTCGTGCATGTGAGTTGACTCATTTAAGACTTTTGTTGGTCTAAGGGTTGTAATGGCAAGGAGAGTTTATGGATGGAGGCCTGTTTAAATGGGCAAACAGAATGAATAGAACGTATTATGCCAACTGTAGTTTCTTGCAGGAAGAGGCACATAATCCTTAGTAGTTAGTGAGGAAGTGAGGAAGTAGGTGTCGAATCATCTTGTTTTTGTTCGAGTTGAAGGCTATATTCGGGCATGAGGGTAGTTGCTTAAAGTCATCCACCCATGACCATCTACTTGAATATACAAATGAAATCTAAGCGCTTAAATTCATTCTCTTAAGACCATTCATTTGAAATTATCCTTTTAAAAATTATCCATTTATGTCAGTCTATTTTATGCATTTATTCATGGACAATTGTTTGAGTTGTCTGTCTGAGTTTATTTATTCCAGATTGTGCACTTAAATTCATTCGTCCGAGCTAATCAAATTCCGTTATTCATCTATGTTTATTTCATTTGAGTCAATACATATGGATTGCTCTCCTTATGAAGGATAGAGAAGCTACGCAGAATCCACGTCCGATGCGGGATCGGGGGTGAATGGAGTGATCAACTCCCTGAGAAAAAAAATTCTCTCGAGAGTTGGTCAATGTGTAGGATCTACCCTTGGGGGAGTTACAATCCTAAGTTATCCTTTCCCTGACAAGATGGCTAGAAGGAGCTATAAATCTGTCTTCTAAGGTAGTAGTGAGACCCGCGCTGAAACTATGTTCCTGGTCCATAGTGGGGTATTGTCAGCTGACCCTTTGAGGAATGGTGACTACATTACTACTGAGAAGGAGGAAAGTGTTTGAACCTTGTTAGACTACGGTCTATGATGGAGGCAACTACTGCATGCCGCAAGGAGGTAAGGGGGTGATTCCCCAACTATCCTTGTGTCAAGTGGGTTCATCATCACGAGAAAGGGATATGTCATCCTGGGACGTGTACGGTGAGGTTGTCTACTAATTAACCAAAGTTTGCAAGGAACAGATACTGAAATCGGAGGGTGAAGCAGTGAGGCTTGGTCCTTGAGCGGGGCTCGAGAGCCTAAGATGTTATCCCTTTAGGGGATTACACTGCCTCTTGACACAATATACTCCTGTCAAAGCCATGGAGTAGACTGTAGTACTCTCATTATCTTTGCATCCAAAAACATTTATCATTAAAATTTTGTGGATTACAGCATAATTATTGCCTATGATCATAACAGATACCGTAAGTTTTTCATCATCACCAAAGCATACATATGCTTGTTAGGCTTGTCTCTTTGCTGCTAAAACTATTTACATACTCAACTATTATAATTAATGCATTACTATCGCAATGTACTATTATGACCTACTTTTGAATGGTCTTAGGCGTTGGAAATTAACAATGGTAGTAAGATATGGAGTCAGTATCCATTGTTATAGAAGTTAGAAATGCCGAGCAGTTTGTGTTCCCCTCAGCGCCGTTGTACCCAAGTTTCTTGTGGGGGAGTATTTCGGAGGACGAGAGAAAATAAAGGCAGGAGCGAAGGCTGGTTTGGTAAGTATGAGAATGAGAACACAAACATTATAGAAGCGAGGTAGATACGGTCTGTATCTAGAAATGAGATTCGTACTCCTTAACAAAGAACTTCAAATCACAAGTTACATTGTTAGCGCCTACACTGATTTCCACGATCCAAATGAGAGGTTTGAACACTTGGATGAACTCCAAATGGAGGTATGCAGGTAGATGAATGTTATTACTTCCTCCAATCTATGACTAGCGACTTATGGTCCTGTTCAAGTGTCTTTTCATACATCAGTTTGTGTTATTCGCACCTTTAAGGTCAGTGCAAGAGATGATTGCTCTATCAAATTGATATCTTAAGTTTATGCCCTAATGTCCTTTTGGACTTGTTAAGGTGGGAAAAGAAGAGTTTATTGGACATCATCTTCGACTTACGGCCCGACGCTTCGTCGCTTGCTGTATTTGTACAGGATAGCGGCGACAGCCATGGCTGAAGATGGTGGTTTGACTAAAATCCTTTTTCGGAGAAACTCGTCTCTCGCTAAAGTGTTGACACGCGAGTCTGTACACGAGTCGATGCCCCCAGACCTTAGAACTCTATTGTTTCACGGAAAAAATCTCGCTAACTTTTTGCGCGATTACCGCAACCTCAGCCTGATGAGGGAGTGGGATGAGAGGGCGATGTTGGCTATGCTTCCTTTGTTCGTATGTGAGGAGTTGAGCGAGGAAGTATACGATTTCATGCTGAGATCGCGAACTTGGAGTGAATTCGAGAGTTCGTTAAGCTTGAGGTTTTCCGAAAACGAAATCGACAGTCAGCATTGTGAAAACCCTGAACGAATGATCGGTGGTACGTTAGCACAAGGGAAAATAGATAGTATACGAAGGGAGGTGAGAGAATTGGAAGAGAGAATGACGCAACTAGAGAGGGACAGAAAAAGTAAGCGAAAGGTCCCAGAGAAAATGTCGGATGGGCTAGCTAGTGGGAGTGGAGGGAAGACGAATGATGATAATCAAGGATCTTCCCGACCTGCGAAAGCTGAGAAGAAGCAATGTGATAACCAAGCTGGAGAAAGAGGTGTAAACATGATTGAGATAGAAGAAGAACCTAGACCTCAGAAGTTGACCAAGGCCCAGAGGAAGGCAAGAAACAGAACTCAAAAGATTCGTGACCGTGGTGAAGGTCAAGTTTGGGGAAGAGGTCAAGGCAATGGTGGACGAGGAAGTGGTGGTCATGGCAATAAGAGTCATGAAGGTAACAGTAGAGGAAGTGATAGCAAAGGCAATGAGAGAGGTGGCAATAAAAATTAAAACACCATCAAGATCCAAAGTGGTTAAGAAATTCGTCAAGGATCTGGGAAAGGAAAGGTGGATTTGAAGAGTGCGGTCTGCAGGCATTGTGCCCAAGAAGGGCACATAATGAGGTTTTGCCATGTCAGGAAGGCTGATGAAGCGAATGGTCTAATAAGCACCAATATTGAAGGAGGTGTTTATGACAAATTTGGGAACCTCTTTGACCCAAACATACCTGGAGGAACGAGACATGAAGCCTTGCGACGAGAGTACGAATGGTAGATCGGAACAAAAGACCTGTATTAGCGACAGAAAATTGCAATGTCATTTGATAATAAGGATACTTCATGGATGATTGTAAGGTACTAGCAAGGTACATTGAGTTGGGAATGACTAAGTATCAAATACGCGGAAGATTGGTGACCATCACTGGGCAGATAATCCGAGGGTGGAAGAGTGGAGCCCGATAGGATATTGGGATTGGTCATCACTTTCCTAGATTAAAGACAAGTGGGTGTATGAACTTCTAAATAAATTAAGGTGTTTGTTGGGTACGAGAGAACATTGAAGTAGAGTGCAGTCTGAAAATGGGACAAGTTTCTTCTCCTTGAGAGTTTTGATAAGATAAAGGTTTAGAGTAGATGATAGTATAAGAAAATACATTGATATTTTGAGGATAAGCATGAGGATGAGAGGGATGAGTCGGAAGTCTGACGCATTATAACATACTTTATATTTATATATGTATCCAAAGGGGATGAGCTCGTGACCACAAGCACTTTCACATTGCGAGTGAATCCTTGTCTATGGTTTGAGTCTTTTTGTGAGTCAGTATCTCCCTTTGTCTATTGGACTCATATGAGGCCTAGAGATGGTGGTAGAGGAACGGGCGGGTCAGTGCTTTGTGTGAAAGTCAATGAAAGTTTGTATGACCAAGATATTGGAAGGATTGATTATATGTTTGAGAAAACCATGCCACGACATGGACAAACTTTTTTCAATGAGTGAAAACCTTTTGCAATCATTTTTCCTTTGAATGAGATGTTTGTTTTGGTGGTTTCAGACAAGCAAAGAGTCAACAAATATTTATTTGAAAAATAATGATTTTTTTTATATATATAATATAAATGACCCTGAGGTGCGTGCCTCACCGAGCTATGATCAAAGACTTGGAGGGCACAACCCTGAGTGGCAGCCTGACGAATGCTCAATTATTATCTCATTTATTTGGTTTATTTAAAAAGCATCGTTCATCCACCCCAAGGGTTAACCTGAGGGCATAAATTACCAAGCCTATGGTGAAAAATTGGCATCGTTGGGACGTAACTCCCAGCGTTGGCTGCTAACCAAGTATAACCAGGCAGCGGACCTTCTGGTTTTGGCCCAGAGTTGGGACCTGAAGGGCGACCGCCCTAGTGAGGGAATCAACTCAGGTAGTTACTAGAGGGGTCGAGAGTCAGGTTTAGAAACTGGGTAAAACCCAGGATAGGAGGATTTACCCGTTATTGCGTGACCAATACGGGAACCACTTTTAATATAACAACACAGTGAGCCGCAGCTCCGGCCGGATCAGCAGGATTGTGGTGGGTCATGATGGAGACCGTTGTCCTCCTGTATTAGACTTCGGGCAGGACGACAGACAACTTTGGATTGTGATATCAAGAGTTGAACACCCAAGATCTCGGTTAGGACCCGCGTTTGACGGGTTGAGTTCGCACGTGGACACCGACCCTGAAAACAACCAACGAATACCTGGGCCAAATACTAAGGGTGTGGGGGAAGGAAAGGTGCGTTGACATACTTAACTATTTCATGTACTGTAGTACAGATCAAGTATCCCCACTTCGAGTCATTAAATTAATGTTATGTGGGAGACCCAGGTTGAAATCCCGGCAGTAATAATGAAAAGTAAGGTGACGGCAGCAATCCTGAAACCAAATTTCATTCCAAGATTCGGATTTGACGATTTGCTTGTCGGAAAACATCTTTTATTTGCATATAGTTCTCCAGCGACGGGGACGTCGCTTAATAGGGTTTTGGATACTGTCGGACCAAATACACTTACAAGGGTATTTGGCCATGCTTTTGCATTCGACACGGTGACGGCGTCGGCTACCATGATGGAGCCAGTCTGGAATAGAGAGGGTGTGCACGCTTGAGCGTAACACTTGAAACAGTTTCCTCGACTATTGAAGTCGGGGACAAAAATCGGTGAGAAACTTTTGTTAAGTATGTACGCGTGTTGTTATGACGCGCGCCACGATGATTAGGATCAGTAGTAATACCCCTAGACAGAAGAGGTCGAAGGGTCAGTTGGGTTAATGTTGTGTTAGGTAGGTCTACGACACGCACTGAGATTTGGTCTGGTACCTGTCTGTCTACCGGTACCAGGGGTTTAAAAATTTTCGTCTTTCCGTACTCGGCCTCCGAGTCGAGTACCCGCTGCATCTACCTCTACGTGGAGTGATACCGGCCTACC
>BFEA01000098.1:2618666-2629241 GCA_003427395.1 Chara braunii
CCGTCGTGGTCCTCGTCGCCAGGTGGCGGTGTGGCTCTCTCTGTGTGGGGGGGGGGGGGGGGGGGGGGTGGGTCGCTAGGCCTTTCCATTCTCCTCCGTATCTCTCAATGGTTTGACATCGCGTCTCATATCGCTATTGGGCATTAAAAGAAAGAAAAAATCTGGACTAGTTAATTTACGTAATTGAATTTGATTTTTTTTTTTTTTTGAATTCTTAAGTTCTAACACAGTACTCGTCGCCCATTCATTACCGTTCGTTCTGCCGCACACTCCTCTAGTGCGGTGTATCTTTGCCTGTTCTGTCGCAAGGTTCATTCTCATGTTCGATATTTGGTGAGTGGACGAGCGAGGCCCTTTCTCTGTCTTCAGCATGGGGACATGGACGGTAAGGGGGTGACCCACTCCCCCTCCTCCCCCCCCCCCCAAACACCCACACCCACACCCACACCCAACCCAAAGGTGAGCCCATAGTTTATTGGGGTAGTGAGTGGTTTCGGTGGGAAGGGGAGAAAATGGTGGTGGTGGATTGGCAGAGGGGACGAGTGCGAGTGCGAGTGCGAGTGCAAGTGAAGTTCTATAGAAAAACACAAAGAATGGCGGCCATGTTCTACTCGGTTGGTTTTTTTTTTTTTTTTTTGATGTTGTGCTTCTGTTAGACGATGGCTAATTTTCGTCCGTGCCTCACTTACCCGTCCCTCTTTTCCCGATTAGAACGCACGTGACTGAGGGCTGTGGGTGACGGTGGTGGGTTGATGGTGACAGATTTTACGGGGTGTGGGTGATGGTGGTGACTACTCTGTGGTGGGCTGATTTTTTGTATAGGCTGAGGGTGATGGTCCTCCTAAGTCGCTGCTGACAGATTTGATTGGCTGTAACAAAAAGTACCTAAAAAAAAAAAAAATAATAATATAAAAAAAAACTGTTTAGAAAAGAGGACCGGAGAATTCAACCGAAATGAAATGACTGAATGAATACAAGCTGTAGGTAATACCCAAGGGTGGCTAAAGTAAAAACGTTAAAAAAACCCTAAAACAGGAAAATAGGAAAATAGAAGAGAAGTTTCAAGATAGGCATTGTACAGACTAAACCTCCATAATATTTAACAAGTCGGGTTTTATGTCAATCATATAAAGCACCTACACATAAAAAGAGGGCTGAAGAAACCAGTCCATGACTTCACATGAGTAAAATACTGGTGGTGGGTTGATGGTGACAGATCTTTATGGGCTGTGGGTGATGGTGGTGACTACTCTGTGGTGGGCTGATTGTATAGGCTGAGGGTGATGGTCCTCCTAAGTCTCTGGTGACAGATTTGATGGGCTATAAAAATGGGTGATGGGGGTGGGTTGATGGTGACAGATGTGATGGGCTGTGGGTGATGGTCGTGATTCTGTGAGGGTGATGGCCCTAAGTCTCTGGTGACAGATTTGATGGGCTTTATTACCTCTATAATGGGTGATGGTGTGGGTTGATGGTGACAGATTTGATGGGCTATATTACCCCTATAATGGGTGATGGTGTGGGTTGATGGTGACAGATTTNGGTGATGGTGTGGGTTGATGGTGACAGATTTGATGGGCTATATTACCCCTATAATGGGTGATGGTGTGGGTTGATGGTGACAGATTTGATGGGCTGTGGGTGAAGGTGGTGAGTGTCTGACAAACACAGGCAGTGCCTGAAATCACAGGCAGGCAGGAAGTGTCTGACAACGCAGGCAGGCAGGCAGGCAGGCAGGCAGGCAGGCAGGTAGGCAGCGCCTGAGAAAGAAAAAGGAAAAAAACAGAGGGCCATGAATGTCATGTTGGGCTATCCTGTGGGGCAAGCTAAAGCTGGAGTTCAGCTTCAGCAGTTACTCCTTGTCTCCTGGAACTCCAATCAGCCTCTCATCTGTAGGAGAGGGCTATTTGCTGCGGCTGCCAATCTGATGAGGTGGGGGACCACCACTAATCATGCTGGTCATCAGAAGCAGAGTGGGTATAAGAATTATGATGAGCACTGTTTTGCTCAGAGCTCTGCTCTGCCAATGGACCGACTCGGACTGACTCGGTGGGCTATGATGGTGAACAGGGAGGTGGATTGCCACTGCCACAGACGGTGTCACACATGGGGGTGTGCCACGTGTCAGTTTTTTAACACGCTTGCGGCGCCATTTGATAGTCTTCATCTTCGCAGAAGCCAGCGGTGCGGGATCAGCTTTGGTGTGCGCAGTGGTGGATTGCAAAGAAACTGCGGGAGTAGGACAACCAGCCACTCTGGTGGAGATCCTGCCAGAAGTTTGCAGAGAGCCGCAATGCCGCCAGAGTCTACTGCCACCGTTGATCAGGGAGAGAAAGTGTCATCCAATGAAAATGTCGAAACGATCTTGCAGTTCTGGTTCAGCGATGACGCAAAGGTAACGACATGCTTGCTCCCTGGCAGACTCCTCGCCCTTCTGACTAAAAGGACATCTCTGCTGCAGCCATCTGTGTGTGTGTGTGTGTGTGTGAACAGGGAGGACCTGCATCCATTTTGACAATGCCGGCCCGCCACCTCCCCCCCTCCCCCCTCTCCATCTCTCTCTCTCTCTCTCTCTCTCGTTCACTCTGACTCCCTCTGTCTATGTCCCTCTCTCTCCCGTTCTCTCTCGTGCACTCTTCTCTCCTTCTCTCTCTCTCGTGCACTCTTCTCTCCTTCTCTCTCTCTCTTGCATTCTTCTCTCCTTCTCTCTCTCTTGCATTCTTCTCTCCTTCTCTCTCTCTCTCTTGCACTCTTCTCTCCTTCTCTCTCTCTCTCACTCTCGTTCTCTCTCACTCTCTCTCTTGTGCACTCTTCGCTCCTTCTCTCTCTCTCTCTCTCTCTCTCTGTGTGTGTCTCTCTCACTGTGTTTTCTTCTTATCTGTGCAGCAGGCTGATGGACAAGGTCAGATAGAAGCAGAAGCGCAGCCACAATGTGGACTCTCTCTCTCTCTCTTGTGCACTCTTCTCTCTCTCTCTCTCTCTCTCTCTCTCTCTCTCTCTCTCTCTCTCTCTCTCTCTCTCTCTCTGTCTCTCTCACTGTGTTTTCTTCTTGTCTGTGCAGCAGGCTGATGGACAAGGTCAGATAGAAGCAGAAGCGCAGCCACAATGTGGAGGAGCGAATCTGGACAAGTTTTTTGTCAAGAAATGGTTTATGGGCGGTCCTGCTGTGGACCAAGTTATCATCCGACGCTTCGCAGCTTTGCATGAAAAAGCCAGGAAGGAAGAACTGTCCTCTTGGGAAGACAATCCCCGTAGTACCCTAGCATTGCTGCTGCTTCTCGATCAATTCTCGCGGAATATTTACCGAGGCACAGCTCAGGCATTTGACCAGGCAAGCGGATCCACAACTTTCCCTCCTTTCTTAAATAAATATAAATAAATAAATAAATAAATATTTAAAATAAATAAATAAATAATGCATCAGTAAATAAATAAAAAAACATAGGAATATTTAGTATTTACGGAGGCACACCTAAGGCATTTTACCAGGCAAGCGGATCCACAACTCTCCCTCCTTTCTTAAATAAACAAATAAATACATAATTAAATACTGCATCAATGAAGAAATAAACATACATAAGGAATTAAATTCAATAAATGCATACATAATGAAATAAAGTCGTCATACTAAATAGTAAAGACATAGTAAGTACTGAAAAAAAAAAAAAAAGAAGCAACTACTAAATAGTCTGGCTCCATTTACTGGTGCGTAAAATATTTAATATTTATCATCGTCTTTATTTTGTTTTTTTTTTACGTTGTCGACAGTTGTTTACTACTGGGGAGGGTCTCCCGCCGAAGAAGCGGGATTGGAGGCCTTGCGACCCCTGAATCTGCACCTCTTTATTTACACTTTGTGTTTCTTTCTTTCTTTCTTTTTTTTTCCCTTTTTTTTTTTTTTTTTTTTTTTTTGAAGCCTTGGACACTGGGCCCTAATAACAGCTACTGTTTTCTTTTGGCGGGCGGTGGGGGAAAAAAAAAATAAAAAATTTATCGACTCTTGTTGACACATGAGGTTAGCTTATTGTCGACGTCAAGGTGTGTTGGCGCTTATTTTTATTTTCGTTTTTCTATTTGATATCTTTGATTACCAGGGTCATAAATTATGGCACCTGACGCTGTTGATTCCCACACTCTCTCTCCTGAAGAAGAAAGACAAATTAAAGAAATGGTCTCTAATTGCTTCTTAACAGGGGAGGAGAACCCAGTTCTTGCGAACAGATATAATCGTTCGGCTATTAATCCGGTCACCAAATCCCTGGACATTCATCTGGATCCACGGTATGAGAAGATTCAAATAGATTACTTGAAGAAACAAGGAGTCATGGTTCTTTTCGTTGAATGTGGTCCAGATATGACATTCCAGGAAAAGGAAGATTGGGTGCGCAGAGCTGAGGCCAAATGGGATGAATCCCTCACTTCGGGTCAACATGGTCGTATTCGACCAGGAGCATCAGTTGTCTCATATTTGGCTCCGACTGAACGATTGAGAAATTGGCTTGTTAATGACTTGGGTGAAGGACGAATTAGGTGGCATGGGGGAGAGTACAAAGTCAGGTTTAGACCGTGGTTGACCCCGACAGAACTGCAAAAAGACAGACAGACGGCGCAGGAAGGGAGGTTCTGGATAAGGGTTCTCAAGATCCCTTACATGGCCCTCTCCTCCCTGCAAGGAGCGATTGAATCTCATTATGGACGTGTTATTCGGGCTCAACCACTGGAAAAAAGGAAGAATGAACCTCGGTTGGTCAATCGCCGATACGACCTCGAACTTTCTGCTCGATCCAAAGTACAACCGACTATCACTGTCCATACTACTGAGGGTCTTCTTACCCTCAATGTTGTCACACAGGATACACCTTGGTGTGACGTCTGCAAATGGTACGGTCATCCTTCATTCAAAGGCCGTTGTCTGGCAAATGTGCCCTCTGACAAATGGCCTGACATTTTGGGTCAGGAAATTGGCACGTCAGATCAGCCTTCATCAGCCTCCAGAGATATTAATATGTCACAGGCGCGTGATGCAAATCGTTCGGAAAGGCGATCTAAGTCCCACATTGAAGATACTCGGCAACAGAGAATTCACCAAAAGTCCCCCTATCGCAGGGGTGGTGGTAGGGGGGGGGGGGCAGGGGGGGGGGGGGGGGGGGGGGGGGGGGAGCGTGCTCCTCTGGGGGAGATGGACAGTCGGGTGAGAGTGGGGGTTGCCCTGTGTGGGGGACAATACATGATCAACAGGATGTTGGGGGAGATCAGCCTGTGATTTCACGGGTGGATGGTGATGTGGGTACCACTCAACCGGTCGTAGAAGCATGGGGTGATGTCAACAATGGATCACCGCCTGGTATGACAGTGGGTTCTCGCCTTGCTGATCAGGAAAATCTGAAGACGCCTCCTTTTCTTGTCATCCCTTTAATTTTGGCTTGGAATGGAGAGTTGAGATTACTGACAGCCATGCAAGAGAACGCTGTTCTCTATATTCCTCACGTACCTTGTCACACAGAACCATCCATTTCGGATATTTTATCTGAAATACAAAAATGGATGGGAAGTGCAATGGCTCAAGATACCAAAAACACTTCCGACAGGAGAAGAAATCTCTCTGATTTTTCTCTTTTTGGAGGCACGCCACCTCGATAGTGCACAGGAGGTGGCCAACATGCCTCGGGCCAGGTGAATTGCATGGCGTCTTTTTGCGGATTCAAAAGGGACAATGACTACTACTACTCAGGTGGGTGGACTGTGGACAGCGAAACTTCTGCACGAATTAAACGCCATAATGCCCTCACAGTACAAAGTTTTTGAACCTGGTTTTGCTGGCCTCATGATGCAACAGTGGGGGGACTAATCAACAGTTATAAATGCTTTCTTCTCGAATTTCTATCTTCTGGATTTCTTTATTCTGTTTTTTCTTTATTTAAGTGGCACGATCCCTCATCAAGACTGTGGCTAGAAATTATGGAGCGGCTATTGTCTGTTTACAGGAAACCAAGTTGGACCGACATACTTTTAGTCGCCAGATGTCATGGTGGCGAGGACCTCAATTTTGGGCTCCGTCTGTCGGAACGTGTGGTGGTGTAGCTATCCTTTTTACTCCCAATCTTCCCTTTGTGCTTAAAGACTATTTTTGGGATGATGAAGGTAAATGGATTTGGGTTGCATTTGAACTAGATGGACAATTGTGGGGTATCTATAATATATATGCCCCTGCTGAGCTGAGGCGACGATCAAACTTCTTTGATTTTTTGCCAAGTACAGTTCCCTCTTTAGATTGACTTATTCTCATAGGGGACTGGAACACAGTTTTGCACCCTTATATTGACTCCACAACACCACGATCGCCCTCGCGTGCAGCACTGAAATTGGCAGCAATTCTTGCTCAGTATGGTTGGATTGATGCTTTCCGACATATTAATCCTGATGACTCTTCATATACATGGATAGGCACATCTTTGATTAATCAGCAGCGTTTGCCTTGTAGCCGTCTAGACATTTGCTTTCTCACAGCCCACTTACTGCCTTTACTTCAGCAGGTGGAGGTTATCCCCACCCCTGGTTGGGACCATCTCCCCTTGCTGGTCACACTTAAACGCGGATTACATATTCGTGGATACAGAGATCTTTACAGATTCCCGGCATGGCTCACGCATGACAGACAATTTATCAAAGATGTTCAAGAAACCTGGAAATTTGACATGTCTACAATGCCTGCTCATTTTTCGAAATCTAAAAGCATATCTCTAGCTTTTGACTCTCTGATTCGCCTGAGTCGTACAAAAGTGGTGGAACACTGCCGGATCCGGCGAGCCAAATTTCATACACAGTCTCTCCAAGACACTTACACTAAACTGACTGACCCAACCATTTCTGATGTGGCTCTTTTTGATTTGTATCGTGCAGATATAGCATCTTCCTTGCACCATCATAAAGCTGAACATCAACGCTCAGTTATACGCATGGAACGCAAGTGGATGTTTTCAGGAGACAAGATGACTAAAACCCACGTTGCCCGGGGAAGACTTCCCAACACGGATACTATGATCCTAGAATTACAACACCCCTTTCAACATACCCAACCCAACGCCCATACAACAGAACAAGTACTGCAGTATGCTACAGCATTTTACACAGACCTTTTTACTACTAGAATTCGGGATGTTGATATGGCAGCCCATTGTCGAACGCACATTTGGCCTGCTTTGCCTCCTGGTCTCACACATCAACAAAGTGAAGAAATTGATACAGTTTTCACTTCTTTGGAAGTGAGGCGAGCTATCCAGCAATTGCCTTTGGGCAAAGCTCCGGGCATTGACGGTATTCCTACAGAATACATCCGTAAATGTTCATCAACGATCACTCCGTCAATCCTTCATCTCGTCAATGCGTTGACTGAAGGTGAAGTTATGCCTCGAATTCATGTTCAAGGCGTACTCACACTCGTTCATAAGAAAGGAGATAAGACGCAAATACGTAACAAAAGACCAATTACACTTACCACCACTCTCTATAAGGTAATATCTAGAATGCTAGCAAATAGGATTCAAAATGTCTTACCCAATTTAATTCATCAAGATCAGACTGGCTTCTTACAAAACCGCCAAATTTTAGATACAGTTATGGCTGTCTGTCAAGGGATGGAGTACATCAATCGGACTGAGCAACCGGTTGGTGTCCTTCTTCTTGACTTCGAAAAAGCCTATGATCGGGTTAACTGGGAATTCCTTTTCTTGCTTCTTCAAAGATTGAATTTTGGTCCTAAGTTTGTGACTGCAGTACGGACATTATTCACTGGCGCTACTACACGTCTGGTAGTTAATGGGAAACTTTCAGAACCCATCTCTTTGACACGATCAGTGAGACAAGGGTGTCCATTAGCGCCCTATCTGTATATTCTATATATTGAAGCTCTTCATGCAATGATACGACTTGATTCTCGGATAGTTGGACTGTGCTTTCCTCCACATTGTGAGGCCAAGGGGCAGGCCTTTGCTGATGATACTTCGCAGTTTATTTTACTACATGATGGAGCATTTGAAGCTCTAAAACAAACTATTGGATTTTTCTCCTACGTCTCCGAGGCCAAAATAAATTGGCACAAAACAGTTTTGATGATTCCTTCGCACTGCCTTCCACCACACCACTGGGGAATTCCAATCAAAACTGCTGAAGATGTTCAAAGACTGCTTGGGTACCATGTCAACTTTCAGGGTGACATTGGTCAGACCTCTCTGCAGATAGTTGAACGAATCAACTCAGTATTATCTTCGTGGGCCAAGGCCAAAGGAGCAGGGCTATATGGCCGAGTGCTCACTGTTAATAATGCTGTGTTTGCTAAAATTTGGTATGAGCACTCAATTACAGCCCTGTCCTCATCAGTTTACAGTCATATCAAGCGTGCTGCAGCTAATTATATATGGAAGGAAAGAATTAATGAGTCAGCCTTTATTTCTAAAGTTGCCTGGAACAAAATCATTCAGAAAAAGAATAATGGTGGTTTGGGAGTGTTGGATCCACATTTGCAGATTACTGCTCTTTTGACTAAATGGGTGCCTAGATTCATTTTTGCGGATGATTCGGCAACTTGGAAAGCCCTTGCCAAATGTCTGTTGTCATTTGATTTAGATTTGCAGATTGACCCTGATATTGTTTATCTAGCTCTTTTTTTGCCTGAATACTGCCGCAAATCGGCTCTCTCCCCGATTTGGAAGTCTATACTGGCAGCCTGGAAGCAAATTATCCCACAACGACTTACTCCAATATTGCAGCGGGACCGCTTCCTGTCTCAACCAATTTTTGGTAATCCCTGTATTTTGACTCCAAATGGCCAACCTCTTCCTGTGCTTGGCACTGGCTCTTTTGGTAGGAGTTGGATGTGTCGTGGTGTAGCCACCTTAGCCAATCTTTGGGATTTCACTTCTAATACTTGGAAGCAAGAGTTGCAAATTCGAGATTCATTGGGTGGCCTTCGAAATTGGCGTCAGAATCTTCACACTGTGCTCAATGCCATACCAGCAGAATGGACATATATCATCTCTCAGCAGCGATATTTGCCAGGTTCCTGGTTTTGTGAGACAGATACACAGCCTCCTCACAAGTTGTGGCGATTGGAACATCAAATAACAGATGAAGAGTGGGAGATGACTGCCTGGACAGCGACAGATGGACATGCTGGTTTAGGGACTGAACTCACCAGATCTACTTTGACTTCTATTGTTTCTACTCTCCTTCATTTGTCGCCAGTCTGTGTTTTKGAGCAATMGAAAGGACTCAATATCTCTTATCTTCCCTACAGAATATCTACTGCTTCCTGCGATCTTCGACTTGACCCACGGGATTGGTCTTGGGAAGAYCCCAGAAAACCCGGTTGCTCTGTTGCTCTCACACAGCACTCAGTCAGGCATGCATATCTTCTGCTTTTACCTGAGGTAGATATAGATTGGAGTATTGTCACCAAATGGAGAAGGCTTGGRTATACCATTCAACCGCACTGCCTACCGKTTTTTTGSMGACTTCTACCGTCTTTACGAGTGGCAAAACATGCAGGTCTGTTATGGCAGATTCTGCATAATGCGGTACCTACTGCTGCTTTTCTTTTCCGCCGAAGACGCCAAGGTTYGCCCTTCTGTACAGCCTGTTCGATCTCCCACTTGGTTGAAGACCAACATCATCTTTGGATTACTTGCAAAAATGCTAGATCTGTTTGGGCACACCTCGTACATCAATCCCCTCTGCCCCTTGAATGGGGCGACTTGTGGTCGGTAGACTCAATTCTCTTTGGAACGGTTTCTCTTCATCTCTCTAAACCCCGAGCTCATGTTTATGAATCATTCAGAGCAACTGTTCTATGGCACTTATGGCGACAACGGAATGAAGTGGTCCTATCTCATGACACTCCGGCTTCCCAACAGGTGATTTTTCGTGTTAAAAAGGACTTGAGACTTATCATCTACCTTGATTGGTTTCAGAGAATTGCAAAATCCTCAAACTTGAGAGTTGGGGTTCAATGGTTTTGTCAACATTTGGATTCTTGCCCTTCCCTTGTCACCATTGATGCTTGCTCAGGCGACTTCAGTTTTGGCCATTTTTTGCAGTCTTAGAAATAGTGTCCATTGATGCCAGGTGCTAGAATTGATTAGTATGTATTTTTTAGCTGTGTCTTTGGATTAATACAGGGGAGGGGCTCCACCTCACAGAGTAGGATTGGAGACCCTGCTGCCCCTGAATATGGCTCCTTGCTGATTTGTTTTCTCCTGCCTTGGGCACTGGGCCCTTAATTAAAACAAGAAAGAGTTTTATTTATAAAAAAAAAAACAAATGCAAATCAGAAAGATCCTCATGTGGAAAAGTGGACAACTGTCTTGTTCATCCGAATAGAAGGCATTGTCATTATCGCTGCAACTAGACTGAAAGTTGCCCCAAATACAGCTACAAAACAAGGTAACCGGCTATGGGACCCCTAGGGGATGCGTTCGGCCGTTCGGGTCGAACGCGGACAAAAAAAAAAAAACATTTCAAAAAAATCTGAAAAAAAAAATGTTATGAAGAAAACTAAAATAAACAACATTTTTTTTTTTT
>BFEA01000098.1:2640414-2651155 GCA_003427395.1 Chara braunii
AAAAACCAAGGAAAACAAAAAAACCTTAAATTCGTTTTTAATCTTCTTCCTTACAACTCCCCCTGTTCAGAACCTCTTGCGTACAAGGGCGCCCACGTGGATGTATGTATATATTTTCATTTAAAATTTTATGTTAAATTTGGTAAATAATTTCCCCTTTCTTTCTTTCTTTCTTTCTTTYTTTTTTTTTTTAATTTTTTTTTTGTTTCAAAGGGCGGCCCGAGTGTCGTATGATCCAGGCACTCCGGCCTGGTTCATACGACAGCCGCTTTCAGATTATAAAGCCGGAAAACGGGTCCGGCGTCCCTCACATCGTAGAAGTGGTTACGATCCGTTCCAAGGCTACAGTACAAATGAACGAAATGACAAAATCCCCATCGTGCGAAAACACTAATTACCTAAAAAGGCATCAAAAGCAAGCCTACAAAGTCAAAGCCCACCACCCTTGGAATTCACCCAACCCTGAGATCCGCCCTGCCACCCGCACGGCAGGGGTCTGTGACCACAGACCCGGCATCCCTCTATCCCCCAACTTGGGATTCAGAGAATTCTCGCGTAAAGTCTCTGAGGATCCCAAACACCCTGAGGCAAAAGTTGTTCAGTTTATTTTTCTGCGTAACATAGTTTTTTTTCGGATTTTTTTTTTTGTTATGTTTCTTTTTTGCTAGGACCTTACCTGGACCTTGCACGGCCGGGCCGTCCGGGGGCCAGGTCCCACTAGCAGCGTTGAGTTTCCTCAACGCCCGAATCTGGACGCGTTCGTGGAGATGTGCGGTTGAGAAAAACTCAACGCGATTTCTGCACATATCCACAGACACGACCAGATTCAGGCATTGAGGAAACTCAACGGTGCTGGTGGGACCTGGCCCCGGGAAAATAGGGTGACCCGGGCGGCCCGGCTGGTAGCCTAGTTTTTTTCCATGGTTTTTCCATGATAGTATCCACAACTTTCCAGTCCAAAAAAACACGTGGGAAAAGGACTCGGTGAAAGGAGATATGTGAGGGAAAGGAAAGGGGACTGAATATCCTGGTTATGGTGCTTTACAACTGTACAAGATGGTTGGTTTACGGACCGAAAAAACTTCAAAAAAGACTGCAAGCGAAAACTGTAGGGGGGAGGCAAAGGACTGAACGGTGGGTGGGTGGGAGAGGTAAAGCAAACACACACACTGTCTAAAATGTGTAAAATCTGTGTGCAGAAAATAGAGGAAGAATAGCTCTTTCATGAGATTGGGGTTTGGTTTGAACTGCAGTCAATCGGTGTAGGCGACATTTGATGCGTATGTACGATGTACGACCAAACAATTGTGGGTGCAGATATCAAGAATCAAAATCTTGCTGTCGAATATGCGAAGAAGATGGTGGAAGAGTGTCCTGCTGATTTGAAGTCCAACTGCCAAGGCTTTCTGGCATTTGCAGAAAAACATAAAGTGGTTATTGAGCGCTTCGGCAGGTTTCCGCATCGAAACGTCATCCTTGGCCGAGAAGCGACAGCGGACGAAACTGAATTCCTGAAAGAACCAGGTTCGTCATTCGGATAAATGGCAGAGCTAAAAGAGCTAAACGAGCGACAAGCGCTTAGCGGCAGGTTCGGCATCCCCCGATGGCGGGTAGAGGAGAGAGAACTACAAGGGATGAGAGGATGTGTGAAAGGACAAAAAACCACAAAAGTGGGTTATTGAGCGCTGCGGCAGGTTTCCGCATCACATCGGAACGTCATCCTTGGCAGACACTCGACACGAGTCGACAGCGCATGAAACACAATTCCTGAAACAACCAAGTTCGGCATTCAGATAAATGGGCTGAGGAAAGTGCGACGCAATAACGCACCTGGTCATGCTAATTACGCGACGTTCCGGAAATCCAGACTTCCAGCTCACTGCGTTCATTGCATAATCGGCAGAGGATAGAGCGAAGCCAGGGAGTCGTCAGGCAGAGGAGGATAAATGGCAGAGGAGAGAACTTAAGGGAGTCTCTACCCATCTGAAGGAAGGAAGTCTCTACTCATTTAATAAGGGAGTCGACGACGTGGAAAGGGTATAATAGTAATACTATATACATGTATATCATGTGAGGTTCTGAAGTCAAGTCACCGTATTTTTTGGCTCACACTCCGTTTACGACCACGATACAACGAGAAGGAGATCCACACCAAAAAAATTGTAACTGCCAATTTTCAATTTTGTCTTCAATGATTTGAAGAGGGGGGCCAGATGGGAAGGAGAGGTTCGGACGAGCGACATTCCCTATCTTTTCTTCAGACAGACTACATGATGGTGGTTGTGGACAGACAGGTGTATCTTTTCTTTAGACAGACTACATGATGGTGGTTGTGGACAGACAGGTGTAGGAAAAGAAAGGGGCATTCCAGTCTATTTTCTATTTTATTTTTTGCCTGTCTGAATGGACAGGCTCTTCAGGAATCCATTGCGTGAACAGACGGTTGTAGAAAAGACAGGCTATACGATGGTGGTTTAGAGTCTTTAGACGGGGGGAGGGAAAGAAAGGGGAGTATGCCATTCACACACATTCTCTATCTATTTTTCACTAGTATTTTGTTTTTACTCTATCACGGAAGATGTCCATGCGATGGTTTCATCGCAGGTCATCATCCTGCTGCTGTGTACTTTGCCACCATGAGGTATGGACAATGGACATACAGAAACTGGTTCAGCGCCGTGAAGAACAGTGGAGTGTGAAGAACATACTGTATATCATGTATATGGTATTCTGGTCTGACTGATGTATAAGGGGTATGTGTCTCATTGTACGATGCGGGAGTAATTGACTCTTTGATTAATTGTCATTGATGAAAATGGTGAGTGCAACGACATCTTTTTTAATACAACATCACAAAATCAGAGAACAACAACCTCACTGTGCTAGTATTTGTTGGAACTTGCACAGACTCATCAGCAGGTTACCTTATCACCAAAAGTGGTAGTCTTTACTTGCACCAACCCTGCAGTGCTAGCGGACTCTCACCGAACTGGCGGTCCATGCCCCTTACAAAATGGCAGATAATCCGAGAAACGAGTCTGTCACAGCCACGAAACCCACTTTACACACCTACGCAGTCCAATTTCTGAATGTGGTTGGTGTAACTACACCAGGCTGTTCGGCCCGACTTGCACCCATTCATAGGAAGTTTGAACCTTGATGCCGCGGTGTGTAAGAGTGTGTGTGTGTGTGTGTGTGTGTGTGTGAGAGAGAGAGAGAGAGAGAGAGAGAGAGAGAGAGAGAGAGAGAGAGAGAGAGAGAGGTGAGGCTTTTGTCATCGGCTGAGCAATATCATGACAAATGCATATTTCTTTATCCATAATTCTGGAACAGTCAAGCGCCTTTCGACATTGCGGAGATGCAGAAACACTAACTTCTTCAAAGCTCACATGATATTCTTAAAGACTTACACCATTCCTTTTCTACAAGCGCCAGCACTGAACTTACCTTTTTTTTTTTGACAGGCAGAATATTAGCTGACAGCCTGTCAGAGTGGAAAGGAGGAAGACTTTTGCCAACCATGAAATTACCTCGTGTTTTTTTTGTTTTTTGTTTGTTTGGGCGATTTTGAGCTTACCTCTTAATGTTTTATCCACTGCTATCCGTGCTGGTTCGGTAATTATGTTTGCTACTGAGAAATTGTTGTCACCTTTTTACTGCTAAGCGATTGGTTACATAATCGAGCAAAGAAGGAAAGAAAACTTATGCTCCGTGAGGTTTCAGTAAGCTAGAGCAATCAATGAATTCAATTCAATCCCACCGGGCCATCGTCAATTTTCGATTCCCATTAGCTAAGGGTTCAGTCTAGATAAGAGCTGGGATGGTTGGATTTGGCCGGCAGCGTATTATCTTGTTTACTTACCAAGAGGTGTACCATTAGCAAATAAATGTGCCTTATTATAGGCTAATGATCAAACGAATGGACGTTTGCTGCAAGCGCACTACTTTTGAAAGAAAGAGCCTTTCTCTAGCTAGTGAGCCTCTGGCCTTTTTTAAGTTTTGTGAACTTTTTTTTCCCTTTTTTGAGCCATGACTTTACCTACCCTTGCCAATATTAGAACCCAGCCTACAGCCTTTGGTTGTCAGCTCAACCTTTTTTTTTTGGTTCCTTTTCTTAATATCATCGATCACATATCAAATACATCACACCAGATACATACTCTACACTTGTGTTCTGTTTCCAGCCAAATGGCCAAGGGTAAATTGTGCAAGGGAATGTGCGCACGGAAGGCAACCGACCTACCGGGTCCTACCCCACTGTCTGTGAAAAGCTACACAAGTCGAGCTATTCAACTACTGTCAAATTGCTAACTTGGGGTGGGCTGTAGGTTCCTGAGGGGAAGTAAGAGTGAAGGGAAGGGGATAATCGGGTTATTATCGGGTTATAGAGATGTTAGTTTATTGATCCTTCAGGGAACAGAGCATCATCGGTAAAAAAATCAAAGAATATGACCAAAAAGTAAAAATTATTAATATTGGCACAGTTCCTCAAGTTGGTGACGGAATTGCACGAATTTATGGCTTGGATAAAGTAATGGCAGGAGAATTGCTGGAATTTGAAGATAACACTGTAGGAATGGCGCTTAATTTAGAATCCGATAATGTAGCAGCTGTTTCGTAATAAATGTGGGCTGCTAGAATGGGAAGGGTAAATTGTGCAGCCCCAAGGGATTGAGCAGCTCCAGAGGAGCAGGAATTATAACGACCATGGCCCCTGACACTGTATGCCAACTATGTTATTGAAGGGACTTTGGACCCAGTTTCCAAAAGGTGCCGTGGAGGGAGGAGCCCAACAAGCAAGCCCGCAATCCTGGTGGCTCTCTTCCCGCCACCAGGATAGTGGGCTTGGAATAAGGGCTTTCTTGCAAAAAAAAAAAAAAAAAAAAAAAGCCACCAGGATAGTGGGCTTGGAATAAGGGCTTTTTTGCAAAAAAAAAAAAAAAAAAAAAAGCCACCAGGATAGTGGGCTTGGAATAAGGGCTTTCTTGCAAAAAAAAAAAAAAAAAAAAAAAGCCAAAGAAAAGTGGGCTTGGAAAAAGGACTTTCTTGCAAAAAAAAAAAAAAAGAGAAAGAGGTTCGATTGTACGATCTCAGCTTGAAGAGGGGGGAGGCAGCTGGTGTGAGGAGAGCTTTGGACGATCGACATTCCCTAACTTTTCTTCAGACAGGCAGTATGATGATAGTGGTGGACAGACAGGTGTAGGAAAAGAAAGGGGTATGCTAGTAGCCTAGTACTAGTTGGATTTGCACGAAAGAGGGAAGAGATCAAGCGTAGGGACGATATCAAATGTACGACTGTTTCACACTAATTTCGAATGCCAGGAGCATTGTCAGCTCAGGTTACGCCAAGTGCCTTGTCCATCGATGCGCTGAAAAAAACGCCCTCTCCACTCTCCTCCCTTTTCCCTGCTTTCCCATCATCAAAAAAATATCTCCTACACTCTCTTCCCTTTTTCGTGCCTAAACCACCACTCCACTCTCTTCCCTCTCTCATGTGTAAACCGCCACTTCACATGAGCTTTAACGAGTGCTCAGTGCAGCTTATCAAACCTGATGAGGCTGAAAGTGCACCCACCGCCTTTTTTTTTTTTTTTTTTTTTTTTTTTTTAAAAGGAGGTGRCGGTCTTGAGATATCATCATTGAGCTGACCGGCCCCAGGCAATTCAGAAATATTTGGGTTTACTCGTTCCATCATCTAGGTTTGTACACGGGTCCGTACTTCAACAGTCCAATGGTGTACCCACTGTGCTAGGCTCTTGCGTACCCACCGCCTTTTCAAAGTGGCCTCCCGATTTAGTTACCTGCCCTTAACCAAATTGAAAAGGTCTCACCGGAAAAAAAAAAAAAAAAAAAAAAAAGTCTCACCGCGTTTCATACCATACTAGTAATCTAGTAAGAGCTCTACTCTGCTTCGGATGAACTCACAGTTTATTGCTTATTTCATCTAGGCATATAATACTCGGTACTTTTATTAGGCTATCATTAGCATATACAATTTTTTTGTGTTCTCGGAAAAAAGATCCTTGAAAAAGAATTGTAGCCATCATCTACCCTCAGTGCCATCTACGGATGATCTGCCAATGTGGTCCCCCCCCCCCCTCCTCTTCCTTATTTTACCCAAAATCGATACTCAGATGGGAATATATCTTCTTGTCGTGGAAACACATAACCAGAGATAAAACATTGGAACTTGTCCTGCAGGGGGAACCTGCACCCAGTGTCATAGAAGTTTCCTAAATAAGAAATTTATATATTTAAGTAGTGCATCAAATTTAGTGAAATTAGTTCAAATTACTGAAATTTATAAAATCACCGAGATTATTGAAAGCCCTCCCTCTTGACTACTCAAGGGGGCCCACCATTGCTCCGGCTATCGATAAGCGACAGAGTTGGTACCTCCACATGACGAGCCGCCCAACGTTTCTTTTCCTGGTTTAGACTTTTTAAAAGTTAAAATGCTGTACCCCCTGCCATTATTGGTATATCAGTACTACATCCCCATACTACATCCCCATCTGCACGGCGTTAGAATTTGTGTTCTGTTCACCAAAACCTATAACAGCTGGATATCTGTAAGCGCCACTCAGTTGCACTCGATTCTCAGATGTTCTGGCTGCCTACACGCCTTCGCCCGCAGACATAATAAGTATTAATAACACTGTTGTCTCCGCTTGTCTGCTTCATCTCAATATTCCCATTTGCAGGTTTGAAGAAATAATAGAGTTTCCCCCAGCCTCAAATTCCAAGGTTTCACTGTGGATTTCCATATAGCCAGCCTCAAGCCCTCTACATTGGACGTCCATCTCCCCATTATTCTCCACATTATACAAACCGAAACAGACCTCAAATTCCAACTGATCGATCAAATCTGATCTGAAGACATGAAGGAAGGAAACAAATATTATCTGACGACCACTGAAACCTCCAGCGGTAGTTAATGAACTCCAGCGGACAATCGGGCTGTCGGGCCGACCAGTAGGTCTGCAGATTAACTGACAAAGACATTATACAATGTTTTTATTTATATAGAAAAAGTCATCAAACTTCAAACAAAGTTTGGAAAACCTAACCCGATGTTGTGCGAAAGTGAAAACTGTGAAAATACAATGAATGGAGAAATGAGGGCACTAAACTCCGTTGTGGCTATATTGAATGTGCAATGAATAGAAGGGATTCAAATTTCGTCGGAGGGGCTATGTCACCTATGTGACAAAGTAATCACCATGATTGACATCCTCCTTTCTTATCGTCAAATTTAAAACAAACAAACTCTTGTTGCCTAGAGTCAGGGTGCATACAATTTCGGAAAGCGACCTGTGAACAGTCTCTATGAACTGAAGAACTCTCTCTCTCTCTCTCTCTCTCTCTCTCTCACACACACACACACACACACACACACACACACACACACACACACACACGCGCACCTGCAGCGGTGCAGACACTCAAACACGCACGCATATCCTCACACACATACAAGCACATAGACACACGGACATACGTGTACACCCACCCACACCCAAATAGATACACATATTCACACACACGGACACCCACAGACACAAACGCATGCACTCACAAGCATACGCCACAGACAAACATCCACACATACCGACAGACGCACACACAAATATGCACGCACGCATGCACACATGCACACATGCACAGATATGCACTAACACGTGCACACCCGCACACACGTGTGCATACAAATAGACAGACACGCATGTACACACACAAACATGCACGCACACATGCACACATTCACACACGTGTGCATACAAATACAAGCATACATGCACCCCCCCAGACTCATGCACACCCACAGACACAAACCCATGCACTCACACGCATGCATGTGCAAACCCACAGACAAACACGCACACGTACCGTCAGACACACACACGCACAGGCACTCAAACACATGCACTCGCACATGCACACTAACACGTGCACACCCGTTCAAACAAAAAAATCATGAATCTGTATGCATTGCAGCTGCATGTGCATGTGCATGTGCATGTGCATGTGCATGTATCTCCTATAGTTGCTAGACGACAAATTGATCAAGTCCAACCTGGCAGACTGGTGAAGGTCCAAGGTTGGCCTAAAACTGAAACCCATGGTAAATGTCCCTATCCTTGGTGATGAGACCCATGACACTAAGTGGGATCCAAGACTTGTCATCTAAGACTTTATTATTGACGACTAAAAAATGATCACGAAACGCGATACGCCGATACCAATGTCTCCATCCTGGTGTGTGCGGATGCGTCCTCATTCTTTGATTTGGCCTTCAGGCCTAGTCAAGCCGCCGAAGGCCATGGCACGCACACACATGGCTGAGCTGCTGAAGTGTGGAAGTCGCATGCAATCGCTTGTGCACATCTCCCGGTGTTCAAATTCATGTCTGAACAATATGAACTGACTGTTCAGCAAGAAATGGAAGCGCTCTCGCAAGCGGCAAGATATGATAATCTCTCTCTCTCTCTCTCTCTCTCTCTCAAAACACCGAAGAGAAGACTCCTTCCTCCAAGGCTAGGATTTCGTCTTCAGCACGTGATAAAATGAATTGAGTCACATCAGGGCCACATGCCCTTCTTGAAATCAATGGGGGGATTCCATCCTCAGAATTGACATCCACATCTACCACCAGATGACCCTTTCCCCTAAGAAATGAAAAATAATAACGCTCAATCACGTCCAGAACTCGGTCGAAAAAAAAGTCCCTACTCTTCGTACGCCTTGAGCCTCTCCTTTCGCTGACCATGTCACACATTTCTTCATCGTGTTTAGTCTCCGAACTTCCCTCCCTTTCTTTCAAAAGAAAAAGACCCATCTGCAATCTGAGAATTAGTTGTCGTGGAATTAACTCCGAAGTTTTAGTTGTCGTGGAATTAACTCCGAAGTTTCCGTGTCTCTTGTAGTCAAATTACGAATTATTATTATTCTTGAAAGTTCCTCTGCCATCTGTTGGTTTGGAAATGTTTTCCTCTGGTGTTGCTATCCGCAAAAGTCGCAGTTCGCGCCGTCAAAGGACCGCTGGCTTTCTCACTGTGACCCTAAATCGCAAGTTGAGCCTCATCTGAAAAAAATCGCCACCGGCCGCGGCTATCGACAATTTTCATCAGCGGCGCCCGGCCTCCGAATTTGAATCTTGAAGCCCCCGGGCCCATATATGAGAAAGGTAGCGGTGGTTTCAGAATTGTTGACGTCAACTCTACACTCTTGAAAAGAAGTTGTGTTTTCAAAGAGGGAGTCGTTAGATCCGTTGCAGCCAAGGACCACGCATCAACGCAGATCAGTACCTTTCCACTTGCTGCCCCTCTAGGGCCTCTAGTACCCAACCTCGCTCCCTGTCCCTTGTCCTGTATGCTTATTCAAATGGCAAACACATCTGCTTCGTCAACGATGCACCCACGTCCCGGCAGCCGCATTAACCTACACTTGTCAAGCCAAAAGAATGTAATGTTTATCTCTGGTGCTCGGCAGCGTCCCGGCGGCCACATTAACCTACGCTTCTCCAGCCAAAAGAATGCAATGTTTGATTGGTGCCTCCGACAACGTCACGGCGGTCGCATTAACCTGCACTTCGCAAGCCAAAAGGATACCAATCATGCTTGCCTGGTGCTCGACAACGTCCCGTCGACCGCATTAACCTACACCTTTAAAGCCAACAGAATTTAATATTTGTCCGGTGTCGGCATGCCGGACGAACTGGATGTTAACCCCTGAACAGCGGTTGTGTTTACAAATGTTTACAGACACTTGGAGTCGAGGGCCACACACCAACACAGGCCCTCTACCCACCCTCCCACCCTGTCCTGCACAATTATCCGTTCACGAACACCCCCCCCTTCGTCGATGTATGCACCCACTTCCTGGCGGCACCCCTCTACCCACCCTCCTACCCTTTCTGAGCCAAAAGAATACACCATTTGTCAGGCGCTGCTGGTATTCCGGAGGAGCGATCCATCGGAAGGGACACATACGTGTCGTGTTTCTGCAAAGCCTAGGAGGGCGGGCCGGCACAGAAAAACCTTCTTCTACAGTGGCTCTCTTCTCTCTTCCTTATGGAGAGATGAAACCCAAGTATACGATGATGCAGTCGGTCGATGTTGCTCCTGAACGCACTCTTCCTTCACAGCTGCCGTAACTCTTAACGAGTCTAATCATAGGTCGTCTCCTGGGAAGATCTATGCCACCACGCAGGATAGTCGCACTGCTGGCTTGGCTAGGCATATGATGTCAAACTTGGCCACTTGATGTTCCTTTCGCCAAACGTATGCAGAGCAATCACCTCCAGATTACCTGCCTCTCTGCCCCTCCCACACTCGAGCTATTGTCTTCACGATGCATTAGGAACGCAGGCAGAGTATTTACCTGCAGATTACCTGGCCTCAGCTACATCAGCTTTCCAGTCTCCGCACGCCTTCTTTATCTTGTCAGCCAGCGTCAACCTCTCAGAAATGGATTTTGTTTTTTCAGACTCAACCTACGACGGAAGGTCCCGAAAGTGTCACGCCTAAGTAATGATTGGTGCAGCAATGGTGGTGCTGAACTGATGTTTCCAAGTGCTAGCTGCTTCTGCTCAGCCATTGCCATTCTCTGCTTGAAAATGTCCCACTCGTGTACACACCGTTCCCGTACCTGATTTGAAAAGAGAATTCGGGAAATGGAGGCAAGCGATGGAAGGCGTCCGGGCAGTTTTTTATTATTATTTTTTTTTTTTGGGGGGGGG
>BFEA01000098.1:2668369-2682512 GCA_003427395.1 Chara braunii
CACACACACACACACACACACACACACACACACACACACATACACACTGACCTAGATTGTCACCTTGGATACACCCACTCAGGTAGCTTACACCTTGGCGGCTATGGCCGCTGTCCTCCTGCTCTACCTCTAGCCTAGCTATGGAGTATACTTAACCCTGCTGAACAAACTGCGGCCTTGAGGAAGAAGTATAAAAGCTCAAATCGACTGAAATCCGCAGCCTCCAGTGGCTGATAGCCTGCCTACGTGGCTCTCTCGGTCAAACAATGGCTGCAAGAACGAAGAAAGCGCTCAGACCTTATTTGCCACAAACAACGAAAACACTCAGACCCCATCTACTCTGCACTTTGCAGAATGTGGCCCCCACTTAGGACAGAAGAGGACATAACTCACTGCCTTGACAGGGGCCGTTTGGTTCTGGAGCAGAGCTTCTAATCTATGGTTCTCCCTTTTCACACTCTCTCCTCCCCCCCCCCCCCCCCCCCCCCCCCCCCCCCCCCCCCCCCCCGCCTCCCCCACCCTCCCTCTGCACTAGCACCCCTGCTTGCCATTAGAATCCCCGCAGAGTGCAGCAAGGGTACGGTACTCGGTGCTCAAAAAGGCCTTTCTATGGACAACCTGGAAAATAAGATGCACACTGCCGTCTTCGCCCGAATAGAACGCCTGGTCATTATCGCTGTATCTAGTCTGAAAGTTGCCTCAAATACAGCTATAATGACCGGGTATTGTATTCGGGTGAAGATGGTAGGTGTACAAGAGATAAACAAAGAAGCAGCCCGGCAACAACTGATCAATCTGGTGGAGTCTGAAATCAGATGCTGAATAAAAGATCGAGAGTGCAATAACCCATGCCATATGTCTCATGGAAAGACTGAGGGCCAACTCAGCCGCCCTCAGCCCAGGCCGAAACGGGGGCAAAAAGGACCCCATACGAGGACTCAGGGCCTGGACGTGTGACAGTTGACTTTGGTCAACTGTCGTGACCCAACAGTCAAAGTCCAAAGGTACCCAGCCCAGGCCGCTGGTCAAGCACACACACTTGTTTGAATGCAGGTACCCAGACAGCATCAGGTCCAAGGGAGAAGTCTGCAACTGCACAATCCGGGCCCTCGGCTGTGAGTCAATCTGGACGACTGTGGGGAAAGCACCCGAGGCCAGACAGCCTCGACAATTGCTACTTAAGGCTGGCCTCGAGTGAGTCAAGCATTCAGTCTTGCTATGCTGCTTTGACGCTGGCTCGACTTTGACTAGACGCTGGCATTATGCTGGCTCGACGCTGGCTGTGCACTGGCGATGCGGACGACGGCACGAGGTGGAGGCAGCATGCAGGCGCTTTCTGCATTGTGCGCCAGGCTTGCTGATGTGGCGCTACCTCTGGTCTACATTGCATACTGACGTGGCACTACCTCTGGTCTACATTGCATGCTGATGTGGCGCTACCTCTGGTCAACATTGCATGCTGATGTGGCGCTGCCTCTGGTTTACAGTGCATGCTGATGTGGCGCTACCACTTGTCTACATTGCTGATGTGGCGCTACCACTTGTCTACATTGCTGATGTGGCGCCCCCACTGGTCTCCATTGATGATGTGGTATGTGCCACCTGTCTCAACTGCTGACGTGGCATTGTCCACGCTGTCTACATGAGGTGACTGGTTGCGAGGAGGAGGAAGATTGGGATCTGTGGATGAAGGAGATCGGGTACTCGCCTGAAGTTGACGTCGTCACTGGAATCTGCTATGTCTTCATAGTCTTCACGAGATAAAGTGCCACGTAGCACTATTGTGTGTGATCAGGTTTACCATACTTGTTATCATCTACTAGTTGTTGATGTGGAGAGGGAAGAAGCCCGGAGAAGGAGAGGGGTCTGAAGGGATTATTATTGTGAGATCTTTCATCTTCTCCTCTGTCTGTTCCCCCTCCACTCTCTTCTTTTAATGGTAATGAGATACTGTTCAAGATATCACTTCACGATTTGGAGACTTTGATGCAGATAGTGAGACTACTGATGTTTGACAACTTCTGAGAATCTGCCAGACTAGGTTCATTACAGAGAGTTTCAAAGAAGATCCGCCTGAGCAGTTCGGGGCCAAAATGGAGGCCTTCTCACCTGTTTAGTTACCAGATGGAAGAATTGGGACACAGAAAGAAACATACAGATGTTCTAAATAGGCTCAATAGGAGGTAGTTTCAGGATAAGTGAACTTACGTGTGCGCTTCCCTACCGACTTGTCTCTTCGTCATTTCCCATTGAGCTCCTAAGCCTGGGAACAAACCCGGTTGTGAAATCTCAAAACCATATATCCGCTTAATGCGAATGTACCTGTTGGAAAATAAGAAAAAGCACCACAGCAAGAAACCAAAAAAGAAAGACACAGACAAACACACCATAACGCTTTAAAAATTTTGATAACAGACTAGGCAAAGAAACGTTCAATAAACATATTAAACAACTTGATGCTTTTGTCATAGATAAGATGATGATGTGTCAATTGCAGTGGTCATACAATCTTAGGGTGTGGATAATTGCAGTCGGCATACAATCATCTTTATTTTTACCATTTCTCGATTTATGCATGTCGTCCTTGTGCAGGGGCCATTCTAATCTTCTCTGTATCATTCCAATTTTAAGTTTTCACGGATTTCCCCGAGGACAAGGTCATGCAATCTTCTTACCTCCAACAGAAAACAAAAACTATCATGACTTCTGAGTGGAGCTTGGCCTCAGAGGCCTGTTTCAGGGTGGCGCTTCCCTCTGGAGGCAGTATCTGGGTGGTGCTTGATGTTTCAGGGACTTAGGGTTGTTATTAGCGGTTGTTCAGGGTTGGGGAGTGAAGCGCTGCTCATTTCTGAGCAGCTCACCATAGTTCTGGGGTTATTCTGACAATTCGAGACTTTGAGTTTAATAAACAGTGTTGATACTGGGTTTGAACTATCTTTGTTTCATTGTTTCCTGGATGTGATCTACTCGGCTTTCCTTTGTGGCTGGTTGTGAGGATTATGTGGAGTGAAGTGCACTTTCAGTGTTCTCTGTCATATCGCATGGTCAAGTCTTCCGCTGTGTTTATCTCTCTCTGCGCGGTGTGATACTCCCATCCTCTCCCCTTCCTTTCTATGTATGTATGGGCATACCTGAAAGTCTGTGTGCGAGTGTTGGTGTTCTGACAACAAGCAACCAGGTGCATAACAGTTGGTATCAGAGCCTAGTGAAGTTGCGACAACCTATTGAGGTTCGCATTGGCGACGACTCCACAACAAGGGTTGGATCAGGCCCAACACATCTGAGTTTGGAGCACCAGTCCTCTTTGTTCCAAAGGGGAATGGTGAATTCAGAATGTGTGTGGACTATAGAGGTCTCAATAAGATCACGGGGAAGTCCACATAGCCTCTTCCTCGTATCGATGATCTGTTGGATATGGTGCAGGGCTGTGACATTTTTAACAAGATCGACCTCAAATCTGGTTATCACCAGATTGAAATGGCTGAAGGCGATGTCCACAAGACAACCTTCAAGACCACGTATGGTACTTGTGAGTACGCCATTCGGTCCTTGCAATGCCCCAGGCACATTCCAAACAGAGATGCATCGCATAATCGGGCCTTACCTGGACAAGTTCGTAGTTGTCTACTTGGATGATCCTAGTATTCAGTCGTTCTGTCCAGGAACATGCGCAGCATCTGGCTCGAATCCTCTAGGCCTTACATGATAACCAGTATAAGATTAACAGGGATAAGTGCTCTTTTCGAGTTCCCTCTGTGGTCTATCTGGGTCATGTTATTTCTGGAGAGGGGTTAGCTCCTGAGGCAACGGAAGTTGCTGCTGTTCAAGACTGGCCGAAACTTGTTAACATTCGTGATGTCCGGTCTTTCTTGCGTCTTGCATCCTGTGTTTCCGGGTCTAGGATCCCTAGCCCCCCTTTGTTTTTTGGTTGGATCACCGATGACCAAGCTACCCTGCTAATGACATTCTTAAGATCACCATCACCTCGCCACAGCAGTGTCGTCACCTGACGCTTCAGAGATCGGACGGCTTCCTTGTTGAGAGCCTAGATTGTCTACTACAGGAAGTTCATTAAGAACTTCTCCTCTATTGCGGGACCCCTGACTAACCTCACAAAGAAAGACACTTCCTTTCTTTGGACATCAGAGTGTCAGAAGGTTTTCTCACGTCTCAAGGAGGCCTTGATTCGTACCCCTGTTTTGAAGTTACCTGACCCTACTTTGCCTTTCGTGCTCACTACTGATGCTAGTCCGTATGGTGTAGGGGCGGTACTTCAGCAGGATGATGGGAATGGTCTGCAACCTGTCGAATATATGAGCAAGAAGATCAAAATAAAAAAGTTGCAAGACTCTACCTATGAGAAAGAGCTTTATGCTCTTGTGTCAACGCTCAAGCATTGGAAACACTTCCTCCTGGGCAAGCACTTCAAGATCTTTTCAGATCAC
Organism: Chara braunii; assembly: GCA_003427395.1. Taxonomy (NCBI): domain Eukaryota; kingdom Viridiplantae; phylum Streptophyta; class Charophyceae; order Charales; family Characeae; genus Chara; species Chara braunii. The sequence goes on from BFEA01000098.1 coordinate 2,672,815, forward strand.
TCCACCCTTCAGTGGATGAAGTCCCAGGGGGAATTGAATGACAAGCTTGCTCGCTACATTCAGTTCATTGACATGTTTGACTTTGAATTGAAGCACAAGCAGGGATGCTACAATCGAGTAGCAGACGCCCTTTCTCGTAGGCCTGACGCTCTCTTTCTGATCTCCTTTACTCACTCTTTTGGAGAGAAGACTCGTCAGACCATTGCCCGTCTACTGCCCCATGATGCGATTTTTGGCCCTATAGTGAGGAATCTTCAGGATGATCCTGCCTCTGAACCAGAATACACACTGGTTTCAGATCTGCTGTACACCTGCAGCCGGGGTGAGGAACGCCTATGCATTCCCCATGACCGCAAGCTGATAACACTTCTGATGTCAGAGTGTCATGATGCTCGTGGTCACTTTGGTGCCCTCAAATCATATGCAGCCTTGTCGCAGCGCTTCTTCTGGAAGGAGATGAGGAGTGACATGTTGCATTATGTGGAAACCTGTAAGTTATGCCAAAGGAACAAGGTGGTACAACGACCTCCCCTTGGCCTACTCAAACCCCTACCCATCCCTTAAGCACCTGCACAATCAATGTCTATTGATTTTACTGTTTTGGGTAGGACCACAACACGTGGTATGCGTCAGGTTATGGTATGCGTGGATCGGTTCTCCAGATATGCAGAGTTCATCCCCTTGCCAACTCACGCTCGAGTTCTAGCCGTCCAGGCGGCATTTGCTGGCAGGGGTTTACACATCATGGACCACCCACTTCCATTGTCAGTGGTCGAGATCCTAGATTTTGCAGCAATGAATGGCAATCCTACCGCAGGGATTGCCTTCATTCTCGACTAGACATGACATCTCATCGTCATCCTGAAGCCAATGGTCAGGCTGAAGTGATGAACCAGATTCTGTTTCAGCTGTTGCGTCCTGTGATCAGTCTAGATCAACAGGACTCGGATCTCCATTTAGGTTGTGCACAACTTGTGTATAACACTTTTGTACACTCCTTTACCGGCTTCACTCCTTACATGTTACACTAGGGTCGTGAGCCACGACAGCCTCTCGATGACATCATCGGTAAGGCTACCCCTACGCTGACATCTGGAACTGCAGAGTTCACCAGGCACTGTCGTGTGGACATAGAGCGCGCTCGTGCCAACCTGCTCAAATCCCAAAAGGTGATGATACAGCAGGCTAATAGGCACAAACCTCCTTCTACTATTCGCACAGGTGATTGGGTGTGGGTACTCGGTTATGAGCTGTCGCGAGAGGAGGACATTTCGCTTAAGTTGTTGCCACGATATATGGGTCCATGGCAGATCTTAGATACAGTGGGCGCTGATCCTTTCGGACCATCCTATACGGTGGATGTCCCTCTGCATCTACAAACCTACCCTGTCTTTCATGCATCTAAGTTGTTGCCATTGATCCCAGCTGATGCATTCCCAGACAGGCCTCCTCAATTCGGTCCCCCTATCCCTGGTAAGGGAGGACGAGTCAGGTACAGGTCCAGATAAGGAGTACCTTGTGAAGTTTTCATACCAGCCACATACTGCAGATCGCTGGTTTACTCGCAAGGAACTTCTGAAAACCGCAAAGTTTATTGTCCTCAGGTACGAGGCAGCACAGAAGGGAGAACCCCTTTGATGTTCTGCACGCCTACACCGCTAGCTCGAAGGTCCTCACTCAGGGAGGGTAGGTCTGCAATGACTTGCTGGTTTCTGCCTCTCATGTCGAGGCTGTACCATAGGTAGTATAGATTCCTAATTTTGTTTGACTGAGGGCTAACCGAGAGACCTACCTGTAGGGAAAATTCTTGAGGGACATATCTGCAAAATCGGGAAAATACAGGCCCGTACTAACTGAAATTGCCTACAGCTACCCTAACTGTGAGTCGCAAACCCGGGCTACCCCTAGGACAGATGGGCCCTGTGGGCCTAAGCTGATAGACGGTCCTATAGCATATAGCCGGGTTGGGAGAGGCCCTAGAGGCCGAAGTTGAAACTGTACCGGTTGGTCCAGTCAGTCCGGTCTAGGTCGTGTCTAGGCTAGTGTAGGTTAGAGATAGAAACAGGACATCGGTCCGGGCGCTTTTGGGCGGTTGGTACTGTGTACATCGCTGCTGTACAACGCATGAACTGAAGTGGTGACAGCTTAGGCGTTGGACGAGACAGACATAGCCGGACCTGCGGAGCGCCGGCCATAGCTGGGACCTGCGCTGTACTCTGACAGCACGCGGGGCTGTACAGAGGTTCGGGCTATCTGAAGTCTGCTGGAGGTGGGAGAAGTGGTACCCTGCTGGACCCTCTTCCGGAGTAGGGTTACAGGGTGTGTAGCGCTGCAGCCATAGCTGCAGCTTCTTTCTCAGAGATCATCTTGTCAGGAGAGGTGGCGCTGCTGTAGACTTCCACCCGGGAAGTCATCCGACACTTCATCATCATCAGACACGGTGGCGCTTGGCCTCAAAGGCCTGTTTCAGGGCGGCGCTTCGCTCTGGAGGCAGTACCTGGGTGGCGCTTGATGTTTCAAGGACTCAGGGGTGTTATTAGCGGTTGTCAGGGTTGGGGAGTGAAGCGCTGCTCATTTCTGACCAGCTCACCATAGTTCTGAGGTTATTCTGACAATTCGAGACTGAGTTTAATAAACAGTGTTGATACCGAGTTTGAACTTTCTTTATTTCATTGTTTCCTGGATGTGATCTACGTGACTGGTTGTGAGGATTCTGTGGAGTGAAGTGCACTTTCAGTGTTCTCTGTCATATCGCATGGTCAAGTCTTCTGCTGTGTTTCTCTCTCTCTGTGGGATGTGATAATCCCATCCTCTCCCCTTCCTTTTTGTGTATGTATCGGCATACCTGGAAGTCTATGTGTGCGAGTGTTGGTGTTCTGACAACAAGCAACCAGGTTCATAACAATAAGAACTATCTAACACAGTCTGTCTGCTTCCTTCCTGGGCTAGCACTTGAGCAGCAGTGCTCCAGCCTTAGGACACCACAACACAATGAAAGCATGATCCGGGGCAAGCTCTCTCTCTCTCTCTCTCTCTCTCTCTCTCTCTCTCTCTCTCTCTCTCTCTCTCTCTCTCTCTCTCTCTCTCTCTCTCTCNTCTCTCTCTCTCTCTCTCTCTCTCTCTCTCTCTCTCTCTCTCTCTCTCTCTCTCTCTCTCTCTCTCTCTCTCTCTCTCTCTCCCCCCCCCTCCTTACAGGATAAGAACTATCTAACACAGTCTGTCTGCTTCCTTCCTGGGCTAGCACTTGAGCAGCAGTGCTCCAGCCTCAGGACACCACAACGCACAATGAAAGCATGAGCTGGGGCAAGCTCTCTCTCTCTCTTTCTCTCTCTCTCTCTCTCTTTCTCACACACACACGCACACACACACACACACACACACACACACACACACACACACACGGATAAGAACAATCTAACATGGTCTGGTTGCCACCTTCTTGGGCTACCGATGGCACTTGGGCAGCAGTGCTCCAGCCTCAGGACACCGCAACGCACAATGAAAGCATGAACCGGGGCAAGCCTGGCCTTTGTAGCTTCGATTAGGTCTGGTTCAGATTGCCTTCTCAAATGGCTGAGATTTTTCAATCTGTAAACCCGAGAACTCGTCACGGCCAGTGCATGCCTTGACCCGGTGCACCCTGGAAGCTTCAAGAAACTGTATTGGGCCTTTGGATTTGCGTATAATCTATGGCTGTGGTTGACTCAGAAAAAACTTTGACCCTTTGACTTCTCTGCCCTGGTAGCACACGTTGTAGGTGCTGACTGCTCTGTGCCCAAGGGCCTACTCTGACTTGTGGAGGCCCTGGCACCTCGATTTGACCTTGACCCCAGGCCTACCGACCTAATGGCTTTTTCTGGAACCTTTGTAGAGGCTCTAGGACAACTTTTGACCCTACAATGTCTTTCAAGGGCCTCAGGAAAGGCCACGGCCTGAGCGCCATCCAGATGGAGTGGGTTAAGGATTAACAACAGTAACTATCCCGATCTCCCAAATGCAATGCAGGCATTGCAGGGTCAATAGAACTGTACTAAATGCAACTTTTGGGTGTGATAAAGCTCTAATGATCCTGCACTCTCTATCAGTGAAAGGGGTAGGAGGCCTGGAGAGCTCAGTGGCTGCCATGTTCCGTCATTCCAGGAAAAGCCGCACCGGGTCTTACCGTCTAGCTGCTGGCACTCCGCATCTTCACGGAGAATTCAATTTCACTGAGCCCATGTTGGAGACAGTGGGGCAGTTGTTACACCATTCGTGAAGTTGGGCGGTCAAGGGTAGGGAGGTCAAGAGTCTAAGAATTGTCAAAAGTGAGAACACAAAAGTAACATACCGTATCAACCACACACATATAATATTATACATGCATAGTAACATAGATATATTATACGTATGTTTATGTTCAGCTAGTGGCCCTTGTTGGCCAGCCCGGTATGGTCAGGCTGTGCAACACCCAATGATCCATACACAGTATTACACACCCACTCCTATTAGATGGTTATCCCAAGTTCAAACCATGAAAAAATGAAAAAGAAGAGCATCCAGAGTTGTTTGCCCAAAGAAAGGAGGCCAAGAAGAACAAGAAGTGGGAGAGACGAGGAGGAGGAGGAGAAGGAGACGAAGACGAAGACGACAACGACGACGACGACGACGACGACGACGACGAAGAAGAAGAAGAAGAAGAAGAAGAAGAAGAAGAAGAGAGGAGGAGGAGGGGGAGAGGAAAGGAGGGGGTGAAAGATGAAGCAGACTTAAAAAAAAAAAAGACGAGAGGAGGAGGAGGAGGAGGAGGAGGAGGAGGAGACAAGAACAAGGAGTACGAGGAGGAGCTGCCAGTTCTGTATAGCGATGACGAGGGGAAAAAAAAAGCTTATGGAGGAGGAGGAGGAGGAGAGAAGAAGAAGAAGACGAGAGCAGGAGGAGAGAAGAGAAGAAGACGAAATGAGGTGGAGGAAGAGGAGGAGAGGAGAAGAAGATGGGAGGAGGATGAGGAGGAGGAGCTGCCAGTTGTGTCTTGTGATGACGAGGAAAAAAAAAAAAAAGGCCGATGGACAAGGAGGGGGGAAAACAAGAAGACGAAATGAGGAGGACGAGGAGGAGAGAAGAAGAAGAAGACGAGAGGAGGAGGAGGAGGAGAGAAAAGAAGAAGACAAAATGAGGAGGAGAGGAGAGAAGAAGGAGGAGGAGGAGGAGGAAGAGAGAAAAGAAGGAAACGAAATGAGGAGGAAGAGAAAAAAGAAGAAAACGAAATGAGGAGGAGAGAAAAAGAAGAAGACGAGAGGAGGAGGAGGAGGAGGAGAGAGAAGAAGACAAAATGAGGAGGAAGAGGAGTGAAGACGAAGAAGATGAGAGGAGGAAGAAGAAGAGGAGGCGGAAGAGGAGGAGGAGGAGGAGGAGGAGGTCGGCTGCACGCAAGGTGGAGGAGGTCGGCACCTCGACCACGGGTAGATCGGCGACGACGTGGCAGGTCAATGATGGGCAGCGTGATGGGAGCTCCACGCGAGGAGGAGGAGGAGGTTGGCACCTCGACGATGGGCAGGTCGACGACAACGTGGCAGCTCGACGACGGGCAGCACGATGGGATCTCCGTGTGAGGAGGAGGAGGTTGGCTACGCGCGGAGGGCACCTGGATGACAACGGGGCACAGGCAGCTTGATGACGACACACCAGGGGAAGGTCGATGGCGACGGGCAGCTCGATGACGACGGCGGGGCTTTGAACTCCGTGGGCGGGGAGGACAATCCCCCATTCAATTTCGAATGCGGGATCGTAGCCCTCCAGCCTAGAAACTTAGAAAGTCGTTAAAAAAAAAAAAACAAGCACTAGGCGGCTGGGGAGGTCGCCACTGGCCGAAAAAGGCCTGCCCCCCCCCCAGCCCGCGAAATTGCACTGGGCCCACCCCGCGCCCAACAGGGGAACCCAACCGGCCGGGCCGCCCGGGAGCCCTACCCAATGAAGGCCAGACCGCCGGGCGGTCCAGATTTTAACACAGATAATTCTGATTTACCTGAGGCCGGTCAGTTCAATGATGATATCTCAAGACCGTCACCATTTATTCGGAAAAAAAAGAGAAATTTAACAGAAAGGCTGAGAAAGCATCATTTCATAAATGTAGCAGATCAGTTCAGGGAATGTTGAATTCTCTGCCCAGTGCCCACCCCCCTAAGACTTATTGTGTACTCATTTTTTACCTTGGTTCCTTGCAAACCAAAAGAGGACAATGCAAGGGGGCAGCCTTGAAATCGTTTTCAGGAAACAAAATTAACAAATTCATTTCAAATTTTCAAAAATGATTCATTAGAAATTTAAAAGAAAGCATCACTGCACATGAAATGCAATGGGGGCCGCCTCAAAGTTAATTTTGAGGAAACAGATTCACTTTAAAGTTTGAACTGATTCAAAAATCAAAATAGAAATTTAAAAGAAAGCATCATTGCAGCAAATTTCAAATAGATAGGTTCCCTAAATAGGTTCTCCTTCATCAGAACCATACATGATAAGTTTTTGTTTTGTCATATGGCTCAAGTAGTATGTCAATTATTTTCATCTCTTTGATAAATAGAAAAAAAAAAACTGTCCTTAGGGACATCCGTTAAAATTGGAACGATACAGAGAAGAGTAGCATGGCCCCTGCGCAAGGATGACAGTGTGACACGCATAAATCGAGAAATGGTCCAAATTAAAAAAAAAAAAAAACGTTTTTTTCAAAAAATAAATAAATATATAATTTATTAATTTTATTAATTTCCATTTCGGGTTTTCTTGCTTTCCGTCATGGTTGGATAGACCCTCTTCTCTCCCCTTCTATCCAGCGCCAAAGGTCTGTTATCCTTGCCTGTGCTTTGTCCATGGTATTTAAAAAACGATAATAATAATAATAATAATAATAATAATAATAATAATAATAAATCGTGGTACTCACTCCTCCAAGTCGAAAGCTTCTACCCCCAGATCCTCATCCCAAATAAACAGGTAGTCGTACGGCTCCACGACGTCTGGATGCAAAAACCGTTTTGCGAACCACCTGCCAAAAACAAAATGCCGTGTGCACAAAATATCAGAACGGAGCCAGGAACATTCTAGTTTTCACACTCTAGAGCAACATCTCACACTCTAGAGCATGTCGAGCGTTCAGTGCTGGAGCGAGGGCCAATGCCGCTCTATTACACGGATGCCGCTGTATTACACGAGAGTCACAAGACCAATCTGTCCAATCTCACAAACCATGAGATGATCAGAGGGAAAGTGGAAAAATGTCTGGGAGGCATGGCTTTCAGCCATGGTCGAATAGAGAAGGCCTGAGCAAACGGCGTACAGTCATTTCCTTGTCGGTGAAGCATTCCAAATTACTGTCAAATGGGGTGACAGAAAAAAAAAAAAAACATGCTGCACTAGAAAGTTCAAACTTCAAACTCTAAAAGAGTCTAAAATTTAATCGGAAAAGAGAAATGGGACCCAGTTGGAAAGATGCAGCAGAACGATTGAAGGACTGTCCAACCCACGTGAGAAAGTTTGGGTGGAGACGGATATGATGATACAAGCCGGAGCAACGAAAGAAGGAGAGATGGACCTTCAGCAAGAACTGGTGGATAAACGGCAAGATTGCGGGGTTACGAGAAGACCGTATTGGCTGGAAAGAGTGGCATAACCCAACCCCAGGAAGGACTCACCAGCAACAGACAACTGCGGGTGGACAAGACATTCCATGATCAGACATCCACGAGGGGTGCATAAGACGGAAGTAAGGGTGTCATAGAGCAGGATATTAGTCGAGGGTTTAGGGATTAAGGGTTTAAGGGATTTTCAGAGAGGGTAGAGAAATTTCGGGCAGGGGACAGGGTGGCTCTCGGGTAAGGATGGATAAAAGGAAGTACAAGGGACAGACAAGACAACCGGGCAAACTCTTTCTAGGAATTTAGAACTATCTGACGGACCTAGCCACCAGGTCTGAGAGGAGAGAGGGTGTCATGGCAAGCTAACAGTCAATCCTCCGTCAAGACAGTAGTCAATGCTGCTCAGGGGTCCTTCGGCCAGATGGAAGGAAGCGTGACTGTCTTAATTGTTGTGTATAATTCCGACTTGCCGGCGGAATAGGGAAAAAAAAAAAAAAAAAAAAGAGAAACGGGACGCAGTTTCAATGAGTGAATCGTCAACTCAATTGAATTGAACAATTCCCACTGAGCTGAAGCGCTTGCTTTTTTCAGATTAAGTTCATTCAAAAATTCAAAATTGTAATATGAGTGTTTTTTTTTTTGGTCCTACCTTGTTTCTTGAGCAAATTTTTTAAATTTCATTCCCCATCTCTTCTGGATTTCCGAAGCAGAGTCTTTAGTTTTCAATCCCAGCTCGTATCCAAAATCCGCAGAATATTCGAAAATAGGCAGGTTCTTTTCGTGTTTTTTTTCCTCCCAGGAGTCCCGGCCCACTTCCTGAAGTCAAACTCCAACTCCTTGATGGCTCAGCGCGGTTGAGACTGGAGAGAGTGTCCACGGTTTAGATTTTGCCTGCCCTCACTTTAATCAGGACGAAGGTATCTCCATTTGAGTTGTCTCGATGGTGTCATCCGCTCCACGACACAACACTCTTACATGCATTTGGAATTTTGGAGTCTTTTGAGCGCTTTCTAAACCAGGCGCATTGGGATGAGTTCGACATCTTGATATGCATCGGGTCCAGAAACCATCAACATGCATGTATAGAGCGTTTAGTACTGGAGCGAGGGCCAATGCCACAGACAAGGATTTCCCATTCCTGGTTCTGAGCTCGGGCTACAGGGCAGGAGACCAAACTCACCCTGTACTATAGCGGCATAGCCAATAGTGGGTATTCTTAATTCTTTTGACAAAGCGGAAAGCTCTGGCGGGCGTCTGTTGTTCTATCTGGCATTAATTATGGTTGTTATCTTGTTGCCGCAAGGCCCAACGAACACATACTAATGTTATGATGACTTATTAACACCACAATGTCGGAACCTGAAACTCGCCAGAACTGTAACAGCTTGGGCCCAATGAACCCGTTGGTCCCATCGTGATTGCCCGCGGAAAGAATATGAAAAACTCAAGCCTACTGAATATCGCAGCCTCCAACGATTGATAGCCTATATGGCCCATGCGCGATGCCGGCATGCACAAATCAAAAATTGGCCCAAAGAAAAACGCAGGGGGGAGAAGGGGAAGGACGGGGACAATGCCAGACAAACATTCGTTTCATACAGCCTTCCAATGTCAAGCCTCTCGCTTGGCTTTTCTTTTTCCTTCTCTCTTTCAGAAGAGATCAACAGGTAGAGTAAGTGCCCAGCCCAATCTATATGATCATAAAATGAGTAGAGGGTGCAACCGCGTGCTTAGATCATGCAGGCCACATCCCAGTCTCACTCCTTTCCTTTCAAAATCTAGGCCACTGTTTTACAGGTACCCACCATTTCGTCTGCTTCTTTGCCGCAATATGGATTGCCGTTTTCGCCCAGTCCATGGCGTGCCACTCACTCACAACACCATCATAATGCCATAGAATGATTGTGGTAGTTTCTTTTGGGAACTACATGCCAAAAGGAAAAGTGAAATGTCAGCATCAACATACTTCACCATCCAAGTAGGGCACCCAAATATATTCAGCACACGTGCACACACACACACACATACTCCCCCCAGGCATACACACACACACACACACACACACACACACACACACACACACACACACAC
>BFEA01000098.1:2696660-2711739 GCA_003427395.1 Chara braunii
TGTGTGTGTGTGTGTGTGTGTGTGTGTGTGTCAACATCCCCAAACTCTCTCTCTCATTCCATCCTCATACCATCGCAAACCATCCATAAACAACAAAAAAGTATAGATGAGCAATACAATAGAAAGAGTAAGGTTCCCCACGATTGTGGTTGAGCTGTGTGTGTGTGTTTTACTCCTTTGGTTCTATTCGCCGTCTGCTTCCTCTTTCCCCCCGTCCACCTCCTACTCCCATCGGATTTATTCCCTGTCTGCTTCCTCTTCCCCTCCCCCCCAAATCTCCTGCTCCCCTCTTGATCCGCATACCATCCTGCACCACAAAGGTGAGGCCATTCCCTCTTCTCCCTCGTCCCCTCCTGCTCTTTCAGAATCCCTTTGTCTCCGGTACCTCTTTCCCGTCCAACTCCGAACAATTTTCTTCTTCCTGTTCCACCAACTCTATCACAACCTACCTCCCACTCATCCCGCCTATACCGTCCCACATACCACCCATCCCAACCCATCCACCTCTCTCTCTCTCTCTCTCTCTCTCTCTCTCTCTCTCTCTCTCTCTCTCTCTCTCTCTCTCTCTCACACACACACACACACACACACACACAGCAGGTGAATGGGGAGGGGTGGCATAACTCGAGCAGGGGAATAGGGGAGAGGGAGAGATGGCATGACTTCGGCGAGAAGGGAAATGGCGCCATGGGAGTTTCGGGATGAGGGAAGTGGCAACGAGAGGTGGGTACGTCCCGGGGAGAGGGGTAGGAGGGAATTTGTCAGGTGAGGTTGAGTCAAGGTCACAACCTCTCTCTCTCTCTCTCTCTCTCTCTCTCTCTCTCTCTCTCTCTCTCTCTCTCTCTCTCTCTCCCTCTGTGCATAAATTCATGGAGAAAGGCATCACATGTTCACTGTAGGTCTAGACGTAGATTCTTCGGAGTCGGGGGGAGCTGTAAAGTTGTCTCTTACCACTGGGCTATTTGCTGGGAACCCCTATGAATCTTGGTCCTCCGAATTCTCACACTGAGGAACAATCCAAGATTCGGGGCAATCAGCAGGAAACCAAAGTTGTAATTCAATTGTCATGACGTTGAATATTTGGAATCGTTGATTACAACGAGTAGGATCCTCAGAGGCTATATGCCCAGCAACCATTCTATCTCTCTGGTTGAAGATATACAGTGCGGAGAGTGTAGGAGGGAAGACCAGGTTGCAACCTCTCTCTCCCACAGCAGAACAGTGAGGAGAGCGTAGGAGGGAAGCCGAGGATGGACCCCCCCCCCAACTAGGATACTTCTACTTTGCATGGTTTGGCCCGCTGGCCTTCCTGACAGATTGGCCCTTCCCTGCCCGGCCGACCGGGCAGATCCGTGCTGGCTTGAGGCACCCAGGCGGCCTGATCGGTATCCCATCTCAGAATGTAATCAATGTTAACAAACTTTTTACAGGGCAGCAGGGTTGCATCCCTGCCGACCGCCGACATTGCAGCCGACCAGTAGGGCCGACCGGTCGGCGGTCTGCCGACCAGTCAGAAAACAACCATCCACTGATTTCTTTTCAAATCTGAGTTATGGGCTGTACTGCGCTTGCTGAGTACAGCCTAAATCCGCTGAGAAACTTTTGGGGATGCGGGTGGGTATGGGGGGGTTGGGTTTGGTGTATAGAGGGGGTATAGGGGTGATATAGGGGGTATTGGGGGGAGGAATAAGGGTGTTGGGGGCGTTTTGGGGGTGTTGGGGGGGTGTTGGGGGGGTGTATGGGGGTATTGGGGACCGCTATGGGGTGTTGGTGGTGTTATTAGGGGTTCTGGACCCTTTGCGGGGTGCCGACGACCCCCGACCAGTAGGTGCCGACCAGCTGATCGGTCGGCAGGTCGGCAGCCGACCAGTCAAGGGTCGCCGACCTTCGAGGGGTGCAACACTGCGGGGCAGTGATTGTTGATCATCATGACTGGAGAGGTTCCATAAAACTGTGTTGAGTCAGGACACTCATTCTCAAGTTCAATGCACACAGATCAGCTACATACAAATAAAAGGGACAAAAAAGAGAAAACAAGTACGTCTTTGCATCCATTCCAGACCCCCATATCAGATGCGTCGACACAGAATCTATTCTAGCACCTTTTTGCGCACTCCTTATAAGTTACCAATCATCACATGCGCATATTTTCAGCGGGGGTAAAATAAGCATTCCCACCTCTCAGAAAGGGCAAGGGCTGCAAGTCTATGCATACACTAAAGTTGGATGTCATAACCAAGGTATTTGAACTCTTTGAACAGGATCGTTGAAGTAAGGATCGCCTGCGGGAAAGTGAGATCTTCCTGCTGAAACGTGACGGTATCGTCATGTACCATGACTCGACGACAAATTTGAGCGAGGAAAACGTGTCGGAAACATTTCTCGAAGAGGCGAAGATACCCCTCGTGAGGGGGTGCCAACCGCCTCGTACTCTTTTTTCAGCATTTATCAAGGGCCCTTTGGGCCTAGATGGGAAAACTTTTCAGTATGACAGGCAATMCCCCTGCAACAGGGTMCCCYCCGCCTGCCATATTTTGCGATCGGGTCCGAAGTTGGGCCAAAAGTGAAGTATGAGAAAGTAAGATGTAGATCGTGGTAAAAGTAGTAATTAATAGTGCTACGAGTAGTTGTACTTGCCTCATTGGGTTTCCTTGACGGAGTGACAAGTTGGGGGATGTTGGAGAGGAGATGATGGCGCCATGACAATAAAGTTCAGGTCATCTTCTTTCAATTCAGTTCCATTTTGTGTAATCTCTTCTCATGAACTCTTTGAACAGCTGTTTGATAGATGTGATTACGATTGCATCGTGTGTCGTATCTGCTTTGTGAATGCTTTCATCTTTGCAACGAGTTCCCGATGAGACATACCAATATTTTTGAATATGGCAGATAACTGAGACTTTGCATTCATTCCATTCCCCACATACAGCAGGCTTCCCACGAGAAAATAGTTCATCAGCATGCGTTCTCGGCATGAATCACTGCACGTCAGTATCTGCCCATGACATTGTTTTTTTCTTTTGCCCCTAACATGCAATGAACCGAACCTCCCAGCTCACCACCAATGAGCGCACACAATCACACACCATGCTCGAATGAGATCACACAAAGTGCACACTGGAGGCCAGAGAGACGAAGACCAGGTAAGCGCAGCTTTAGAGTTCCAACAAATTATCATATGCGCAATTAAGAGTTCCAGTCACAAGCTCTCAGCAGCGCAAACCCAAGTAACCAGTCTCTCCATTCAGGTACGTATCTCCCTCAATGCTCTTCTCTCTTCTCTCTCGGTCTTCTCTCTGTCCACTATCTCCCTGTGTCTTCTCCCCCTACTTGCATGCACTCACACTCACTACTACTCAAGGACTAACTCTGAATACACCCACTGCTAACTCTACTAACCCCTCTGAGGTCTACTACTGACCACTAGGCACTGGCGCAGCTATAGCTGCCTTCCCTCTGCCAGTGCTGGGGCAGCTATGGCTGCTCCCTCTCTCTCCCTCTACTAGCACAGCTCCCTGGCTCTGACGGTCAGCCCCACACAAATAGCGCACAAGTGCACCAGCACTTCCACACTTCATGCGAATGAGCAATCTTCAACTCGTCCCAGCCTCTGCTTCTTTCTGGTCCCACATCCCCACGACCTGTTTGCTTCAAAATGTCAGGCCTGGTACTGTTCCCGAATTTTCATTGGTGTGCTGCTGCTTGGACCTCTGAGCCACGGCTTTTCGATTGTGGCACATGACTTTTGACTGTGGTTTGTGACTCCTTCGCCCGTGGGTACGACTTTTCATTATGAGACGTGATTTTTGTCCCTGGGATGTGACTGTTCGCCGGCCTGTTGGACTTGACTGCTAAGGCACCCGACTGTGACTTTTCTGAAACTGGCCGACTTGGCCTTTCTTGGCCCGAGCCTCTGACCCTGAAACTCGAATTTGGGTTCTGAATCGTGGAAGGCCTTTCACTCTCGTCGGCCTAATTTCGAGGTCCTCCGAGAAAGTTATCAACTTTATCTGTCAACTATGTTAATTCCTCTTTAAGCTCTCTCATAATAGGACACAATATGCGGTGCCGTCTCAATTAGTTCCTCTCTTGTAAATCAGCGATCTTCTGAAGGTCCCTGATAAGCAAATCTAACCTTGTACTGTCGCTGCGGCCTACCCTTGCATTCAGATCGGTAAACATCTTCCCCAACAATCCTATCCACATCATACCTACCATCCATATCAGGGGGAATCATAGATCTGCATGATGGAAACATCTCGTTACTAATGCAAGGAAGTAACTTTGAGGCGTGAAACACCGGATACCTGTGCAAGTGTGGAGGAATCTCAACAACATATGAAGGACCATCCACATCACCAATCACATCAAGAATCTGCCACGGTCCTCTATAAGCAGGCAACAATTTCTGGGAAATGTTCTCCTCAGGGAGTAATTCTTTCGACTTTACCCAGACCAAGTCTCCTACAGCAAATTGTGAGGGCCTGCGGTGCATATTAGCCTGTTCTATCATATGCTGTGCCTAACTAATGTTCTCTTTAACCTTTTCTAGGTCTTTCTGATACCGAATAGCAAATTCCCTAGTACCTGGCGGAAGTCTTTGCACTTGATCAGGGTTCAGACAGTCAATGGGTCTTCGAGGGCGCCATCCAAGATGCAGTTCAGTGGGCATCCTCGATGTAGCCAGGTGCACAGAGTTATTATAGGCACTTGCAACCTTCGGCAGATGTTCATCCCAGTCAATCTGATCGGACCGGATGTACATGCGCAGCACCTGCTGCATCAGTTTGTTCATCTGCTATGTCTGTCCATTCGTCTCAGGGTGTCTACCTGAAGACATAGTCAGTTTGGATCCATATACTTTCATTAGTTGTTGCCATTGTTCACCTGTGAACCGAGTATCTCTGTCACTTACGATAGTCAAGGGATGCCCAAAGTCCTTAACCCAATGATTAAAGAATTCCCTAATCACCAAATCAGTTCTTGCTTCTGCAGGGAGTGGAACAAAAACAGAAAACTTGCTAAATCTGTCTACCACAACCATAACCTGAGTCTTGCCACTCCTGCTTCTTACTTTAATGTCCAGGACGTCTATAGACACGGAGTTCCCTGGTCCTGACAGAATAGGCGGCGGTCTAAGTAATCCAAAAGGAGGCTGTGTGGAACTCTTGTTCCTCTGACATACCTAACAGCCTTGCACATAGGAAATGCAGTCATGCTTCATTCTCGGCCACGTGTAGGAGCATAGGAGGTTAGTATAAGTCTTCCTCCATCCGAAGTGCCCCTCAATATCGTGATTTCACCCAAGTATCATGCTACGAATTTCCTCGCCGTCCGGGACGCATAGTTGATCATGGATGTCTGTTTTCTCAAACAGCAGTCCCTGTGTCACCCTATATAGTCTGGGACTTCGTGGGGTGCCGTCTGCACCTTGCCAATCAATTGACTATAGACTGGACTCGTATAGGCAGACTTAATTTTCTCTTGGAGTTCGGTGCTTGCATCTAGATAGGTGACAATAGCACCGAAAAAGTCATCTCTTCTACTTAACACATCGACGACAACATTATATTCCCCCATTTACCGGCTTCAACTCAAATTCAAATTGATCAATTTCCCCGGCCCACCTAGTCAGTTTTGGTGTCATCCGAGCCTGGGTTTTTAGCCAGCGAAGTGTTTCGTGATCATAATAGACTTTAAAGTGGCGACCTAGCAGATAGTGTCGCAAGTGATTCAACGCTTCCCACAGAGCAAACAACTCTCTCTCATAGGTGAAAACAATGTCGAGCGCATCGGTCCCGCAGGAGGGACCCTCCCGGCCTTGTCACGCAAGATTTTGTAGGACTTGTTGCAGAGAGCGTTTTGCCGCTCCGGCCGAGTGCGCCAGCCGTACCTCTTGCGAGTCCCTACGACAGGATAGGGTCACGCAAGGAACAACTTACCTCCACCCGTGGGAGTTGTCACCATCCCTGGGGTGGGCGTATCCCTGTCGAGCTACCGAACCACATGCAAAGGCTTCTCGTATGCAATCGCAAAGGTGGCCCAGCCGAGGGCATTTTTCATTCGCTAAAGCATAGGGGGTACTCGCGGTTAACGCCCAAATCGAACGCGCACGCGAACCGTCGCTCGAGGCGCTGATCTCCTGAGCGCGATCCTACGTTAGTCGACTAGGGCGATTATTATAACCACTTACTGGCTTCATCATATCGACTAGCCACGCATGCCTAGCAAGCAGCCGCGAGGAGAGAGTACTATGTGGTACCCAAAATCATGCGGTCCTCAATAATTTTGAGGGCCGCTTTCGATGCTCAAGTGTCGGCACGCGCCTTGAGGGATTAACCTCTCGACACTAGACAACCGCCAAGGCAGTTGAGCTCCACACCCTCTTCTACACCCTGCGAAGAGTGGGTGGTACACAGGTTCCGGCTTGTTGTGACGGCCAAAGTTCTTGGCCTGGAGACAGACTCCATAATCGAAGGCCTATAAACAGGTCAACGGGTTTGACTTTGACGGTCGTCACAAACTCCAACGTCCAACTATGAAAATTCAAAAGAGCAAACTTAAATTTGGTCAATTCTTACGTAAGGTTAAGTAGGTTGCGCGAACGGATTGATATACATATAACAAAATAACATAAGGAGTACGCACAATTGGCGCCCGAATCAGACCTGCACGCGAACTGTCGCTCGAGGCGCCGATCTCTCGAACGCAGTCCTACACCGACCGACTAGGACGGCTATTCTGACCGCGCGATACTCTACCCCATTAAAACTCAGATACTCTTACCGTATCGCGTCTGACCATTTTTTCGTATGACCCATAACTTATTCTGCGCAGGGCTTCAGGCGAAGTCCACGCGCGAAAAGCATATAAGAGGGACGCGTACGCGAGGGAAATCATACTTTCAGTTATGCGAACTATCGTGACCAGCTGTCACGGCGACACTTCACGGGTTACCCACAATCGCTCGATCCTCCGCGGGCTTTAGCATTGCCTATCACACTCACGTGTTAGAGATGAGATATCGTGAAGGAAATATCCTCCACGATATAGAACGGCTGAAGGATGAGTCGTTCAGCCCTTGCGGCGCTTCCATTTTTAAGACAGGGTGCCACGATGGGTAGTGCGAAAATGCTCAGCGCATAGGGAAAACTCTCTTGTGCTGAGCAGGAACCTAGAATGTCCTGGACAAGGGCCTTGAATTCCAGGTTCAAGACCAACATCCGACCAATTAACCCAACAGGTAACAATGAGCGCGGGCACAATCGCGTGTGTTGTGAAAGTTACGCGAGCGCATGTTCACTTAACCATCAAGACCACTCAAAAAGGCAAAATCGTTTAAATCCATTCAACCAGAAGGTTGTGTGACGTCGACGATCACTCTCACAACAACTTTGTGGCTTGCCCATTCACATTCACACAATACACAGACAATCATCAACGTTCGAGCGAGACACTTCCATGCATACATGCGATCACACAGAGTTCAAACAGCAACATCACACACACTATGGGAGTCAACTTTACCGCTTTCTAAGACTCACACCCTGCCTTATGCACACAAGCCCCAACCATTTTCCACCATCCCTCAAATAAAGGTACTCAGTCTTTAAAAATGGCCACTTATAAAGAGATCTGGGTGAAACCCCCAAGAAACATAAAACCCACAAGGGCCAAGGCATTAAGTTGAGATGCAGAAACAGGTAAGTTGTGTCGTAAACCGACCTGTTATCAAAAGATAACAGAAGAATGATCCTGAATAGGATCAGGCCAAACGAATCAAGCCTTCAATCGAATTCGTAAACCTGCATCACAATTCAGGCAAAAAGTGATAAAATTCTACGTTCAAGATAGGTGGAGGGCTAACACCACTCCATAGCCTGACTCCTTTACTAACGTTTACCTTATCTCCCTCAGAAGTCATCGAGAACTTTGGCATAACCTTGCCAAAGTTTTCCCGTGCAAAAAATAATCTACCTCTCCAAATTCCACAAAAAAATTGGCAACGCTTCCCGTAGGAAAAGTACCTTTTAGAATTTTCACGACCTCCAAATAACAAACTCTTTTCAGGTTCATAAAAATTTCGGCAGCGCTTCCCGTAGGAAAAGAAGACTGCCAAGATTTATACAAAGTTGAATATGCAAAAAGCAAAGTACGACTATACTTGGGACCAACTGTCAAAGTGGTCGTTTCTGCTGAATGGCATATAAGCAAAGTGCTAGTGAACTCTCACTTAAGTGGATTACTCGGGGTTCACACAACAAGTGTGAGTGAACTCGCACTTAGATGGAGAGCTAGGTGCGCACACCATAGGCGTGGTGATTTAATATGGACGTTTGCATGGACAAATCCATAACATATGGGTCAGTCTAATCCTATGTCGTACGTAATTTTCGTTTAAGGCAAACTAGGCATACCCCTAAGTTGGGGCAGTCTAGCCTTACGCCTCATGTCGTCAGTTAGGCACAAGACAGGCGTACCCCTAAGTTGGGGCGGTCTGGTCATATGCTTTATGTTCATAGTTTATGTTGGGTCCGGCATACCCCTAAGTTGGGGTAGTCTGGACATCGTTTTCAGTCATGTAAGCTAGGCATACCCCTAAGTTGGGGCAGTCTAGTTGTGCGTACCCTAGTCACTTGCTTGGGTAGGTCAGGCGTACCCCTAAGTTGGGGCGGTCTGATCCTATGCCATAGGAAAGGGTTTTTTACAGAGGGTTAAAAGAATTGAGAGATTAACGAACTACTTTAAGTTAATGTGGGATTGAGAGAGAGTTGTTGATTATGCATGTTTGATTGAGGAGCACTCGGTTCGGGGCATCTCTTGATAGCTTTAGTTGGTTAGATGCTCGCCGAGTGATGGAGCCATAGATAGACTAGAATGGATGATGGGAAGGGAAGCTTGGGATAAGATAGGTCTGACCTTACTAGGAGTTAGCATTAGTGTTAGTTCACGAACCCACCTTCAAAGAAATGGGTCGTGTAGACTATCGTTAGTTCTAACTGCTAGACTAGAGAGGTCCTAACACAAGCAACCTCCGGGCAACCAACTCGGTGGGGGCCTTCTACCGTCTTAGTCTCTGCCATTGGGACCTCTGGATGGGAGGATGACAGTCTGCTTGCACCCAGAGTCCCTGTAAAGGCAACTGCTACCTCTACTGGTTGTTCCCTTTTGGGTACCGATACTCGGGACAGAAGAGAACAATGTGGTCGGGGTCATCACATTTGAAACACGGGCCGGCTGCCTTATGCTCATCCCAAGTCTTCTCATCAATCCCCATTTGTTCCCAAGGTTTGCCTACAACGATCCCGGGATGGGGTGGATATGGCCGCCAGTTGTTGTTTCCTCTACCTCTACCCCCTGTGGAGAAGGAACCTCTTCCACCTTGCAAGGGACCATTACCCCTACCTCCTGCATAGTAGCTACCTTCGCCAGTACCCCTCTGGGCAACGGGTCCTCTTATTCTACCTCGATCATGACCTCCCCTTCCTCTACCATGGCCTCGTCCTCCCTGACGCTCATCCCAAGTCTTCTCATCAATCCCCATTTGTTCCCAAGGTTTGCCTACAACGATCCCGGGATGGGGTGGATATGGCCGCCAGTTGTTTCCTCGACCTCTACCCCCTGTGGAGTAGAAACCTCTTCCACCTTGCGAGGGACCATTACCCCTACCTCCTGTATAGTAGCTACCTTCGCCAGTACCCCTCTGGGCAACGGGTCCTCTTACTCTACCTCGATCGTGACCTCCCCTTCCTCTACCATGGCCTCGTCCTCCCTGTCGCCCTCCCCCGCGAGCAGCAACAGCCGCATAGTCCCCTCCCAAGGCTAAGTGACTGTTGCTATCTTCGTCTAATCCATAGTCTATTTGGCCGTGGGTTAGTGACTCGACACCTCCTTCCTCAAAGGTGACGAGTAAGTTATCTTTCCCTACTATATTACGGGAGATCGTTCGATCTCTCCACTTCTTTCCCGCCTGCAGGTCCTTCCAATAATGACAATAGTGTGCCTCCTGCGGAAAGCCAACATGGTCCACTGCGATCTTGCTGAACTTCTCGTAGGTCATTCCCTCTTCCTTCGTGCGGGAATATAACTAAGTTTTTAGGGGATCTGGGAGCGCCCTAGCAAAGTTATTCAGAATCTGCGCATGTGTCAGCCACGACTTTTTGATTGTGGCACATGACTTTAGACTATGGTTTGTGACTCCTTCGCCCGTGGGTCGTGATTATCCAACATGACTTTTCATTATGCGACGTGATTTTTGCCCCTAGGATGTGACTGTTCGCCGGGCCTGTTGGACTTGACTACTAAGGTACCCGACTGTGACTTTTCTGAAACTGGCCGACTTGGCTTTTCTTGGCCCAAGCCTCTGACCCTGAAACTCAAATTTGGGTTTTGAATCGTGGAAGGCCTTTCAAACATATTCTATCAATCTTTTTCTCAATCTGCTAATCAACGGCAATTTTTTTATGCCATTCAGCCACATGACAGGATTCACACACTGCCACAGTACGGTCCTGGCGCCATATCCCATTTTCTTTGTACCATAGGGCTGCAGTAGTAGAACATTCTGGAATGTACTCAACAACAAGTTTTTTATGCCATTCAGCCACAGGAGAGGATTCACGTACTGCCACAGTACGGTCCCGACGTCGTGTCCCATTTTCTTTGTGCCATAGGGCTGCAGTAGGAGAACGTTCACGTAGGTACCGTACAGGCCAAAATGGAGATTAGGATAAGACCAGTAGGAATAGGAGGTGTCCCTAGTAGGTAGGGAGTTGTCACGTTGTCGGGTGGCCACAAGCAGTTGGCCACCCGAAAACAAAGGAGTTCGGTCTTTGATCGAGCGCTTGTGCGGGATTCTTCGAGTATTCTTGTCGGGACTGCCGTGGAAAATTAGGAGATCCGAGAGGGACTTATGATTCTTCTCGGTTGCCGGTCGGAACTAACCCTTAAATCTCGATAATCGGACTGCCGTTTTCCCCGCCTCTAGCACTGGCATTTTCCATCCAATTTGAGGCTTTCCTCGAATTAGCTAGGCATGGGGTGAAGACACGCTTCCGAGCCTTCGCGCGACCTTTTCCACGCTGATCAATTGACGACGAAAGAGGCCTCATGCAAGGAAAATGAGCGATAGCGAACTTCATAAACCAAACAGCATCATACACATGAGACCCAATAGTCGTGACCTCGAACCAATAGCAGAATTGCGTCACGAGTTCCACCAAATAAGAGCACAGCAAAAGCTCATAACTGACAATGCTGGAATAGTCTCATCATCATCAACGAAGAACCAATGTCGTTATCCTATCTGGCGCTTGGCGCCCAGACTACAAATGGCAGATCCTATCTAGCCTATCTACAATGTCGCTGATGACGTCAACAGCTCCCCGAAGTACGAGCAGATCTCGGCCAATGTCGTTCACCTCAAGCACCAGGTATGTCTTTCGTATCACTCACAACCTCGATCCCCAACTCACAGATGCCACATGCACCCAAGAACCACCATGTGCCCCATCCAGCATACAGCAGTGCAGCTCGGCTATGGCTGCCTGCTCCTTCCAGCTCGCCCGTGAGCACGTGAGCGCTGGCCAGCGTTACCGCAGCAGCGCTTGCGCAACATGCAGCTAGTGCCCGAATGTCGAATGCGTGGGCAGTAAATGGAAGTGGCCTGCCTGCCTTGCGTGCAGTCTGGCTGCGCTGGGCCCCTGCCCAGAAGCTTCCGGTAGGCCCAGAGAGGCTGAGCCCTAGTCCAAACGAAACAGGCCCTGGGCTTGTGGTGGTTGCCCGTGTCCAACTGCCCACGGCCTGTGTTCGGTCCATGTTGCGAATCTGGCCCAAGGCCTACCTCAGTTACATCGAAAGAGGCAGCCTGGTCCTGGGCGCTCTCAACCAACTGGAGCTGCGCAACTGCCAGAATTTACCCAGTTGCGTGACGACTCCAAAATTAGGCTTGCAGGCCCTGGGCCGAACCTGCCTTTACTTAGGGCGGCCGACCGTTGTAGGGGCCTTACCCTGAAGGATTTTCGAGCCTCGGTCGACCCCACTGCGGGTCCCATTTGGCTTGACCCGCCCACGCTCATGCTCAGGGCGCGGGTCGTTCGTCCCAGGGGCACCCCCACCTAGTGCTTTGAGATGGATGGGGATGGTCCTTTTGCGAGAGGGCTTTACATTGGGGGATGTAGCTCCGCTCTCACGTCAAGATGGTAGCTCTTTGATCACTCGCGGCGTTTTCTTGATTCATTTAAGTCTGACCAGGCAATTGCTCTTTCCAATACTCAGGCAGTCCAGGGAGTTCGTTGAGAGTTTGTCTTCTTACCGTGCGCAGGCCAAGCATCATCCATTGGGCCACGCACCTTTTCACTAGGTCTAGTGGCTCGGGACAGCCCCGACAGCATCCTTGGGGTAAAGCGGCGTCGCCCGGACCCCTAGCCGCTATATTGTTTTTGCTAGAACCACTGGCACTGCATCACCTATCCAAGACCGCCCTTATTCTTTTCAGCGGTCGCATTGCACATGAGAGAGACATTCCATGCAACCTCCACACAAACCAAGTCCATGCATCAACCATCCACCCAAGCGCCCGATCTCAACTCATCCCGCATCCATGGATTAAGCCGGATCCAAGTCCTTTCCTTAACCATTCTCCCACCTTAGTCCTCATCCGCGGGTCCATCCCCGTCCAAATTGTCCCTAGCTACTCACCTGCGCAAGACCACACAAGACAAATGACCAAGTACAATCCCCGTTGGGGTCAACACATCGCCCCCTTCACGCAATCCTAAGTTGTCTTTGCCTTCCATTTCCCCTTATGAGTTCCCTCCCCTTTTACACAGGCAAGCCATGCGATCGCCTCAGTCATGCATTCCGGGAGCATGGTTGAGTCAAACTGACCTCGTCGCAAAAGTATCACTCCTTTTTGCTTTCACAATTGCTCTCAATAGTATCGTATCCTTTCCTTCTTGGTGGCACAAGGGACCGGCAGCCCTTCCCTTGCCCTCGCTCTCCACCAAGTGAGGACCAAGTTCTTTTCCGTTCGTTCCCTGGCAATGTAACAGGTGAGGGTAGAGGTTAGTCACATGCCATGGAGGGGGAAGGGGTGACGGAAAGGTTAAGGGTTAAGGAGTTTTAAAGGAATGGAGGGGGACGGAGGGAGAGGGAGAGGAAGAGAGAGAGAGAGAGAGAGAGAGAGAAAGAGAGAGACAAGAAGTTTCTCATCCTAATCGACCTTGCTCATTGACTTACCTTAACCGATCCTATTCGAAGTCCCGTGCACCCCCCTTGCGCCCCCCCCCCCCCCCTTTTTAAGACTTTCAGGTGGACGGCGTGGGTAATGGAAGAAGAAGAAGGGTCGGGGGTGGTCGACTATGGTGGACGGGCGTGGGTGATGGAGGAAGGAGGAGAGTTGGAGGCGATCGGCTATGGTGGACGGGTGTGGGTGACGGAGGAGGAAGAAGGGTCGGGGAGGATGGACGTGGATGATGGAGGAGGAAGGAGGGTTGAAGGTGGTCGGCTATGGTGGTCGGGTGTGGGTGATGGAGGAAGAAGAAGTGTTGGAGGTGGTTGGCTATGGTGGACGGGTGTGGGCGATGGAGGAAGAAGAAGGGTTGGGGGTGGTCGGCTATGGTGGACGGGTGTGGGTGACGGAGGAGGAAGGAGGGTTGAAGATGGTCGGCTATGGTGGACAGTGTGGGTGATGGAGGAAGAAGAAGTGTTGGAGGTGGTTGGCTATGGTGGACGGTGTGGGCGATGGAGGAAGAAGAAGTGTTGGAGATAGTTGGCTATGGTGGACGGGTGTGGGCGATGGAGGAAGAACAAGGGTTGGAGGTGGTTGGCTATGGTGGACGGGTGCAAGCGATGGAGGAAGAAGGAGGGTTGGGGGTGGTCGGCTATGGTGGACGGGTGTGGGCGATGGAGGAAGGAGAAGGGTTGGGGAGGTCCGGCTATGGTGGACGGGTGTGGGTAACGGAGGAGGAAAAAGGGTTGAAGGTGGTCGGCCATGGTGGACGGGTGTGGGTGATGGAGGAAGGAGAAGGGTTGGGGAGGTCCGACTATGGAGGATGGACGTGGGTGATGGAGGAGGAAGGAGGGTTGAAGGTGGTCGGCTATGGTGGACGGGTGTGGGTGACGGAGGAGGAAGGAGGGTTGAAGGTGGTCGGCTATGGTGGACGGGTTTGGGTGATGGGGGAAGAAGAAGGGTTGGAGGTGGTTGGCTATGGTGGGTGGGTGTGGGTGATGGAGGAAGAAGAAGGGTTG
This sequence comes from Chara braunii, assembly GCA_003427395.1. Classification (NCBI taxonomy): domain Eukaryota; kingdom Viridiplantae; phylum Streptophyta; class Charophyceae; order Charales; family Characeae; genus Chara; species Chara braunii. The sequence goes on from BFEA01000098.1 coordinate 2,710,911, forward strand.
GAGGTGGTCGGCTATGGTGGACTGGTGTGGGTGATGAAGGAAGAAGAAGGGTTGGAGGTGGTTGGCTATGGTGGACGGGTGTGGGTGATGGAGGAAGAAGAAGGGTTGGGGGTGGCTGGCTATGGTGGACGAGTGTTGGTGACTGAGGAGGAAGGAGGGTTGGGGGTGGTCGGCTATGGTGGACGGGTGTGAGTGATGGAGGAGGGAGAAGGGTTGGGGTGGTTTGGCTATGGTGGACGGGTGTGGGTGATGGAGAAAGGAGAAGGGTTGGGGAGGTCCGGCTATGGAGGATGGACATGGGTGACGGAGGAAGGAGGGTTGGAGGTGATCGGCTATGGTGGACGGGTGCGAGTGATGGAGGAGGGAGAAGGGTTGGGGTGGTCCGGCTATGGTGGATGGACGTGAAAGAAGGCCCGTTGGTCGTATCCTAACTCCTAGCCCCATGCCTCCGTTTTCTACTTCGGGTGCCTGGCTGTGCCCCCTATCACTTTCGGAAGTCACCGGTCACAACAAAAATGGGGAAGGGACCGAACTGCAGCCCACACACACACACACACACACGCACATACACCGAATGTCTCCGGGTACAGCCAGGGGTAAAGGTGGACTGCACAAGTTGCCGGGAACTGCAGCATTCACACGTACCCACACCGAATGTTACTGGGTGCAGCAACGGGTAAAGATGGACTGCACAAGTTACCGGGGACTGCATCACTCACACATACACAAACCGAATGTTACAGGGTACAACAAGGGGTAAAGATGGACTGCACAAGTTACCGGGGACTGCAGCACTCACACATACACACACCGAATGTTACTGGGTACA
>BFEA01000098.1:2717827-2733168 GCA_003427395.1 Chara braunii
CACACACACACACACACACACACACACACACACACACACACACGCGCGCACACACACACACACACACACACACACACACACACACACACCAACCCCAGCCTGACCCCTTTTTTTCTTTGTTTTCAATTTTTGCATCTTAATTTTTGTTGAACACCCAATTTCCCGACACAAACCCGAAAAACATTTCTCAAAAAATACAAGACAATTCAGCGACCATGTCCCTCATGAAAAAAATGACAAAAATAAATTCTGCTTTTTAAAAAAAAAAAAAAAATTGTTTAAATCGATTTTAGTTTTTCATTTAAAAAAAATCTTAAACGAGGTCGGATTCCAAAATTAAAAATATAGGACTGCAAGGTTTTGCAAGCCCTACAACCCTATAAATATATATATATATGTACATATTTTTAGGGGTATAAAAAAAAATATTAAAAAAAACAGGTTGTGGACAAGGCCTCATTGGCAGCGGCCGCGGCCGAATTGCCCGCGGCATAGGCCGCGGGTGTCACGTAGGTGCCAGCTCAGAGATGTGAAAAAAAGGGTAGGTACGAAGGTGTGCAGGGATCTGAATAACATATGAGGGCCCGTCTGGTTCATTCCCAACTACATCCAAAACCTTCCATGGTCCAAAATACTTTGGCATGAGCTTACAGGAGATCTCGTGCTCCTGTCCCAGTTCAGAAGCCTTGACCCAGACTCTGTCCCCTACCTGAAATGTAGATGGGCGGCGGTGTTTGTTCTCAGATTCGATCATCGCCACCTGTGCTCTGTGCATGTGTTCTACAGCCTGCTGCACATGCTTCTCATATCTATAAGCAAATTCCAAAGTTCCTGGAGCAGCAGTGGGCTGATTGTCAAGTAGCAGAAAGTCAAGAGGGAGTCTAGGTTTGAACGTTAGTAGTAGGCTGTTAGGACTTACTCCTGTAGCACTATGAACTGCGTTGTTGTACAGGCTGGCGATGAGAGCAAGCTTCTCATCCCGATCTACTTGATTAGGCTTAATGTAATGCCTCAGCAAGTGTTGAACAACGCGGTTCATCTATTCTGCCTGTCTATTTGCCTCTGGATGGTTTCCAGATGTCATCTGCAGCTGCGGCCTTCCACAGATCACTGGTGAATCGTACATCCCTGTTGCTGATTATAGACTTTGGTAGGCCAAAGTCTCTAACCCAGTTTTCGTTAATTAGTCTGATCACGTACTCAATCTTTGTTGTTTCTGGCATAGCTTACTAAATCTATCCACGATGACGTAGATGTACCTCATGCCACTCTTGCTGGTGACTAGCGTATCCAGGAAATCCATGGACAAGCTTTCACCAGGCCTTTCCGGAATGGGAAGGGGCTTGAGAAACCCAAGAGGAGCTTGTGTCCGGGGCTTGTCATGTTGACAAACTTGACAAGTCTAAACATACAGTTTGGCATCTCTCATCATTGTGGGCCACCTGAACCGCTGCAACAGATTTGCTGCAGTCTTTCTATACCCAAAATGTCCGGTGACATCCTATGCAAAGACTCCCGATTAGGCACACAAAGACGTTTATTCCCGGCCTTCTCAAGGAACAGCAGGCCATTGATCAACTCAAACTCTTCAGACGTAGCTTTATCCTTCACCTCGAGTCTGCGTATGATCTCTGGCATGAATGAGTCCTCGTGATAGGCTTCCAGCAAAGATTTGAGTAACATCGTCAGCAAGCCCAAATTCAGTGACCAGCGCACCGAGAAAATCTGGCCTACGCGACAGCGCATCAGCAACCTTGTTGTACTCCCCCTTGATGTACTGGGGTTCGAAGTCATACTGCTCAATGACTTCGGTCCAACGCTTCAGAGCGTCGAAGAGTACCGGTTGAGTCTTCATCCATCTCAGGGTCTGATGATCAGTCCTGACATAGAAGAAGCGACCTAGGAGGTCCTGCCTCTAATGGGTTAGCGCTTTATAGATCACATAGAGCTCCTTCTCATAGGGGGACTTGGCCAACTTTTGAGAGAGCATCTTTTTGGATATGTACTCTACCGACCTAAACTTTTTCCCCTCCTGGTGCACAAGTACGGCACCAATGCCATATTGGCTTGCATCTGTAGTCACAACAAAAGGTTTGTCAGGATCAAGAAGTTTCAAGACCTCATGGTGTGTCAACGCATGCTTTAGATGTCTGAAAGCAGCCTCACACTTGTTTGTCCACTCCCATGGGGTGTCAAGGAGTTTCAGGTCTGTCAAAGGGGCGGCCACTATACTATAATTCTGAAAAAAGTTGTGGTAGTAGCCTATCATCCCTAAGAAGGACCTCATCTCAGTCACAGACTGAGGACACGGCCAGTCACGAATACTGGCCACCTTCGCGTCATCGGGCTTCTAACCCTCTGCGGAAATCTCATGACCTAGATACAAGATCCGGGTGCGGCCAAACGCTCCCGGTTGATCTTGAACTGGTGCTGTCTGAGGAGGCTAAGGACTTTATCTAAGTGTGCTACATGCTCCTCAACAGTCCTACTAAAGATAAGTATGTCATCGAGGTACACGATGGCAAACTTGTCAAAGTACTCATGAAATATCCGGTTCATCGCGAGCTGAAAGATGCCAGGAGCATTGCAAAGGCCGAAAGGCATCACCACAAACTCGTACAAACCGTACATGGGTCGATCCTCGGGCCGTTTTGCAATCTGATGGTACCCGAACTTCAGATCTATCTTACTGAAGTACCGGCACCCTTGCACTCGATCCAGCAAGTTGTCGATGCGAGGTAGGGGCTCGGCGTTCTTCACTGTGATGGCATTAAGGTCCCTATAGTCAATGCACATCCTCAAGGTCCCCCCCTTCTTCGATACAAATAAGACTAGCGATCCGTAAGGGGAGACACTAGGCCGGATCCAACCCTTCTCTATGAGATCCTTGAGTTGTTGGCGAAGCTCATCGAGCTCACCTGGAGACATCCGATAGATTCTACCCTTCGGAATGCTAGACCCTAAGATAATCTCTATCGCATGGACGACCTCCCTCTCAACAACCCCTTTCGGCTCTTCGAATACATCAGGGTACCTAGCGACCACTCCCTCTCTGGAGGCGTTTTCACCGGCTCACCCTCTGCAGAGACGTAAACTAAGTACATACCCTCCTCCGGATTTTGCTTATAATAGTTGTAGAACGCGGCCGCTCACATGCATCCGCAAGACTCAATTAGACTACTAGCCTTGAACTTACGTAATTTGGAGGTCCCCCCTTCGGGCAAAGTGTGTTTGACCACTTTTCGGTCCCGGTCAAACTGGGACTATGCAACCAAGAGGTAGTACATACCTAACAAGGTATCCATAAGGAGATCATCGCTGACTAGGAACGAGACTCGATGTCTCAGTTCCCCTCCCGCGTACGGGAAAAGACACTCAATCTTTGAGGTAGTCGTTGACACAAGTCGACTCCACAGGTCGACTCAAGCACTGCACTTGCCCCTCTAAGCGCAGCCTCTCGACGCACGTGCGACTAATGAAGTTCCGCGTCAAGCAAGTGTCATAGTAGGCCCCGTCCTTATGGCCGCCGATGACTACCTCGTCGACGAACAACTCACCCTTAGGGCCTTTGGCCATGGCCGTCCAAGAAGCTAGAGGGTTTGATCTAGGATCGCTGGGTTCGAATGTGTTTGAGGGACGACGCTGGAGTCAGTAGCTTGGGCCATCTCTTGAGATGCTGAGGGTGTGTCCACCACCTCAACCCTAGCACGAACAACTACCATTCCTACTGGCCCGACGTGTTTCCCGGAGCAGTGCCAAAATTGCTGGCCACATTGCTACCTACGGGAGCGGAGGATCCCGACGCCTGCCCCATCGTAGGCGGGATCTTTTCGGTCACCTTTTTGGTACGACACTTGAACTGATTATGGGCGTATTGGTCACAACGGATACAAGCTTGTCGGGTGTACCGGTCTCTCCACATGTCCTCTGTTAGACCCGCTTTCTCCCATGGAGGAGCGTTGGGGTCAACTTGACTCCTAGACCGGGAGCCTCCATGGCGTCTACCAGTCGCCTTACTTTTCTGTACTGAGGCAGCGATTACTCCACCCCCTGAAGTCTCTACGCTGCCTGCCTCTGTACCCACTCCCGCCTGGAAGTCGTCTTCCAACTCGATGGTAGAACCATCGTTGTCAACGAACATAATGTGACCCTTCGCCTTCCAGTTGGGAGGCAGTGACTTTTTCCTACCGTCCGTTATGGGTGTTTGTCCATGCCCTATCTTTGCCTCCAGGTCTAGGGCCTTCTTGCTGAACGAAGGAAAGTTGTGCATGTTGATGTTGGCCTCACCTACCAACTGATTCCTGAGAGGCATAGGAAAACATCTTAGGAAGGAGGTGAGAAAGACTTGGGGGTTGTAGCGCACTCTAGGAACACAGATCAGACGCTCTACTGCATCCGTGGCCTCCCTTACTGACTTGAACTATCTATGGTTCAGAGTCAGGATCGCGTCAGTGGCTTTTTGAGCCTCCTCAGGATCATGCCACCTTTCTTCCACCAGCTTGAGGAAGCCATCCAGTTTCTGGTTGACTGCCCAAGCACGGAAGTCATGACCGTATCCCTGTAACTGCACTAAACCACTCAACCATCTTGTTGCACTCCCTGCTAAATAGGAGGCAGCCACAAGCACTTCCTCGTGCGGCAAGGTCAGTTTACACTTGACATAGACCGGCACTGACCTCAACCATGTGTCGAGGTCTTCGCCTCTCTTGTCCTCTGAAAAAGGTTTGGGAGAAGCGATGGTCGTCTTTGGAACCCACGTGGTTTGTCCCGGTACCTGCACCATTCCGGGTTGTGGACCCTGAGGCGCAGACTGCTACACTAGCTGTTGTTGGGGTTGTGTACCCTGCAGTTGTGCAGGCTGCGGGACAACAGGCTGCCCGCTTACAGCAACCTGCGACGAAGGTTGGGAAAACATTGTCTATATAGGAACCTGTACACTAAGACCTGCTGAGAACCCTCCTGTTAACGGCATACCTAGGGAAACGGCTTGGACCGATGCTGGAGAAACATATGGGGATACTCCAATCACTGGTGGGACGAAAGGAGGAAGATGTACAACGGGCCAGGCACTGGGCCTGGACGACAATGGACCTGCCTGCGCCCGCCCGACTAAAACGGCCAGACTCTGCTGGATGTCCTGAAGGAGGGTCGTGTGATGGTCCTGCATTTCTACTACACCTAGCAGAACTATCCGCAGTGTCCTCACATCTGCACCCATGTGCGTCCGGTCCATTCCCTCTAACTCACTAACGCCCGCTTGTCTTCGCTGCATCCTTGCTCTTCTTCTAATCATTTTTTCTTTCTCTGCCTTTATCTCTTTAGTGTTGCCTGTTGTATGGCGACCTCATCGGGAGTCAACACTATTGGCTGGCTTGCCATAATGACAGTGGACTGCCTCAGGGTTTGTGCGAACGTTGACCCTACACTCCCTGAACTACTAGCCTGAGAGCTCTGCTGCGCAGCACTTGCCATGGCTGTTGAAGAAGCGGCCTCACTTGCGAATGCCCTACTTGCCTCTGCGGCCCTAGCTCTTCTCTGCTGCTGCTGCCTCTCTTTCTGCTGGCGGAACAGGAATCTGTCGCCGTCTGGTCCTAATGCCAAGTGGGCTATCGGGCGTCTAGCCAATCGCAAGATCTTGTCGTCCTCGCTAGTGGTATCCCTGTTGCTCATAAGCTACAAAACTATACACGATCCGCATACACGATCTGCACTAGGTCACCCTTTGATGCCTACCGCAGCGTACTCCACAGACCAATTTCAAATAAGTAAATAATTAATCGGTGGCTAGTCAAAGTATATACATTTGGGTCCAACAGGTAAGTTTCGGTTCCTACAAACAAAACTACTTCGAGTTTGACTAATTCGCAAACAGAAAGCACAACGAACAAAAAACAGTTCTAACTATGCTGTCCGTCAGACGTTAATGCTTGTACATCTAACTAATCAAAATAAAAATAGAATCATTTGTTGGGTCTGTTTGCAGAATGGAATCTTGCCCAAACTTATCACCTGGAATCTACCCCTCCCTCAGTTCTTCATGGATGTCTCTTGTTGTCACCGTCCCTGAGCAATCCGGAACAGCGTGTGTGTCTAAAGGTGTGCACACGGCCCACCCCTATGCCCCGAGTCCTGCTGAGCTGGCCAGCCCTGCACCATATTTATCCTCGCGTGCAGCAAGCCTTACACCGACCGATTGGCTGATCAGGAGGCGTCTTTATGGACGGCCCCCGAAGTCCTCAGGAATTATTTAACGTCGCAAACAGAACGACGATCACATCCAATGGAAGGTCCCCGCATATACTTATTTATAGACGTCCGGTACTCGTCTTTCCCGTAGGGCTGGCCTGCCCCTCAGAACCCCTCTACAGCGCAGCGAGCAGACAAAGGACAAAGCAGCAGAGCATGCGTGCTCTACTCCCGATGGGTTGGCATGGTGACCGTGACCCAGTGCTTCGTCCAAGGCCCTTCAAATAGCACCGCCGTCTCCCTTCTGCTCCACGTGAACACTGACGACTCTCAAGGTTGAGCGCACACGACTCCTCACATGAGAGGACTCTCAAGACAGAACACACATCCTCACGGTAAGAAGTGTCGAAGAGGGTAGATAAGGTTAGGTGCAACGTACCTCAAAATAGCTGCCCCCAACCACAGATAATCTCACCAGATGACCCGATGTTGATTTTGATGAACAATCGCTGCTTCGGCGCAACCAGCATTGCACCGCCGTTCCACCTCAGCATCAATCACACATCGGATAGTTCTCATCACACTTCGAACACCCAATATTGACCACGTAGCCTTCCTGGCGATCCCATCTCCACCTGGGTCGCCAGCTTGCCTTCGCCCTCCTCACTACACACTCCCTACGGCCGCTCGCTTAGCAGACCACATGCATGTACCACATAGGACAAGCGCCAAATGAGCGCACCGTACCACAACTCGATACCAAATTGCAAGGAAAATGAGCGATAGCGAACTTCAGAAATCAAACAGCATCATACACATGAGACCCGATAGTCGTGACCTCGAACCAATAGCAGAATTGCATCACGAGTTCCACCAAATAAGAGCACAGCAAAAGCTCATAACTGACAATGCTGGAATAGTCTCATCATCATCAACGAAGAACCAATGTGGTTATCCTATCTGGCGCTCGGCGCCCAGACTACAAATGGCAGATCCTATCTAGCCTATCTACAATGCTGCTGATGACGTCAACAGCTCCCCGAAGTACGAGCAGATCTCGACCAATGCCGTTCGCCTCAAGCACCAGGTATGTCTTTAGCATCACTCACAACCTCGATCCCCAACTCACAGATGCCACATGCACCCAAGAATCACCATGTGCCCCATCCAGCATACAGCAGTGCAGCTCGGCTATGGCTGCCTGCTCCTTCCAGCTCGCCCGTGAGCGTGTGAGCGCTGGCCAGCGTTATCGCAGCAGCGCTTGCGCAGCATGCAGCCAGTGCCCGAATGCCGAATGCTTGGGCAGGCACTTTCCTAAATGGAAGTGGCCTGCCTGCCTTGCGTGCAGCCTGGCTGCGCTGGGCCCCTGCCCAGAAGCTTCCGGGAGGCCCAGAGAGGCTGAGCCCCAGTCTAAACGAAACAGGCCCTGGGCCTGTGGCGGCTGACCGTACAGAAAATAGGGCCCAGTAGGGCAGATCGAAGCCTTGAGCACTCATATTTTATCTAATTTAATGATGAAATTAAAAATAAGGAATAAAATTAAAAAGGATAAAAGATGAGTGATTACTTTAATTTTAACAATTTTTCATTACTCGTGCTCTCGCTGATTCAACCTGAATTTACCCGTTTTTTTTCCCCTCTTTGATCTAAACAGATTTATTTTATTTATTATCCCTTCCCGATTCTACCTGATCATTTAATTTTTGACTTGCTGGATTCCGATGGTGGGCGAAGTGTCATACGGAAATTCGGGAGGACTTTGATTACCGAATGGTATTTGTCCAAACACTACCAAGAGACGGACCTTGGATACATCGGCGGTCGGAACAGCAGGACTGATTCTGGTTTACGGTGGACAGGTCGGATTGGTACAGTCACAGTACTTGTGTTGATTGGTGTGACATTCTGCAGTACGATACTTATTTTGGTGCGACTGCTGGTTGAGCGCTGGCACAGCATGCCTTTCGTTTGGTTCGGTACTTGGTCTGGGTGGGAACTCCTGCGGCCTACCCCGGTTGATGGCATTTTTCTGATATGATCGTGAGCTGGCGCCAGTTACTGGTTTGACACTGAGACGGTTCACTGTGGTTGGATTTTTTTAACTTGATGTGACAAAGCAGTCGTCTGGTTCGGTATCAGGTCTGGGACCGGTACCAGTTGCTGCGGGGCGGTCATCGGCACCATCTAGGAACAGCTTGCAGCGACACGGCACTGCTATTTTGGTAGCGATACTGGGTTGAAATTCTTGACCTGTTGGTACGGCATTGGGCTGGGGGCTGCTGTCGTTGCTCCCGTTCGATGGTGCTGGGTGGTACTATCAACAGCAGGGTTGAAACTCCTAATTTCGGTACGGCCATTGGTGTGATTGTTCATTCCGGCACTGGGATGATTCACCTATGCGCTGTGTCTCGATTCCATGGTACGACTTACGGTAATTTCATAACCACAGGTGCAAATCAACCTTCTGGCGGTTGCGACGTTCCTCGACGCACGAGTGGTAATCCACGACCACTGTATCTAGAGCCTGGGTGCCAGTGGGGCTAAAATTGTAAGATGAGAAATATTCTGAAGCGCAGGCCTCTGCCAGAACTGAAGGAGAGGGCACATCCCGTTTCGGAAGGTACCACGCGAAGGAGGCTGGGGGGGGTTTCTCTTGGCCAGACACACAACCTGGGGGAATATAGTCCTAGCAGGAAAATGGGGAGGGATTCGGCGTGCCAGGCGTTCGCAGCATACCCGAGTGAGGTGCGACAGCCATGTCTGAGGAGTGGGGGTGCGACTGTGGAGGTGTGCCCGGCGTTCTTGGCATTCGCTTGTGGAACACTGTATGATGTCAGACCGTTAGCTGCGCTGCTCCGCTTCCCGCGAGGAGACTGTGAGCGAAGAGGGTGGACCGAGAGCAATGGCGTTGGTGAAGAGTGACCCTGTGGGGGGATGATTCGTCGAGCCAGCAACGAAGGGAGTGTAAGTGACGCGAACAGGGACTTTATAGACGGTGAGAGAGTGAGAGAGATCTTGAGCTCACACGATGGCGTGCGCTGCGTGTCACTTCAGGGGAACGTGCTCCTAGACGAGAAAGGGCGAAAAGGGAGAACTTCAAGGTGCTACATGTCAAGGAAGGGGAAACAAAGCGGTGGCCCGGTATTTGCAGAGAGAGAGTTCATCGCCGCCCATGAGACCAGCCAAACGGGCTGGTAACGAGATCTGATGAGCACAGTGGCGAGAGACCAGCCAAACGGTAACGAGATCTGACAAGTTCAGCGGTGAGAGACCAGCCAAACGAGCTGGCAATGAGAACTGACAAGCGCAGTGGAGAGAGAGCAGCTGAGAGCGCTGGTAGTGAGATCTGGCGAGCACAGGGAGACTACTGGTTACGGGGTTGGATATTGCCGCCAAAGATAAACCAGGAAACGGAGCCCCTATACGCGCAAGCGCGTTCGAGCATACTGGTCAGCGCTCGGATGTGCCGCCTGCTGATGAGAGGAGCAGGATCACGGCAATACTATGGGGAGAGATCCCCTGGCAAGTCACGATGGGTGCATGTAGGGAGGACGACCTGTCTTGAGTGAGCATTGAGTCTCTTCGTCCCCTCAGCTGGGGAATCATTGTAGTTGCCAGCTAAGGGATGGGAATGTAAGAGTTCAGCAGGAACAGCGCAGCGGCGAGACTTTGATACGATCGCCTGGTATTCGCCGAGATTCGCTACCACGTCTCTCACACTACATTGGGCAGTGGCTGATAATGCCTGTTGATTCACGTGTTACCATACCCCAATTGGAGAACACCCCTAAATGCGACGGGCAGCTGTGGTACGAACTCGGTTGGGTCCTGCATGGGACGCTTTCCGGGAAGAGCTTGGTCCTACGCAGTAAGCCTGTGAGAGAACGAATGCAGAAGACAAGAGGTAAGCCGAGGGGAACGTGTGTAGATGACGGGACTTCGGCTAAGGGGAACCAGAACCATAATATGCGCCGGCGCATACGGGACGGTAGAGACCCAGAACAAGCGAGATTTGGGTGGGTGAGCTGAGGAGAGAGAGAGGGATTGAAGGGTACTTATGGAAAGGTAGAGGGCCGAGTGCGCTGAGTGAGAGAGAGTGTGTTGTTAGAATGAACGAGCCACTTGAAAGAGGAGTGCGTTGAGAGAGTACCAGTGAGAGGTCCACTCGAGAGAGAGAGGGTGCACCGTTCATGTGTGTGCGAGGGAAGAGCGTATTTCCTTATTAATTTAATTATTCATTCATTCAGAGATCGAGCTTACTAAAATTTGAGTGTGCTGAATGGCTTATGGGAATACTCAAGGCGGAGCCCGCTTATTGGCTCACTGCTAAATTTGAGCCTGATCTTTGGTATGCAAAACGGAGCTGCTGATTGCCTTGCTGGCACAAAAAGAAAAAAAAAAAAGGGGGGGGGGGGAGAATTGAGAGAGAGAGAGAGAGAGAGAGAGAGAGAGAGAGAGAGAGAGAGAGAGAGAGAGAGAGAGAGAGAGAGAGAGAAAGAAAGAAAAAAAAAAAAAAAAAAAAAGGGGGGGGGGGGGGAATCTTCTGATTGGCGAACAGATACTCCCGAATCAGGTCAGTGGATTGATTTGTCAACTTGTTCATAGTCGGGTCGCTAATTGTCTATCGAGCCGTTGATTGGTTCACCGCCATGCTTAAAATCGAGCTTGCTGAACGAAAGAGAGAGACAGAGGGAGAGAAACTGTGAGATCGCGTGCGTGGAAGAGAACAGTAGGGAGTAGGGTGCTTCAGCATAGAAGGGAGAGCTAACCACCTGGTATGCCAATTGTGTGTCAATAGCCTCCGCTTCTGATGAAGTCGTCCTTTCAGAGGGATCATCTTGTATGTTGTGCAAAATCATTGGGTCGATCACTGCTGTGAACCTATGTGAAAAATTACGAGTTTATAGTGCTCTCACTGGTGATCAGTTTTCTTTGCCCAGAATAACCCTACTGTCCCTGTTGGTTATAGTGTGAGCAAAACTCAGTTTCTCTTCTTGTGGATCTGAATTCTGCAACCTCGACGTTGTCCCAAATTTGATCGTGTTCACAGTTTGGCTGACTTTGAAATTCTATTTTATTTTATTTTATTTATTTCGGATTAACAGAAAGCGCCTTCGAAACAGGCTCAAAAGGGTGGGGTCGTGCCAGGCAAACTAAGCCCTACTCCCTGTTGCGCTGTTGCGGACCCCTGAAGTGGGCGCAGTGGGTGACAGACGATGTTGCCCCAGACTTCAGCAGACCAACGGGCTCCCCTCACTGGGTTTCCTCACAACGTATCCAGTTCAAGTCAGCTCAGTCCATGGGAAGGCCCACGACAGACCAAATCTCGGTCGGCCACGGCAGGGCCTGGCAGGAGAGGGTCAGGACTCAGGACTGATGTCGGAGAGACAGGCAGATGCACAAAAGGTAGGGCAGCTCCAGGACCTGCCTCTTCGATTCTGCATTACTAGAAGTGTGAACAGTTCCTGGCAAGAGAGTAGTCGACAGCGCTCAGCGCCATAGCTGTGGCGTGGCACAAAAGAAGTGAGGGAGAGCAACGAGGACATTAAGAGAGCGATCACAGAATCCCTGCGCAGCAGCAAGTAGCAGTGAGAGAGAGAGAGAGAGAGAGAGAGCTGTCTCTTATACACATCTAGATGTGTATAAGAGACAGGCATACTTGCGCCGCAGGGATGCTCCAACCCAAACCCCCCATGCCCCTCCCCCCCCCCCAAAAGTTTCTCAGCGGATTTGGGATGTACTCAGCAAGCGCAGTAAGGCCTGTCTCTTATACACATCTAGATGTGTATAAGAGACAGCCCCAACACCCTCGTAGCCCCGAAATACCCCCTATAGCCCCCCTATACCCCCACATACCACCCTATACCCCACTCCTAACCCCCCATTTCCCCCCCCCCCCCCCCAAAGTTTCTCAGCGGATTTGGGATGTACTCAGCAAGCGCAGTACAGCTTCCAACTCAGATCTGAAAGAAAATCAGTGGATGGCTGTTTTCTGACTGGTCGGCGGTCGGCCCTACTGGTCCTCTGCAAAACAGTCGGCGGTCGGGGTCGGCGGAAGGCCGGTATGCAACCATGAGTTTGAAGTAATAAAGGCGGGTGTGCAAGATCTCGATCAAAGTTAGCAGATGGTCTGCACACAGGTCAGCATCTGCTGCTGATGTATGACTTGCATGAGACGAATTTGAAGCAGCACAGACGAAAATCACAAGATGTCCACCTATTTTAACCTGTCGTATGGCATACCACCGGATCGCTAGATGAGGACCATTGCAGGTTCCCATTCGGCAGGCATGAGGAGAGCACCTCTTGCTTGGGTGCATTTTGGCAATGCATCTTTCCGTGCATATATACGGGGTGTGAACCGATAGTCTGTAGAGTTTCAATCTGGTGTGAGTGAGTGACAGTCTGCTTTGATTTTCGTCACAGGTACTGTCGGGCAGTCGTTGATGCTTCACCACAGCCGGGGTTAAGGTGGGTTATCACTTACAGTGTAATCAGTTAGGGGATTCTGCAGACGGTTGAGGGTTCACCCTCCTGACGAGTCGGCGAAACTCCGACGAAACAGTTTGTCACAGCCCCTCTTTTGTTGTCCTCTTCTCCCTCTCTGCCTACGGTTTACCGGGCAGCTCTGTTTGTCGATATATATATACTAAATAACAATCGTAACATCAAATATCCCCAAGCAACAGGAGGCAGACATATGTAATCGTTCACAACAGGGGTGCCTTTTCTCCCTCTTGCTTTTTCCCTCCACTCCATCACTGGATTTTTGTGAACAGAACATGTCGTTCGCATAGCACATTGTCAGTAAACAGCCCATGTGGCCTAATGGCAGCCAGAGCCAGAGCTACAGCCATCTGACAGCCAGAGCTACAGCCATCTGACAGCCACAGCTACAGTCATCTGACAGACAGAACTACAGTCATCTGACAGCCAGAGCAGGGTATGTATACATTATGTCTTCCTCTTACCATTGTCAGATTTCCGAGTGACACATGTCGAAGCATTATGTTTTCAAGAACTAACTGTGGGAATAAAATGCCGATCACCATCCCAATTGCAATCCCCACGAAGCACGCAAGGACTGGTGCAAACTTTCTGATCCCTTTCCTAGGGCCTCTGCAACACAACACAAAAGACACCAATGCTCAGTATCTTGCTCATCATCATACACAAAAGCTGACGTTCACGAAGATAGGGGCTGCTTTTTTCTCCTTTCCTAGACATGAAAATCAAGTGACAAGCAGATCTTTTGGATTGAACAGTGATGACCATCTTTATCCACAAAACAGCTCTGCCTTGCGAGACTAAGGATAATGGGACAAGCATGCAAAGCAGGTGCCAGGTACAGTGGGAAGTGGCCAAAAATACCAGACAATCATGGACACTGCAGTCGCATCGCACCTGGCAAGGCACATCATTCAGTCCAAGAATATAAATCAAGCCACAGGCTGGGCAACAGAATGAACAAGAAAAGCCGACAGAGAGGTTTGGGGAAGAAGTTTGCAACCCTAGCATTGCTGAGTTGTTGGCTATGTAACTTACCTGGTTACTGTGGCTTGGCTATGTGGCCTGGATATGGGGGTTCACTGACCATATGGCTTGGCTATTTAACTTTCCTGGCTAAAGGCTCAGGTATGTCGCTCAACGGACGATGTAGCTCACCATACGTCTTGGTCGTCTTTGTGGCTAGCTATATGTCTTCGCTGGCTAAGCGGCTTGCCTATGTGTGCAATGGCTGGTTGCGTGGCCTGACTATGCGGCTTGACTGACTAAGAGACTTGGCTATGTCGATTGGCTTGCTATGGGGCACAGCTGGCTGTGTGCACTGGCTCAATTTGGCTGGCTAGTTGGCTAGGCTCTGTGTCTTACCTATGTGGGTTTGCTAGCTATGTCTCTAGGCTATGTGGCTTAGCTCCCTACCTGGCTTCATTATGTGCTCTGGCTGGCTATGTCGCTTTCCTTACTAAGTGGCTATGTGGCTAGCTATGTGGCTCGCCTTACTAAGTGGCTATGTGGCTTGCTGTACTAAGTGGTTTGGCTGGCCCTTTGGCTTGCCTGACTAGGTAGTTAGGCTGGCCCTGTGGCTTGCCTGTTTGGCTGGCTGTGTGACTTTTTGACTTGGAGGTGTATGAACCTTTGCTGCCCACGTGGCTTGGCCGGGTAGGTAGTCTGGCTGGTTTTGTGGCTTGGCTGGCTATATGCCTTCGTGAAACTGACAACGGGTGTATCAAGCACGGTACTTCGACTTTTAAGAGCACCAGTGTGCTGCTATTGTCCCGGAAAGTGGGAGCAATATGTATGCGCATTGATGACAAGGGCTGAGCAACAACACAGCCAACAATGCTGGTCCATTCCCCAAGATTGGTGATCTTTGGGAGATTGTACAAGGTTGCAAGATTATCTCCAGGATTGATCTGCACTTTCTGAAGAGCCAATGGCATCCGTTTGAGGTGGAGCCTGCAGGTGAGCAGGACTGCACCACATATGGAATCTGTGATTTTAACTTCTGTCAGTTGGGCAATAAATGAACCTGCAACATTTCAGCGTGGCATGAACAGTCTGTTCAGGGAGTATCTTGTCCAGCTCATCGTGCTGTACTTGAACATTCTTTGCATTCAGCCACAACTACTAAAAGATGTACAACGACATCTCAGGAAGGTGCTTAATGCACTGAACAGAAGCAAGTACATGATCGACCCAAAGAAGAGGGAGTTTGGGAAGAGCGATTTCTTGTACCTTCCCCATGTGATTGATAGGCCTGGTAAACAGCTAGGTTCAAAGCGCGCTTCCCATTTTCGGGTTGTAGAACAGTTTTAGGTAATGCCTTTTTGGTTCACCAAACACCTAAAAGAAAAGAGTTTAAAGTTTAAACAAATCATTGAAAATGTGAAATATTTTCACTAAACCCATAATCCAATATTTATACTTATCTCCATTATCCCAAATCGTCGGAATCGTGATGAGTACGAGTAAGTTTCACACCTCATGGTGCTTTTACTTTAGATTAGAATTAGAAAAGAAAAGAAAAGAAAAGAGTCCTTCAGGACATCCGTTAAAACTGGAATGAGACAGAGAAGATTAGCATGGCCCCTGGTCCCCTGCGCAAAAAAAAAAAAAAAAAAAAAAAAAAGCACAGAAAAGAAAAAGAAAAA
>BFEA01000098.1:2778101-2793998 GCA_003427395.1 Chara braunii
CGTGGTAAGGTACTTACTGGGCAAAAAAAAACAAAGGGTAACTTTAGTACAGTAAAAAAAACGAGTTATAATTGCACTGTGGGCCAAAATACATTTTGCAATTGCGATGATTGCCCTCGTATTCGGAGGGAAAGCTCGGTTGTGTTACGATAGGGATGCATTTTCAAACTTTATCCTGACCCATACTGCAATTACAACTCGCTTTTGTGACTCCCATGTAGTTTCTCCAAAAACGTTCGGTTGCATTACGACAGGGGTGCGACATAGGTTTTGTCTGTCTTTGGCATGAAAAATGGTGTCCGGTTCGATATTCGTAGGTTGTCAGGGCCCTTTGTGGGCGTAGGGTGTCGTTTTCGTGTGCAGGCATTTCGGGTTGTTTGGTCTGCGAAGTTTGTAGTGTCTTAGGGGCTTATCATTGTGGTTGGTGATGGTTGGGGTGATGACGATTTTCGTTCTTCCTGTTCCACACAGTTTCAGTGCAGGGTTTTGGGGGTGGAGTTCCTCGGTGGGTGGTTTCGTGCATCCCAAATTTGTGTAATTGTACAGAAGTCAACAAAAGTCAGCAAAGTAAAATACATTGGGATATTTTTGGTAGCGCAATTGGKTTGACATGAACTSATGGTTTCAAAACATATGACATAGGGTATAGAGAAACAAGTGTTACATTTCACACATTACGAAACGATGCATCATGCACAATGAAACCGTSAGATCATGCATGCAATAAAACACACCACGTTGCTAAACACTACAATCCATATGAAATATGAAACAAAAATGTATATATGAGATAATGTGAGTTGTGGACTCATAMAACACAATCATAAAACGAGCAGGGAAAACCAATACAAGTGTTGTACGATTCGAACAATATGTGATATARGACTCAGATTCCCGCAAGTACAAATGTTTCGTCGAACAACTGTTCYTCCTATGACTTCTATCCACCTACATAACAAACTACATACTCTCCATATGTACAGACGTTATCCTCTACGAATAAAAAAAMCACAGAACAGTTGTSACTAGTATACATATGTCTCACAAAARCGAAGACATAAAAACCCTACCACAAACAACCACCGCTACCACATGCAYCGTCTGACRCCTTGGACTGCACACRAGCCCTAGGAAGGCGGAAAAAACCCAGTGCCACATAAAGAACTGTGAAACCAAAGTACATATGGAAAACTAAGAAAACGATTCCGAACCACGCACCGAATCATGGGAAACATCTAAATAAACAGGAAGACATATCTACTGCCCCCGGCCACTGCCTGCTCGTCGTCGTCCATTGCACGTATCGACGGTGTCAAACGTGTCCCTGCCTCGGCCAATCTCTCTCTCTCTCTCTCTCTCTCTCTCTACCTGCGCCTAAGAAGGTCGATGGGCTCCTTCTCTGTGTCGACCTCTGAGGCACGCATTGCCACCAACCTCGCGCACTCCCTGTCGTGCATGTTGTGCAACTCCCTCAATCACGCCTCGTCCCAAGCAATACGAGACTCTAACTCGTTAATGCTGGTATGATGTCGCTCTCCACGAGGCGCCGACACACCATCCTCTCCGGAAATGTATAGAGATTGGTTGAAGTTGACTCCGTGTAGTGTGTGGAGTTTTGGTTGACTCTATGATGTGATTGCATGTATGTTCTTTGGTTTAGATTTTGGATTTGATACTGGCGGTTAATGGAAGGCCAAAAATTCAGGGTTTTTCGAGGGGTCGCTACAAACAATATTGTTAAAACTTTTGCGAACAAACTATGACTTTGTGTAGTGTGTGGACTTTTGGTTGACTCTTTGATGTGATTGAATGTATGTTCTGTGATTTAGATTTTGGATTTGACATTAGCGGTTAATGGAAGGCCAAAAATTCGTGGTTTTTCGCCACGCTGCTACAAGCAATGTTTTTGAAACTTTTGCGAACAAACTATTTGCTAAGTTTTTTATTACAGCTTCAAATACGGCGAAACTGGATACAGATATACCCTAAAGCACGTATATAACAGGCAAAAAGAAAAACTAAGAAAAGAGTAAAAATTCAGGGAAATATGACAGTTTCGGTAAAAAAATTGCCAAAATTCGCCGAATTTTTGGACTTCCGTTAATCGCCTCTCCAGCCATACCTCTCGCGAGCCCCTACGACAGGATAGGGCCTACGCGAGGCATGACTTACCTCCACCTTATGAGCGTATCCCCGCCGAGCTACCAGTCCACATTATGAAAGTTAATCAGCTGCAATCGCAGAGGTGGACCAGCCGAGGGCGTTTCTCGTACGCTGTAGCATAGGGGGCACGCGCGGCTTTATGCCTCTATCGGACCCCCGCGCGAACCAACGTCTTGGGGGGTTGAAGTCCCGAGCGCGATGCGTCGTCAGTCAACCAGGACGCATCCCGCGCACCTCACATACACCACTCTAAGAACATAAACATTAAAACACACACGCGCACGTACATATACGGAACGACACGGAACAAACAACGCGGCAACACTCCTAGTCCATTAGTAGTCATCCCATAACCCTCCGACGCGAAAATCGAATAGACGACGCGCGCRAGACTTAGCATAAAACCGCGCGRACGCAAGACCTTCCCATATCGACTAGCAATGCAGACTCCATCCTCCATAAAATTCATAACGGAATACGGGAACCAAGTGCCTAATACGCATATCTCCAAGCGATAGATAAAGCAGGTTACAGTGAATCTATTATAGGTWCAAAGTCATTGTCTGAATTCCTCAAAAAGTAGAGTGAACATACCTCGAAATCATAAACGTGCTCCCCAAAAAAGGAGCGTTGAATGTCGTGGGAGACTTCAATGAATCTTGTCACCAAGTTGAACCAAGTACTCGTCTCAAAATTAATTTTAAGGAATCAAACCATAAAACAAGACCTGGAACAAAGGCTCAGAAATCCATTATTTCACACAGCAGTCGTGACGAAACATTCTCCCACCATAATAATCTYTTCTTCTCATACTTGAAATAACACATGTCACTGGAGATGCTGGTACTCCTGCTCTTGAAATTGTCGATGCGCTCCCRCCATTGCAGTGTGTTCTCCCACTGCAAGCTGCAATACCGCCCAGATTCTTTACAACATGTGCCCCAGCCCCTCCTCAACGTGTGTATTTAGTTGATAGATACAGATTCAACGTAGTTGATATGACATATAAATGAAAGCGACCCACGCGRCCATTAGATGGTAAGAAAGGAGCCCCAACTCCTCTGGTATCGATGTCTTCATAGGTGTWAGTTGGTATAGAGGTTGGATACAGGGTTGTCAGGGTGCCTAAGCSTAAGAGTGCAAAAGCAYTCCCTACCCACTCAAGGGTTAGGCTACATCAGGCACTGTTGCCATAGCTCCCACCCAGCTTGGTGYCTGGCAGGGTAGGCCTCGTGAGAAAKATATAACATTAAAAGCTCAGACGATGCACCTACTCAGTCACGACCAACGACGACCGGGCGCCGTTATCGCCGCTGCGTTAACGCACGTTTCACGYGGYCCCCGCTTTTTCTTTTCTTTTTGTTTTAGATTTTYTTTAGATTTCTCCCTTTAGATWYRTCTTAGATTTTTCTTATTTAGATTTCTTGTTAGATTCTTTAATTTCTTTTAGTTTTTCCTTTTGTTTTTTTTTTTGTTCGTGATGTGCTTGAATGTGCCCGTTCGTTTTGACGAACAGGCTTGACAGACATTGATGGGATGCGCAAAATTGAATATATCTACTACTAGAACATGAAACTATACTACTGTAACTACAACTACCATTACTACTACGACTACTACGAGAAAGAGAGAGAGAGAGAGAGAGAGAGAGAGAGAGAGAGAGAGAGAGAGAGAGAGAGAGAGAGAGGTAGAACGGGGTTATATGCCCCCTCCGTCGTTATCTTCTAGGATCAGCGCCGTTCGCTTGCCAAATGGGCTGCAGATTGGCGCATGTACTTGGCGCCTTTAGCGCCTAGGTACGAATGCGCATTGGCAGAGGGGAAATAAGATCCTGTTGAGCTAGACTTTAGTGCGGCTCTGTGAAATAACGGGGTGTGGGGGTGGCTGCTCGTTTCAACGAGCTTCCCCACTTAGTAAAAAAAAAAAAAAAAAAAAAAAAAAGGAAGGTAGTCTTACGTAGAGTTATATGTTTATTTTTTCTGTTTGTATTTTTTTATGTCCTTGTGTGTGTGTGTGTACCTGGCCACTGTCAGGGCCAGGTCCTCAGGCGGTTTTCTGCACTTTGTGCAACAAACTAGCTAGGGAGCCGGCTCTGAGTCTGCCTAGAATTAGGGCGGAGATGCATTGTTGAGGCTAGGCCTCAACAATAGCAGATCAACAAGGGAAGAGTTGGATACAGGCACCCCTTGATACACTAACATCAAAAACTAAGCCAGGTCCCTTTTGTAGTGGATGGACCTGGCCAGTTGAGCTATATGAGGCTGGTCGATGCCCTTGATCTCACTTGGAGATCAAGGGTCCAGCCTGAGCTCAAATTTTTGGTTGAGAGTTCAGGCTGCTACCACCATCCTCTTGATTATATAAGCAGCCCTTGCCCCAACTGCCTCAAACTTGTGAGGCAATGATGTTGCTCATTTGCTGGACAGCAAATGTTGCGTCTGCTGAGGGGAGAGGATGCTAGAGATAAGGGAGATGGTGATCTGCAACTTGAAGTGAGAGGGAGGTGTTGGCGTTTTGCAGGGAGATGGAGTGGAGAGTGAGGCAGCTTTGGCTGACAAGGGGGGCACTCTGCCTCAGCGTTGGGTTGATGTTGCGCCAATGGGACCACGCAGTGGAGCCAGGGCTCTGGGCCGCTTTGCGGCAGTGCAGCAGGCCGCACCTCTTTTTGAGTGGGGTTGTGCTGGCGCAGTGCCGCGGCGCGGCATTTTAAAAGCAGATACTATAGAATGTTGTTGTGACATCATGATCTTCGTGAGGGAAAATGCAACCGAAATTACGGCACGGCGGCAACTCCGTTTTATGGGGGAATTGTTGTTGGACTGACAACGCAGCGACATCAAGGCCTCCCTAAGGGGAAGTGTTGCCCGTTTGGCGGCATGACCACGACAACATTTTAAGTGAGGCTGTCAAATTTACAGCGTGGCGAGCAGCAGTTCCACTTTTATTTTTTTGTGGCACGTAGCAGTCACGATGAGTCCTAGTGTGGCCTAGAGGTTGGGCTAGTGCGGGTACGTGGTTGGGATTGTGCGGAGCAGATGCACGATGGGGTCTGTATGACAGTGGTGCGTGGACCGGCGGCATGAAGAGAGCACGGAGTGAGTGCTTTGGGCAATGACTATTGTAGTTGCGACACGTGCGGTTTGCGCCGGAAGGACATCTTTGTTGTTTTGGGGGCCTCGCGACACACGAGGTTTTCAACCAAGGCCACCTTTATTTTTTTTGCGACGTGCAGAGTGAGCGGTTTTAAGTTTAGGGCCATCCCGTGCAGCGGCGGTAACATGGGACCGCCTTGGACCATTTTAGGACCAAGTGGGATTGATCTTGAGATTGGGATGGGCATATTGGACTAGTTATTGTGAGTGGAAATTGTGCCGTTGGAGCCGTATTTGGGACTGCATTGAGACAGTTTGGGACGTTGGGACCACGTGAAACTTATTGTTGGGAACACCCTCTTAGAGGGCTACCCTGCTTAAGTTTGGTGGATCAACTTTTGCTCGTTTAAGCATTGCAGAAAGAGGCGGACAGTCGTTCAGTGGAACGACCACAACTTGCGAAGTTGTGGTCCGCATATTGTCAACTTCAATGGCGGTTATCATTTACTTTGATTGACATATTACTCGGCTTTCTTGAGTGAGTCGATTCAAACATCACTCAAGGTCAGTTGATTGACTCAGATTTCCCTTCACATATGTGTGAACCCAAACTTGTTTAACCTTATTTATTGAATGTTCGTTGAACAGGGAAAGGAAATGTGTATTCGCACGTGAATGAAAATATCTGACTTGGATATGAGGTTGCATTAGTTTCCTTTAAATTTGTCTGTTTTGCTTTGTGGTCTTTGTAGGTAGGTAAAAAAATATGTTTGCAAGAGAGATTGATTTTTCCTATTGAAGAAAAGATAAACAATTGTCATACTGCTACCTTTCCCTTGTCGGTATGTTAAATATACTTGTATTTTGAAACGTATAATGTCAACAAGTATCATGAAAGAAAACCTATAAATGAAGATAACAAATTTGACTTTTATTCAGGATCGACCCTTTTTATCTCGAATGCCCTCCTTTCTTTTTCTAAGCCCCGTCATACTATGGTTTCTTTTTGTTTAAATTCCCAAGTCGTACGAGAGAACGAGATGGACAATCCGTTTTGGGTTTGATCGCCTTTTCTCTATAGGAAGCATCCAAGGTGGGGGTTCGTATGTTTTTGGAGCCGACCCTGTTATCGACTTTGAGTGGACCCGATTCGTCAGAGGTGGTACTTGCCGACTCGATGGTGACGACCCAACCTCTGATATCCGAGTTTTCGGGCTCAGGCAAGGTGAAGGAGTATCCACAGACCATTTCCTAGAGGGATGGGTGCGTGACGGCTCAATATGGGCTAACCCTCGTCGAGTCCAGGGCGACGTGATAGTAAAATTATGTCTTTGCGGGTGACTACCTTATGTGCCACCGTTAGAATTAAAAATTGGAGACATAAGAAACTCGAAGGTAATGGTTCTCTTTGCGCAGCGATAACGATTGTGGTTTGTGTTGAGCGGATACTTCATCATTCAAGGAACGAAAAAAGTAATTATTGTCAGGAGGACAAAGTGACGAACACAATTTTTTTCACTAAATAATATTTTTCTCCAAACTAATTGCATATGTTACGGAGGTGTGGTCAAGCCGAGAGTTCAAACTTCGTCCAGGTACAAAATCACTTGGTGAACTGCATGGTAGCAGTGAAATTTACTTGAATAAGTCACTCGTGACTCAGTAAATGCGTTAGCGGATCTACCCGTAAGTCAACTGTTACGTTGTCTTTTTTTAATATTTCGTCAATATCCAGCCTCCGCCTCGGAAGCGGCGGTATAAAGTTCTCTTCAGTCACATAGGCTGGGACGAATGACTTTGGCATATCATCTCATCAAGTCAAAAATTTATCTTACCTGATTAAATATGAGATGTATTGATTTGATTTGTTTTGTGACATGAGAGTTATAAAGCGACTATGATTATATTGTGGGTTTCACGCTTGGTTGAAACCGTCCTAGTCGACTGACGTTCGTTTCATACCTAGGAGATCAGCGCCATAGGGAACGGACAACGTTTGGGTCCCCTTGGCATCAACCAAGCGTACCTATACTCCAGAGAACGAGCAAACGTCATCGGCCGACCTACCTCTAACAGGGGATTCGTGAAAACCTCACAATCGAAAAAAACCTAACATTTCTTATAGAATGAAAAAGTAAAAGTCAAACTGTTATTTTTTACACAAAAAGATAGCATTTTTAATCGTTTTGCGATAAAAGAGGCAAAAAATCAGGTGAAAAGTCTAGCGTTCCTCAAAATGTACAAGAAAACTCTTCCTTGCAAAATGTTTTTATATGACTCTGGGTAGCACGGCGTACGTGTATGCGGGTTGCACGTACACGCGTACACGTATTCCTGTACGCGACACGTATGCGCATACACGTACTCCCGTACGTGGGAATACGTAAAAAAAAAAAAAAAAACAAAGTCATCGAAAAAATATGAAAAACAAGTATGTCACGCAAAATGATATTTCAAACAACTTTTGTCTGAGACTCATCTCGAAATTTTGTACCAAACTCGAGTTAAAAATCAAAGACACAAAAAACAAATAAATT
Source organism: Chara braunii (assembly GCA_003427395.1). Taxonomy (NCBI): domain Eukaryota; kingdom Viridiplantae; phylum Streptophyta; class Charophyceae; order Charales; family Characeae; genus Chara; species Chara braunii. Next base: position 2,785,894 of record BFEA01000098.1, read on the forward strand.
GAAATAATTAAAAAAAAACTAGGAAAAAAACAAAAAAAATAAAAACAAACTTCTATAACAAATATATGTTATGCAGAAATATTATACAGACAAGTTGAAACAACATTTGCCTGGGAGTCATCCCCGAATTCCTAACCAAACTCGAGTAAGAAATTATAAACTAAAAAAAAGGTAATATTATCATAATAATTAAAAAACTATTTAAAAATATGTTTTTTTATTTGTTAAGGGTTTTGATTTTTAAATCGAGCTTGGTTTGGAATTCGGGTATAACCCCCAGGCAAATGTTGTTTGTATCATTATTCTGCACAACATACGTTGTTTTCAGATTTTTTGGATTTTTTTTTTTTTTTTTTTTTTTTTTTTTTACATACGCGTACGCGTAATTTTAATTTCGTACGCGTACGCTGGAATACGTACGCGTACGCACTGCGTACGCCTACGGGGTGCTACCCAGATATGACTATAAGTCATTCTCAGTAGATTGGCAAAAAAACAGAGTTCAAACAGGGTAATTTTTTAGGATGACAAGGCAAACTTGAAAGATGTAAAAAAAAACGTGTTTTGGTGATATAGGACTATAAGTCAGTTTCCGCAGTTAGGTAAAAGCCAAGCTCTGCACAAAATAATTTATAGGACTATAAATCACTTTTGAACTTAACAATACAACCCTTATAAAAAAATATATGTTATTTAAAATAAGAATACAAACAACTTTTGCCTTGGAGACACCTTGAAATTCTTAGTCAAACACGAGTTAAAAAAAAAAATATAGGGAAAAAAATTGAAACAAACAATAAAAAATAATATATTCGCCCATGTATGGGAAACCATGTTCAAGCAAACGTATTCACGAACAGGAGAATATGTTTGCGCGTTCGGAAAACCCCCGAATAAATTCATCGTGCTACATATCTTATAGGACTATAAACACAATTATTTTGGATAACAAAAATCAGGATATTTCAATTCTTGAACCTACGGTGCTTCACCAGGTCATGATTTTCTATGAAAAAACCTGTTTTTTTCCTCGCCCCCTCCAGTAGTTCTGAAAATTTAATTTTCGATTTTTGTTTTTACGAAAGTTTTACTTCACGTAGAATTTTTTTCTGGAGGAGACCTGAAAAACGTACCATCATAATCTTGAATATATTTCGTGCAAACCTAACAATTTGTTTTGTTAGGTTTTCATGAATCCTATGTTCTCTGCAATTGCATGTAAAAACTTTCGCACGTGGGTCAGTAGCTCGGTAGGGATACACCTCTGAGGGTGATAATAGCCCCTTAGGGAAGGCAAGATGTGCCCCACGAAAACCTATCCTGTCGTCGGGGACCGTGCGATGTACAATTGGCGCACCCGGCTAGAGCGACGAAAAAGCGATGCCACCACGTCTGTCTTGGAGGTTCGCGGTGTCGAGCGAATCGGCCCTCGCGTGACGAGGGCCCTACTGGCCATGTCACGCAGGAGATAAACAAACAAAAATCATAAAGAGACAATTTAGGACGATGCATAAATAATTCCGCGAGCCGCCGACATGGCGCGCGGTCGCATCGTCCCTCGCCGCTCTGGCCGGGTGCGCCAACAATACATCCCGCGGTCCCCTACGACAGGATAGGTTCGCGCGGGGCATAAGCTACCTTCCCTAAGGGGTTGTCACCACCCTTAGGGGCGTATCCCTACCGAGCTACCGACCCACTTGCGAAAGCTTTTAGATGCAATTGCAGAGGTAGGTCAGCCGAGGGTGTTTGCTCGTTTGCCATAGTATAGATACGTTGGTTAAGGCCAAGTGGACCCGAATGTCGTTCATTCCTTAGGGCGCTAATCTCCTAAGTACGAAGCAGACGCCGGTCGACTAGGACGGTTTCAACCAAGCGTGAAACCATAAAATTAATCCTAGCCCCTTAGACACACAATCAAAAGAAAGTTATGACAACCACACATAATTTTACCAAAAAGAGTCGATCGTAGTCGACAGGAACATGCCCTATCTGAAATGATAACTGAAAGAATCAGAATCATCATATAGTACATCCAACAACACGATATCAAAAACGATCCGACCACCCCGGATCGAATTCCACAAAAACAATCATGCGGTCGCCAACGAGAAGTTGGCTATCGATAATAACTTTGATGCAACTGACAAGGTAGTCGGCGTGCCTTAGTTTTGACTTGATGAGACGCGCCGCCGAAGTTATTCATTCCAACTGACGCCGACCTATGATTGGACACCCATACGCCTGTCTCCATACATTCTTAATCTTCCTGGATGACAGGTTGCTTCGCGAATGATTCTTGATCCGGGGCATTGCTTGACGTGTTGCATGCCTCTTCCTCTAGGAAGTGGTATGTGGATACTCCTTCCCCTCGCTTGAGTCCGAAGACTCAGATCTCAGAGGTTGGGCCGTCACCACCGAGTCGGCAAAGTACCACCTCCGACGAGTCGCGTTCACTCCAAGTCGATAACAGGGCCGACTCCAAAAGCATACGAACCCCCGCCTTGGATGCCTCATAGAGAAGAGAACGCGTTCACTGCAAGTAGTTTTAAATTATTCTCATTTGTTCTCGGTTCTCGGTAACCCATATATAAAGAAACTGAAAGAGATGGAGAATGAGAGTCACTTTGACATGTATAGATATAGAAGGTCATTCCAGATACAATGTGTTAATCCTGGGAAAATGCTAAGTCCAATTGACTGCATTTTCACTTTATTCAGAAGTTTTCTTTCATGGCACTCGTTGAAATTACTTGTTTCAGAACTCAAATACTTTTGTCATGCAGACCCAAGCTCGAATCCCGTAGGATTTGATAAAATTTTCCAACCTTTTTTTTTTTTTTTTTTTTTTTTTTCCGACCATTTCTCGTTTTATGCGTGTCATTCTTGCGCAGGGGCCATACTCACCCGCGCGCGGCCGATCTGGGCCGCGCGATCTTCACAATCGGGCGGTCAGATTCAACCGTGCTGAATTCAAAAAGTAGCGGTCAGCTCCAAAAGGAGCCAGCCTAGCGATATATGCGATTCTCATATTCGATCTTGGTACCTACCGGGTGAAAGTCTAGTGTTGTAACCTACTGGGTTGGCTCCTATCACGGTAGTTGTAGGAGCAACTCTTCTATATGAAGAGCTGGCCCAGTCGCTATCCCTCATGCCAGGGCTTTGCAGGCCCTGCCTGCCTATGACCTCGCATGCCCTGCCCGCCTGCCTGCGGCCTTGCAGGCCTTGCCTGCGTGTGGCCCTGCAGACCCTGCCGGCAAGCCTTCCCCGTCGGTTGGCCGCAGGACCCTGGCATTGGCCTAGCAACCCCCTGGCTCGGTGTCAACCTCTGCAGTCCTGGCAATTAAACTTTTTCCCATTCCCCTTACGTCTCGGCCCTATACCGGCGCATCCATTTTTTTAGCCTATTCAGACCCTGAATCGCTCGGCTTACCAGCCGCGCGACTTTGTTTTAGGTATAATAGCTTTAGTTTTACCTTCCTATGTCCGCACATACCTGCGGCTTCGACAAAAGCGAAGCATTACCCTTCACATCCGTTACTCCTGGGCGCCACACGTGTTCGGACTGACGTCCGAAAACTTTTTTGTTCGTGAGTCATAGGTCAGGTCCGAATAAACATTGGCAACGTCAGTCTCATCAAGTCCTTCAATTCAACGAGAAGGTCGGACAGCGTCCGACGTTGAAAAACCCCGACAAATACCCTTGTCAGGGTATTTGCCCCGACAGCATTCCCGGACCCCATTGAACGACGTCCCCGTTGTTCACCATCAAAATAGAGGTCAGGGTTTTATAAAATGATCATAATACATAACATTTCCATAATCCACTTAGAACTAAGTCGAGGCCTTCTTCCATCGACAAACACTCATGAAATTGTTGTCTTTTAGAATGGTACCGGAAACCCTTAGACTAGGTTCCAAGCTACATCCATTCAGTTGAAACTATCGTCTATCCAAAAAAAAACAAGATTAACCCCCTGATAGGTCTTTCGAGTCAGGATTAACCCCCTGACGGGTCTTTCGAATGTATCAACCTCCTGGAGTCGTTCAGACAAAGTCTGAGTAATCAAATATATATATATATATATACTTATTACTCAATATCACATATAAGCTAAGTAATAATTCATGTCGCAAGGCTTTTCTTTCATATAAGTCCTTGAAGAGCGCACTGATCAAGACAGGTCTCACTGTCGTAGGCATACTCTTACAAGGGACAAGGGAGACCATCGATCAAGACAGATTTCACTGCTGCAGATGAACTCTTTTATTCTAGAAGAGGATACTGATCAAGACGGTAAACCCGTCGCCGATGAGCTCTTCTTTCTTTCAGAAGAAAATGTCGATCAAGACAAGTTTCCCTGCCGCAGACAAGTTTCTCTTTACCTCAAGTTGAGAACAAAACGCTGGTCAAGACACGTTTCCCTGCCACAGACGAACTGCTCTCAATTAATCTTTGAGAGGAAATCTGATCAAGACAGATTTCTCTGCCGCAGATTCACCCTTCAAAGATCATAGGAGAACTTTGATCAAGACAGGTTGCCCTGCCGCAGATGAACTCCTCTATTTTTTATTTAATGATTAAAATAAAGGAGAACACAGTCTATGACAGGTCATCCTGCCACAAACGAGTTCCCCTATTAATCCAAGCCGCAACATGAAATTATTACAGTGAACTTACTATAGTTTATATCATGTTAGACGTTATCGATTTTTCTGTGATATGCGTCTAGGAGTGGTGTAATCCTCTTTAAGGAATAACATCTCGACATCAAGCCCCGCTTTAGATTCGAGCCTCACCACATTCCCTCCGATTCCAGTGTCTTTGATCTCATTAGTCCTTTGCATGTAGAGTAGAACAACCCCACTTCACATGACCGAGGTTGGCTAGACCCCAATCATAGAGGTACGAAGACCATGCGTGACACAAGGTTAGGTAACCACTCCTCCCCTCATGCCAAACAATAGTCGCCTACCCTACGAGCATCATTCTAATAAGACCTGAATACTTTCCTCCCTTTTAGTGACAGTGTAGTTCTCCTTCCCTTAAACCACATAGGGTATAGAAGACAACATCATACTATGGACCAGGAGTATACCTCTGGCATGGGCCTCACTACCACCTACAGAGCTCACAAATGCATCAGAAATTGTCGTGACATGATAACGCCTTCAAAACTTACTTCAAAAATATTCATGAATAACAATACAACTTATGACAAATGCTTTCACATGAAATTTCATAATGAGCCAAGCTAAATAATCTTCAACAGTAGTTTAGATGCCTTCAATCATAGAAGTGCATCACTAAAACTGATCATCTCGAAATGAATAGGAGTCCGGACAAATAGATCGATCAAAATATACACCCTTCTAAAATAAAATGTATAGCTAAATAATTATGCAAACCGATATCAAACCAAAGTCAACATTTGGTTATCAACTTCCAAAATGGTTGCAACATACAATCATTTGCACAAAAAATTCCGATCCACTAAAATTATAACTCGAAGGATACCTCAAAGTTTACGATAAAGTATACAATTAAAACATTATTCATGAAAGATAGTAATTATTAGCACAATACTCAAAATTTATAGATTACATCAATGAACATTAACACAATATCATAGCATAACTCAATTAATACCAGGACATTAACAATTTACATCCAACTGAATCATTCAAAGTAACTGAAATATCATTCATAATAAAATTAGCACATAATATTTGGAAACAAAATAATACGAAATCAATCAATGACGATAAAATAATTATCTTTTAGAATTCATAATATGATTAATTAATCCATTACAAAGCAAAATAACCGAGTGTCGTTCCGCTAGGGACAACGGTAGTTTGCCGTTAACCCCGGCAACGGCGCCACCTGTCGAGCGCAACGGCCCTCGCGTGACGAGGGTTCTCCCGACCATGTCACGCAGGAGATAAACAAACAAAAATCATAAAGAGACAACTTAGGACGATGCATAAATAATTCCGCGAGTCGCTGACACGGTGCGTGGTCGCATCATCCCTCGCCGCGCTGACCAGGTGCGCCAACAATACATCCCGCGGTCCCCTACGACATGATAGGTTCGCGCGGGGCATAAGCTACCTTCCCTAAGGGGTTGTCACCACCCTTAGGGGCGTATCCCTACCGAGCTACCGACCCACGTTGTCGAGCGCATCGGTCCAGCACCACACGCGGCAGCGCGGGACCCTCTCGGCCGCATCACGCAGGAGTTGATTTAAAATCCTTCGTCGCAGATAAATACATGTGGAGCTTCCTTAAGCCGCTCCGGCCGAGTGCGCCAGCCTTACCTCTCGCAAGCCCCTACGACAGGATAGGGCCTACACGAGGCACGACTTACCTACACCTTACGGGAACCGTCACCTCCCTTCGGTGGGCGTATCCCCGCCGAGCTACCATTCCACAGTACGAAAGTTAATCAGCTGCAATCGCAGAGGTGGACCAGCCGAGGGCGTTTCTCGTTCGCTGTAGCATAAGAGGTACGCGCGGTAATACGCCTCTATCAGACCCGCACGTGAACCGACATCTTGGGGGGGCTGAAGTCCTAAGCGGGGCCCGTTGTCGGTCGACTAGGACGTATCCCACACACCACGCGCACACCACTTTACGAACACCAAAACAAAACACACGCACACGTACGAAACGACACAACACAAACAACGCGACAACGCTCCTAGCCTCTCGGTAGCCGTCCCATAACTTTCCGACGCGAAATCGAATAGGCGTCGCGCGCGAGACTTAGGATAAAATCGCGCGGGCGCAGGGCCTACTCGTATCGACTCGCAATGCAAGCGTACACAAGCTGTTGCAATGATGGCGTACTATGTAGTGCCCATAATCAAGCGGTCCCTCGTGGATCCGAGTACCGCTTATGACACTCAAGTGTCAGACTCGAAGTGTCGTGAGATCCTAACCCTTCACGACATTGCACGACTGAAGGAATAGCCGTGCAGCCGCCACGGCACTTCCGGGTCTCGGCCTGAGTGTCTCGGTAGGCAAATCCAATAGGCTCTGCGCGAGGGAAAACCCCTCCCGTGCAGAGCCTAGGGCTTGGGGTGTCCTGGACAAGGACCTCGAATCCCGGCCCAGGACCAAACGTCCTACTAAGAAAAATCATCACAAAATAAAAACAAAAATAGAAGGAGAGGTCCCCTAAGCCTCTCAGCCTCAGCTTCTGAGTAGGATTTTAGTATGGGGAGTCTTCAACCCATGCAAACATTCATCCCAAGTATACCCATGTATAGATGTATAAGGGTTAGGTATGTGAAAATCACTTCTCACGGTCTCACTAGGGTCTCTCACAATAATACGTATATATATGATCGTAGGCAACCAAATCCAGAATCTGATTCACTGCACATACCTGCAATCACATCAATGAACCAAATTAACAGCCCACACACTACACGGAGTCAACCCCAACCACCTTCGACACTCATACCCCTTGCTTTAGCCATGCAAGCCCCAAACCTCTTGTCCAACCAACCTTAATTAAATACTCAGTACCTTTGTTAAATGGCCATTCAATAAAAGTTCGGGTGAAAACCTCAATAAAACAACAAAATCACCAGGGCTAAAACCCTTTTAGGTTGAGTGTGGAGGGTGAGTTGAAATTGAGTCGTAAACCGCCGAATCGGCAACCGACCTGTTATCAGTGATAACAGTAAGTGATCCTCAAAGGATCAAGCTGGATCTAGCCCTGAACTTGGATCAAATAATCAAAAGAACCTGTAACACACGGTAGACCAATCCCCAAGCTAAGATCATAGGTGTATGGGGAATACAACTCCATAATTCATCCTCACTCAAAATCTCCCTATAAGCTAAGCCTAAGTCTGTCTCTAAGCCAGTGCTTAAGCCAAAGGTAGACCAACTGCAGAATCTCCCCTATTCAGGGCGGATCGCCTGAATCTCTGAATTGGTAGAAAGTCAAATTTTGTCTAACTCTCTGAATTGGTAGAAATTTGGGCAACACTCCCTTTAGAAAGGGAGACTTCCCAGATTTATACTAAGTTAGATATAAAAGCAGAAATAATCACTAACTCCGGAAAGTCAAATTATGTCTAACCCTCTGAAT
>BFEA01000098.1:2794163-2804467 GCA_003427395.1 Chara braunii
ACTCCCTTAAGAAAGGGAGACTTCCCAGATTTATACTAAGTCAGATATAAAAGCAGAAATAATCACTAACTCCGGAAAGTCAAATTATGTCTAACTCTCTGAATTAGTAGAAATTTGGGCAGCACTCCCTTTAGAAAGGGAGACTTCCCAGATTTATACTGAGTCAGATATAAACTCGAACAACAGTTCGAGCTCAACTTTAGACTGAATTTAACGAACTCCTTGATTTTGTAGAAATTTCGGCAACACTCCCTCTAGAAAAGTGTTATTCCAAAATTTATACAAGGCTAAGTTCAGATCTTGAAAGTAACTTTGGCTTCCCAAAGTTCAATTTTGTTTAACTCACTGAATTAGTAAAAATTTGGGCAGCACTCCCTTTAGAAAAGGAGACTTCCCAGATTTTAACTAAGTCAGATATATGGAAAAAACAAGTTGAACTCTGATAAGTCAAAAGTTGACTAACTTCTTGGATTTGTAGAAATTTCGGCAACGCTTCCCGTAGAAAAAGTAGCTTGCCAAGATTTATACAAAACCAAGTATAAGAAAAGATCTCAGAAAATGCAGGAATTGACCTAAGTAAAAAATGTTATTACAGAAAATGCAAGAATTAACACTAACTCCTATGGCTCTAGCACGTGGCGAACAACTAAAGCAACTACCTATAAAACTGAAACCCAAACAAACTACTCATCCCATCTAGTCACATGTGAACTAAACCACGAATGTAAGTAATCTCACCATCCCAAGTTTATTCCATATACATAGTTCATGAATCTTCAAGTTCTTCAATCCTTATACCCATCTTACATAAGACATAGAGCTGAACCATTCGCCATGAAAACAATGTCCAACTTGTCTTTATGATATACACGAACAGGTTGCACAACTACTTCTCTCTTCTTTTGGGCAGATGACTAGGTCATTCGCCATGGAAACAATGCCTAGTCGCCTTGAGCTGTTTAATATCCAAATATTTAGTATTTCTCTGATTTTGTTTTCAAAAGAAAAGGCAAATATGGGCAGGGGACTGAACCATTCACAGTAGAAACAATATTCAACTTGCCCAAAGTATTTCCATTTATACTTTGTATTTTCCTTTTTCTCTTCTTAATGATATGGCTTAACGCTGGACCATTCACAGTAGAAACTATGCCCAGCTGCCAGTTCACATGCAAATATACATAAAATAGTTTCCTTTATACTTAGTTTAAATTATGTGCGTGGTTTTCAGGCTAAACCATTCGCCATGGAAACAATGCTTAGCCTTAGACAAAAAATCATCCCTCAGAATAAACAAGAATTTAAACCCCTTCAATCAGGCAAACCCTCAGAGTTAACTAGGGTAGCCAGACCATTCACAGTAGAAACAATGCCTGGTTCCCTAGAAAACAATCAAATAAACACAGCGACCAGGCCATTCACAGTAGAAACAATGCCTGGTTCTTCAGAAAACAGCCAAATAAACATAGCCCCGAACCATTCACAGTAGAAACAATACCCAGGCTTTGGTTGACCCTTCCAAACGCATGCAAAACTGCCTTCCTCCCACCTTCCCCCAGCTTATCCCTTTGTCTGCTTTCAGTCAGAGTAAAGAAAATAACTTAGGCTTCATTCTCACACGTTCCTTCCATTCAATCTGATTAGGTCATGAAGAGAAAGCAAAAACCATAGGGACAATCGCATGCATACAGTAGTCATACTGCAGGGAGATAGGCAAACATAGGTGATAGTGGGTTTTATAGATGAAAAATAGTATACCTGAAAGTTCCCTGCCTCCAGAACCTCGCCTAGGTTCCGGCAGAGCTCCCGCAATCGGTGGGTGGACTCCCGACAGAGTCTTGATGCGGACCTACGGGTTGCAATCCTGCCTGCCGCCTTCCCCTGGTAACCAGCAGACTAGACTTAGATTTAGAAAGATAGAAAGAGGAAGGTGTGAGACTCTCAGATCCAAGAAAAGGTGCCCTCAGACTCGCGGGAGAGGGCCTTGTAATCTTCGTGCGCTTGAGGGCCATGTTTCAACAATACCCTTAGCCTACAGCAATAACCCCCCCCCCCTCACAGACACATGACCATTACCACCAGTCCCGGTGCCGTCCCTCCTGTCTAGGCCACGGTTAGATGGCCAAACAGTTACGCTTCGAATCAGAGCACATTCCTCGCGCTGCATTCGAGCGTGACCATTGTAACTCAATGTGGTAGGGACGACCTACAGCAATACACAAGCACATTCGAGGTGGGCAACGGCCCAGCAGCCGGCAACTCGGTGGAACAACACTAGCCTCCGCCTGTCTCCACTGATTCGTTCCCATTCTGGCAAACCTCCCCTCTCACCCGTTTCGTCACTCTGTTGCCCGACAGGGTGGCCAACGCACCGGCCAGTGGGGAGACTGCGCAGCCTCCGCAACCCGCTAACTCAGCCAACCCAAACAGCTTACCGATCATCAGTGATCTTCCACTTGTGATTGCCGCCCTCCGCCTCTACTGCGTTGTCTGTCGGCCTTTCCTTCTCCTTTGCATGCTCCTGGCCCCACTTCATGCCTAGGTTCTTCCCTTCTATTCCTCACTTGCCCTCACTACCTCGGTAGCTGCGTCATCGATCAGATGAGCAAAACTTCGAATGAACCGTCTGCAAGAACCTGGCCAGGTGCGTACTCCTCTTTCGTTGTGCTAGGCAAAGGTACGGATGAACCTTCCCCTCAAAAGCGGCAAGGTTCATTATCACCCAAGGAACCTTCTCTGAGCGCAGCCCATAGCTAATACAGCCCCGACACCGTAGCTCAAATGCCAAATCTGACCTCGCAGATCGACTCGCGAGGTCCGAAACCCTCGGAATCGAATCATTACTCGCCCAATTTCATAAACGAACGGGGGAGTTATTCATTTTTTCACTTCGCCATACTCACTCGTTCGTCTCCTCCGCGCACTTCGTTTCCCAACTGACTCTATTTCTACTGATCCCCTCCTAAAACTAACCACACATCTAGATTCGCCCTACCCAAAAACCTCTACTTATAGTCTTTCTGCATCTGACTCCCCTCAAAACCGAGCGGGATACTCGTTTTTCCCCTTCACTCCCTTTTCCCCCCCGCCATAGCTCCGCGACCACTTTTCCTCTATACCTCTAATCCTACTAATCCTTGATTAAAACTAACCCCGAAAATGGAATCGCCCGCCGTCAAAACCCCTGTTTCGCCCTTCTTCCCACCCGAATTCATTAGGAATCGGGCAAGCTATAGCTCCCTGACCGCGCCAAGCTTGCCGTCCGCCATGGCTGCCTTCACCTGCCCGCACCTGGCACGCCCCTTCATCCCGGTTCATTCACCTCGACTTCCTTCTTTGCATCTGCGCAGCGCGGCCCGCTGCCTCGTCGCCCAGTGCTAGCTCCGCTCTTCCCCCTCGTCACTACGTTCCATCCTGCTCGTCTCCTCCGCCATCCTCACTCCCGAATGTACCCCGACGCACCCCGCGTCATGGTTCATTCCTATTTCTCCTCCCCCGTCTCCCCTATTCCCTGTCCGCCCGCCTTAGCTTTCTCCGCTGCCTGCCTACTCCGTTGTCTGGCCAACGCTGTTCGCAACAGCGACTGACTAGGCAGCGCCCGACCTCTTTGAAAACTGCGCAGCGGTTCCAACGCAGGTGACTGCCTTAGAGCGGCTCAAACCCCGACCGACAACTAGGTGGCTCGCTCCTATACCTTAGTTCCGACAAACGGCCTGCTCAGTGGGCCGCATGCCTCCGTCCCGGCATTCTACCCGCCAGGCCTACTGTGACAGCGGCACGGCTCCCTACCCTGTTGGGTCCCCACTAAAGGAGCTCGATCCTAATGCTACCGGCTGACGCCCTGGCCGGCACCACCCACCTGCTACTGCAATTGTTGCCCCTGCCGGCGTGAGCAGCCCCCCCCCCCGTTATTTCCCTCGTTCATGCGTGTTACCTTTGCGCAGGGGCCATGCTAATCTTCTCTGCATCATTCCAATTTTAACGGATGTCCCGAAGGACACAGCCCGGGCGGGGTCAGTCAGCCCCGGCCCCTAGGCAATTCAGAATGCTTGTTCTTACCCATCAGGGCTTTAGCACGAGTCTGTATCTCAACAGTTCACCTACAGCACCGCGTCCCAGGGCGAAACGGGGCGCGGCTCCGGCGCAACCACGACAGCAGTTTGTGATTGTACCTCAGGCAACCCCATGAATACGACATACCCCAACGCGGCCCCGTCGCAGTCTCGCGTCCCAAAACGGGACAAACTAAGAGGGAGATTTTTAAAAGATAAAAGTAGTAAAAGTGCGACGGGGAAAATAGCGGGCGGCCCTACAGATCGTGCCCGACGATAAAACCAGAGGGGGATAGCCCCACCGGGCCCTTAACCCCCTCGATTTCCTCCACGCCGCTCCGCTGTTACTGCACTGACACCCGCTGATCTTGACCCCTGGACCGCCGTAGCAATAGCCCAACACTGTAACCTATAGGGCTATGCCCCAACTTGAGACCAACAGGCGCGACCGACTATATAAAGTGGTGCCGCGCCAATATTCAGGGCCACGAAAACGCCCTGGCCACTCCCTCCATCCGTATCTGCATATATGGCCACGAAACATCCGCGCCGGCCTACCGAACACATCTCAGACGCCACACTATTATCGGCGCCGTCCTGTCGATGCCAGCGTCGAGGTCGTTCCCCGCACGAGCGCAGGTCGCAGTCAAACGTAGCCAAAATTTCCTTTAGGTCCTAGTTTAATCAAATGTAAATAATTATTAATAATATTGTTAAGCAAAGTGACCGATGTCCGGCCGACTTTACGATCAACAGCGGAAAAGAAATCACGCGTGCCTTAAACCTTCGCGCCCATGCACTCTTTACTCTAGTTCGTCATCCCGTCAACGATATCACAGTCACAACCGCGCCTAGCGAGGTATACTTAACTTTGAGCCAACCATTCCTATCACTTGCAAAAACCCAGGGCGGATACCCTTGTAAGGGTATTCACACCGACAGCCTATCGGACCATATTAAGCGACGTCCCCGTCGCTTCGCCAAATTGGAAAGCTATAAATCCATCCACACCCCAAATGCTGACGAAAACAGGAGCCAATCCGATTAGCCGACAAACACAGGGTAGAGGCCTCCATCAAACCATGCCTTCAGAACTATATGCTGCCAGGTTTCTAGCCCGGGCCTCTCATCGCCCAAAAATTAGGATGCTGACAGCATAAATTCCAAAGACCTTCCCAATCGTCCTCTCCCCGGTCCTAGACAACCTTCGGCTTCTCGTTGGGTGTTCCTAGTCCTGACAAAAACTAAGGACGCGGGCCTTAATCGAGACCTTTGAAGGCACTCTCGCCTTCCTTCTAAAAAATCTCTCGCAATCAAATACACATAGGTATATATGTATACTTAATATCCGCTCAGCTCTTTCTGCAGTCTGGTACAGAAAGGCTAGGTCTTCATCTTGGCCCACCATAGCCTGGCTGATCAGACCAGGACCACGGCCCACCGCATTGTTGTTTAGCAGCAGTACCCTCGTTGGTTACGTAACGATAGGTTTTCTCCTGATAAGCATTCAATCAAGATTTTCCAAAAAAAGTTTTCGACTATCACTATCCCGCGGAGTAATTTCCCTGGGGCGAGCACCCCCCTTAAATTCTTACCCACGCGGTCCCACAGCCAGGTTGCGCCGGCTAGCAGCCATCCAATGGGGTTACGCCTTAGAGGTACTAACTTTTTTTCCGTTAGCTTGACCTTTCTTCAATATGTCTCAGAATTAGCACCAGTGGTTAGACTGGGGCGTCGCAAAACAAAATCACTGGCCCACTGCGCGATATGCAGGGGTCCGAAGACATTTACCAACCCTCCTTCAATAGGCATGACATCCTTCGCACGCTTACAAACAAAATCACCGCTAAATCCACCAGGCCGTGACCCCTGGCTTGATCAGAGCCAACAGCCACCCACCCTGAGACATCTCTCGCCCTGCACTCATTGCGGCTTCCTCCAACATTCCAAACAAAAGCGGCCCTTTTAGTCAGACTTTATCACTCGTCAGACAACTTACCATGTCATAAATCAGTTTACTCACCTTTGAAGGTGAGTCTCCCAATAACAAAAACACCCCCTTTGCCAAAATCCAAGGGACTCTCATCATAAACAAAACACCCCCTCTTCCAAAAATCACGAGGGGTCTCGCCACAGAATAAAACACCCCCTCTTCCAGAAATCACGAGGGGTCTCATCATAACCCACAACATCACAAAACATCCCCTTTTCCAAAATCCAAGGGGGCTTATCATAAAACAAACATCACTGAGAGATCATCTTATGGGTCCTCATCACAATTTAAGCAATCAATAATCAACATGGTAAGCATTTTGAGCCTCCAGGGCTCATAAACCTTCAAAATCCTCACAACCTTTCACAGACGGACTGCACTTTCTCCCCTTATACTCTGCCTTATCAGCTGCCCGTGGGCAGGTCGTACAAGTATACCGAGGAGTAGACAGTTTTGCTTACAATCATATTCACAGCACCCATGACACATAAGAGGTTTTTCACACATTGTCCACACACACTCGTCATGCATAAGAGTACAACCACACATGTGAGAGAGACAAGTGATCGTCACATATAAGAATGGTCCCTGAAATAAAACCTCATCATAATATACACTCAGGGAATAAACTGTCTCACACAGAAAATGTCTCAAAATCATAGCTCACTCAACTCAAGCCACACCAAATCCACACTAACAACTACCCCTAGAATACATATCAGATCTGTCTCTCAAAGGCCAGGGCGTAGGCCACCTAAATATGTACATGCCTCATCTAAATCACCGTGCCTCGAATTCCACAAAAACAATCATCCAGTCGCCAACGAGAAGTTAGTTGCCGATAATAACTTTGATGCAGCCGACAAGGTAGTCGACCTGCCTTAGTTTTGACTTGATGAGACGCACCGCCAAAGTTATTCATTCCAACTGACGCCGACCTATGATTGGACACCCATACGCCTGTCTCCATACATTCTTAATCTTCCTGGATGACAAATTGCTTCGCGAATGATTCTTGATCCGGGGCATTGCTTGACGTGTTGCATGCCTCTTCCTCTAGGAAATGGTCTGTGGATACTCCTTCCCCTCGCCTGAGTTCGAAGACTCAGATCTCAGAGGTTGGGCCGTCACCACCGAGTCGGCAAAGTACTACCCCCGACGAGTCGGATTCACTCCAAGTCGATAACAGGGCCGACTCCGAAAGCATACGAACCCCCGTCTTGGATGCCTCTTAGAGAAAAGAGAACGCGTTCACTGCAAGTAGTTTTCAATTATTCTCATTTCTTCTTGGTTCTCTGTAACCCATACATAAAGAAACTGAAAGAGATTGAGAATGAGAGTCACTTTGACAGGTATAGATATAGAAGGTCATTCCAGATAAAATGTGTCAATCCTGGGAAAATGCTAAGTCCAATCGACTGCATTTTCACTTTATTCAGAAGTTTTATTTCATGGCACTCGTTGAAATTACTCGTTTCAGAACTCAAATACTTTTGTCATGCAGACCCAAGATCGAATCCCGTAGGATTCGATGAAATTTTCCAACCTTTTTTTTTTTTTTTTTTTTTTTTTCCGACC
This sequence comes from Chara braunii, assembly GCA_003427395.1. Classification (NCBI taxonomy): domain Eukaryota; kingdom Viridiplantae; phylum Streptophyta; class Charophyceae; order Charales; family Characeae; genus Chara; species Chara braunii. The sequence continues at coordinate 2,801,787 of BFEA01000098.1, forward strand.
ATTTCTCGTTTTATGCGTGTCATTCTTGCACAGGGGCTATACTCACCCGCACGCGGCCGATCTGGGCCGCGTGATCTTCACGATCGGGCAATCAGATTCAACCGCGCTGAATTCAAAAAGTAGGGGTTCAGATCCAAAAGGAGCTAGCCTAGCGATATATGCGATTCTCAGATTCGATCCTGGTACCTACCGGGTGAAAGTCTGGTGCTGTAACCTACTGGGCTAGCTCCTATCATGGTAGTGCTAAGAGCAGCTCTTCTATATGAAAAGTTGGCCCAATCGCTATCCCTCATGCCAGGGCTTTGCAGGCCCTGCCTGCCTATGGCCTCGCAGGCCCTGCCCGCCTGCCTGCGGCCTTGCAGGCCTTGACTGCCTGTGGCCCTGCAGACCCTGCCGGCAAGCCTTCCCCGTCGGCTGGCCGCGGGACCCTGGCATTGGCCTAGCAACCCCCTGGCTCGGTGTCAACCCCTGCAGTCCTGGCAATTAAACTTTTTCCCATTCCCCTTACGTCTCGGCCCTATACCGGCGCATCCATTTTTTTAGCCTATTCAGACCCTGAATCGCTCGGCTTACCAGCCGCGCGACTTTATTTTAGGTAGAATAGGTTTAGTTTTACCTTCCTATGTCCGCACATACCCGCGGCTTCGACAAAAGCGAAGCATTACCCTTCACATCCGTTACTCCTGGCCGCCACACGTGTTCGGACTGACGTCCGAAAACTTTTTTGTTCGTGAGTCATAGGTCAGGTCCGAATAAACATTGGCAACGTCAGTCTCATCAAGTTCTTCAATTCAACGAGAAGGTCGGACAACGTCCGACGTTGAAAAACCCCGGCAAATACCCTTGTGAGGGTATTTGCCCCGACAACGGGATTATTTTTGTGTCATTCCTGAGTTGTCTCTTGTTTTTTATATAAATTTCTTTTGTATTGTTTTAACTCTGCATGATATAGCCAGGAGGACTCCCGCGATTTGCAAAAAGGCGGGAGCCGATGCGAGCGATAACGGTTAGACCCTTAAATGATGCAATAGCCTTACCGGGATGATTGAAGTGCTACGAAGTGTTGTCCTATTCATTCACAGTACGAATTGATGCTTATGGCAAGACCACTTTGACAACACACAGCTCTTTAGCACTATGCAGGGCACAACTCACTGTACACCTTGTTCGCACACCATACAAATTTGTAAGGGGAGACTCGTAGCCCTTTCGATACTCCCTTAGAAAGACAGGAAGTGTGTACCTTCGGTGACCAGGGATTAAGGATTGTATGTTTATATATATATATATATATATATCGTTCTGAGTTTCCATATCATACTGCTGAAGTAAATGGACTGATGCAAATAACCCTTTTCCCTCGGGAAAAAAATTTAAGCCCCTCAGGTTTTGACGGTCAAATTATAATTCATATCGACTTCTATCAAGCTCACACATGTCATTAGTTATTTGCCTATCAGCTGGTACCTGAGCAAATTTAATGAAGGCCACGCCCCTCAACCTCCCCTTTAATCAAGAACACACTCTGACAGAGGATTCGCTAGTCCCCGTCGAGTATGTAATTGACTAGGAGGTAAGCAATCGTCCTTAAAATTACCTTTTGCCCGAAGAAGAGTCGCCAAGTTCTCCCCGATCAGAAAAGCATGAAACAAACACCCAATCAGTCCCTTTATACAACCGGGAACAGGAGACACGTTGTCGAGCACATCGACCCCCACTTTTTCGCAAAGTGCAAGAGCCCTTCCGACCATGTTACATAGGAACAAAACAAAAAGAAAACCAAGAGACAACTTATGAGTGACGCAAAATAACCCCACGAGCCGCCGAGACGGTCGCGGTCGTGTCCTCCCTTCCCCACTCTAGCTGGGTGTGCCGGCTGTACCTCCCGCGGTCCCCTATGACAGGATAGGTTCCCGCGGGGCACAACTTACCTTCCCTAATGGGGTTGTTACCACCCTTAGGGGCGTATCCCTACCGAGCTACTCACCCACGTGCAGAAGCTTTTAAATGCAGTCGCAAAGATAGGTAAGTTGAGAGCGTTTGCTCGCTCTCTATAGTTCCTCAACTGGAGGAAATGCTGCTTGGAGAAGCAGTGCTGGTGTAAGTGCTGCAAGATGAGGGGAGAGGTTGCTGGTGGAGAGTTGAAGGTCTGCAGGATGAGGGAAAACGCTGCTGGAGGAGCACAGGCCAGGGCAACCATAACCAAGGGCGGAAGACTCTCTGCCCCACCCTTGTGCTGGTGTTGTGGCGGTGAGGTTGTGCTAAGGGCCAGCAGCGCAGCAAGGCATACCTTAGTTTGTGGGGTTATGTCGCAAAGATTTCGACATGGTGGCAACATGGTGGGGAGATGCTGCCAGACAACCATGATACTAGTTTTAACGGCGCGACGAGCGACAGTCCCGCAATTATTTTCTTTTAGGTGCGCGACTGTTATGGTGGATCCCAGTGTGGCCTAGAGGTTGGGCTAACACTCGTGCACGGTTGGGTCTGTGTGGCAGTGGTGTGTGGACCAACGACACAAAATGAAGTGAGTGCACGCGGAGATAGTCATTGGGGCTCTCCGCACCTGTGGTTTTCACCAGGGGCCACCTTTTTTTCTATGTTGCATAACGTACACGTACGGGGTTTTTCCGTACGAAACGTACAGGTAATATCTGTACGGGATCTGTACGGGAACCTGT
>BFEA01000098.1:2804615-2816062 GCA_003427395.1 Chara braunii
ACCGGATTAAAAAAAAAAAAAAAAAAAAAACTCGTACGGGACCCCTAGCGTACGAGTAGCATACGAGTACAAGATTATGAATCCGTACTCGTACGAGGGTCCGTACAAGTGGCAATGCAACTTTTTTTTTACAATGCATGGTGCGAGCGGTTTTGAGTTCTGTATCGTCTGGTGTTGCGGGCGATGGTGTAGGATTGCCTAGGACCACATCTTGGGACCATCTTGGGACCATCTTAGGACCATCTTGGAACCGAGTGGCACCATCTTGGGACCAAGTGGGACCAACTTGGGGTACGAACGCATTTGTTTAAGGTGGTGTGGATTTGTTTAAGGTGGTTTGGAAGTATCCTTGGTGGTCAAGGTGCGATTGAGACTGCGTTGGGACCAGTCTAAGAAGGGATCAATTTGGGATATTAGGACCATGTGAAAACTCGTTTGTGTGAACACCCTCTTGAAGGGCTATCTCGCTTGAGTTTTTTTGTGGCCCAGCCTCCGCTCTTTTAGACACTTGGAGGAGGACGCAGATTGTGACTCAGGAGAAAGGGCACAACCTATGCCGTTGTGGGCTACATATTTTCATTTTTCACGACAATCATTTTCTTTTGATTGAAATATTATTCGACTTTCTTGAGTGAGTCAATCCAAACTTCACTCAAGGTCAGTTAAATGACTCGGATTTCTTTTCACACCTGTGTGAACCCACACTTTGCTTGACTCTTTTTGTTTTGAATGTTCAAAAGCAAAGGTAGAGGAAAGTTGTGCGTCTCATGCATGTGAATGAAAATGTCTGACTTTGAGTGTGGGTTTTGCTTGTTTTCCCAAACTTGTTTGCTTTGGATGAGTGTGCAGTTATGTAGAAGGATATTTGCAAAAATGTTTGATTTATGCCTATCTTGGACCGATGAAAAAGATTGTCTCCCTCCTGCCTTTTTGTAAAGAAAACTTTGTCATTTTGAAAGTGGTTAATCCAATGTGCATTGAAAAAAAATGGATTTAAATAAAGAAGATAATATTGAATTGGACTTAGTATTTTCGCAGGATTTACCCTTTCTATCTTGAATGATCTTATTTACCTATACATATCAAAATGATTCTCATTCTTTATCTCCTCTGACTCTTTTCATCTAAGTTACCTTGAATTTAAGAGAAATAAGAATAATTGAAAGTTACTTGCATTGGACATATTCTCTTTCTCCAGGAAGCATTTGGGGTAGGGTTTCGTTGCTTTAGGAATCGACCTTGTTATCGACCTAGAGTGGACCGTTTTACGGGGGGGTACTCTGTCGATTCGGTGGAGACGACTCAAATTTTAAGATCCGAGCTTCGTGCTTGGGCAAGGAGGAGTACCCCAGACCACTTCCTAGAAAAAAAGACATGTAACACTTCAAGTAATGCACCTGATCAAGAGTCATCCGCAAAGCAGCCCGTCATCCAAAAAAATTGGGGATGTATGGAGACCGGTGTGTGTGTGCTTAATCTTAGGTCCGCAGTACAGTGGAATGAATAACTTTGGCAACGCGCCTGATCAAGTCAAAACTAAAGCAGATCGATTACCTTATCGGTTGCATCGAGGTTGTTGTCGAAAAGCAACTCCTTGTTGGCGGTCGTATGATTTATTTTGTGGAATTCGACCTAGGGTGGCCGGGTTATTTCGATATTAAGTTATTGGATCAATTTGGATGTATCAAAGGATGATTTTTATTCTTTTCGTTATCATTTCATCATATTGGATATATTTCTGTCAACCACGATCGAATTCTTTTGATGCAATTATGTATGGTTGTATAACTTTCTTTTGACAGTGTGTCTAAGAGAATAGAATTAAATTGGGGTTTCACGCTTGGTTGAGACATCCTAGTGGACCGAGGTTTGAATGGACGACATCCGGGTCTGCTTGGCGTTAACCAATCGTATTTATACTACAATGAACAAGCAAACACCCTCGACTGACCTACCTCTGCAATTGCATCTAAAAACTTTCGCACGTGGGTTAGTAGCTCGGTAGGGATACATTGCTAAGGGTGGCGACAACCCCTTAGGGAAGCACGTTGTGCCCCGTGAGAACCTATCCTATCGTAGGGGACCGCGGGAGGTACAACTGACGCATCCGGCTAGAGCGGCGAAGGAGTGATGCGGCCACGCCCGTCTCGCCGGTTCGCGAGATTATTTTGCATCATTCCCGAGTTGGCCCTCTTTTGCTTTGTTTTACTCAATGACATGCGTGACATGGCCGGGAGGGCTCTCGCCTTTGCGAAAAAGGCGGGAGCCAATGCGCTCGACAACGTGACAAAATGCAAGGTGAGAGAACAACAATCAATGCTCTCATGTAAAGCAGGAACCCGTAAGAGAACGGAATCGACCCATTGGAAACTCACAATCATACCTCACACTGTTGGCATGTCATTTTTAGCGGTAACCCTTCACTTCCTCTTTTGCATTCCGTCTACCTCACTTGGAAATGAACAACAAGACAACTTATTTAGACCCTGTCGACACTCATAAACGTAATAACCAATTAACAATATTCTCGGTTTGTGGCCCCTCAACTTCCGACAACGTTCAAAACGGTTCAACTCTTCGAGTATATTGAGTTGTTACTCGTTTTCATTCCAGCTAGTACTCATTCACAATGTCATCTCAATAAGAGTGATTCAGGTCACATAGGATCTCAACTGACGCTCACAGTCCATTTTGCACGTTTCATTCCTCCGTCAGATTTCAATTATCAATCCTGATAACTAACAGTCATCCCACCCCACTTTAGTCCCTTTTGATATCACATATTAGCTAACAGCTCTCTAGAGCATGCACACGATTATGGGTTGACCACGCTTGATGACCCCAAGCAACCCTCAACACAGACCATAAAGAGGTGAGAACATTATTTGCCACATGTTCAAGATCAGGGTCCGCCAAAAGCGTCTCGGACCCGCTTCCTATCGAGAGTTGACACTTGCTGTGAGAATCACCTCACGACTATAGTGATACACGACACGACGACTAGTATGCATGATACATGGAGGACAGGGGGTGTCAACCCTCGCGTCAACCCTCGGAGTACAATGTAGGGAGGCCTGACTCGCCAGACAACAACCTCACGTGAGCTTGCCTTCAATCCTGTTGCTATCGCAAGTGAAGTTCATCTGCTGAAACTGCAGTTGCCTACGAGAGCAATATTCATGACACGCCGTCCAAAGACCCTCTCCGATGAGTCTTTGCTTCATTGCCGCCTCTTGCGTGTGCCTCAAACTAAGCAGTAATTGTCTTGCAGCACGTCAGGATTTCAAGCCTGCAGTTACTAATTGACTTTGCCTCGTGTTTCACTTCTCATATTGTCGCATCATCATCCTTATTGCTCCCTTACTCACCGCGAGTAATCACCTCATAGGCTAGGCGTCGTCTCTCCTCTGTTCTCGAGTTTCCATCGCTCAAGTAGCAACTTGTGAGGATGAAGTTGTTCTGGGGTAATACACATTTGTTTTCCACAGGATCCTCATAGAACCCGCTATCAATTGCAGACACTCACGCTTGTCTCTCTTGCTCCAAGGTCCCTTTATAACAGGGGAAGGTGGCCAGGATAATAGCACGGAGCCGTAATGACCATCGCACTGTCGAATCGTCAAAGCGGGCAAGCTCTCTCTCTCACATGCGTGTGCGTGGCCTGGAGTGACATGGAGTCACTGCTCATCACAGGCAGACTGACCCGATCTCACAGTACTAGTATCACTCGCATTGGCTCATTGCTGCTTCGTCACGACTGATATCAAGAAGTGAATCCTTCTATGGCTTCTCCAACAGTTAGTGCGTATCATTATTACCTGCAGTAATATGTTTTTCTCGCTCTCTCACGTAATACCACAGCTCACATAGACAGGATGACGTCAACTGCATCACCTTCACACATCTAGTCACGGGCGTCTCCTCCCTGCAATTGTCTTGCGCCCTCCATTTTGCCCGTGACTGCTTAGCGCCCCTCCTCACGTCGCCGTCTTGAGTTGGCCTCTAGGCCGCTTTCCACAGGCTCAGCCGGCGGGTAGTCCCTCTGCCACTGGTCTAGCCCGTGCCAGGACAGAGTCTCCTCCGCGCTGATCTCACTCTCTCCCCCTGAGTCCTAGTCTAAGTGTTGCTGCTCGCACCCCGTGGTCCCGGTAGAGGTCTCAACTTTGTGGTACGCTATTGTCACTTGCACCTCTGTCATGACACCGTCCTTTCTGCATCTCCGCTTGGCCTAGTTCTTCGCTTTCGTGACCGTCGCCTGTAACTTCAGGTCCCCTCTCATCTCCTCCTCTCTCGCTCCCTCCAAGTTAATTTTCAACTTGGCCTTATCTCCCCCGTTGCAATTTAGAATGGTGGTAATCTAGGGACCCTCCCTGGACATTGAGGACCAATGTGTTGTAAGGTTCCAAGTTCCAACAATACGGCCTATAGCCATAAAGACCATTGTTGTGCGCCATGGCTGCTCACTTTTGGATAGCCTCTGCTAAGCAGCAACTTCCGTACTTGCCCTGTGTGCTCGGAGCCCTGAACAACTACGCTTAGTAATCTTGGCCTGAGTCGGCTCCGTCCTAATATGACTAACATTCCTCACAACTCGCACGAAGGTACTCAGCCGTATGAAGTTAGCGTCACGCCAACGAGTTTTGCACGCCCTGCTTCTGAGTTGAGAATCCCTTTTTCTGGCGCCACGACCAAACACTGCTTTTATAGATCCCTGGGAGTTGCGGTTCCCATGTGCTAAATGGGGTACTCAGGGTCACTTTTGGATCGATAGAAAATAAATAAATAAATTTTGAAACACATTAGAGTAATACTATAGTTCTTATAACAAAAAAAAAAAAAAAATCGGTGATTTTTTTCTGTAGTCATTGTCCACAGTCTTTTCAACTCATCCTGAAAAGATTGCGGATCCGATGCAAAACGGTCTCATAACGGGATACTGACTGTCGCGCTTCCTTCTTCAAAGGAGGTCATCAGACAACCCCTGATGGGTACCCGTGTTTGATGGCAAGGAGGGGGCTTATGACCTCTTGCGAGGTGATGAGTCTTCTACCAACATGACCGCGGGTGCTCCCGTTTTGGGACCCTAAACTGATTGCACCTCGTCAATCAGGTTCACTGTGGTTGGAGCACACGGGTCGGGCGGTCTAAGTCGCCCGTTCAGAATAAAAACAACAGAAAAATTCCCACGAGAAATAAAAGTTGAAAAAACATTCCATAAACCACTAGTACCTTTAGCGCGTGGAAAAATAGCGGGCCTCCGGTGGGCCACTGACCTTTTCGGAGGCCGAAACAAAATGACGGCCGCCTATCAGATTTATCAATGACAGTCGTCATCGGGCCCGACCTCCGAAAATTCAGGCGATTGGGAAAACAACCAGTTTTCCCTATTTTCTCATGCGGAAAAGGTACTAGTGGTATAAAAAAAAAAATCCTTCATATTTATAAATTATCATTCCAATGTTCGTCCAATTTTAGAATTTTCAATTTAATTTGACAAGTTCCCGTCTAAATATAAGCTTTCCCTTTCAACTACATCTATTTGTTCAAAATGGAATGAAAGTCTGGACGAGTTTATGAATTTTTTTAATTAGATTTTCATTCTACTACAACAAATATCTTCTAATTTGGATTGGATTAACTGATTTATGACTGAAAATCCTTACTTAGAATGACAATCCCATTAAAATATTTCATGAACTCATCCAGACTTTCATTCCATCTCTAGCATGCAGTTCAAATAAGAAGGGATACCCCATTCTTGGAAGGAAAGTTTTCAAGTAAGATGGAAAATTTTAAAATTGGAATGATATTTTTTCATATGGAATGAAAATTTGAAATTTAGAATGTAATTTTACTCTAGAATGATCATTTAATTCTGGGAAATTTTTCTGTTGAAGGAAATTATAAACTATACCGTTCGTTCCCCCGTGAAACGACAGAAAAAGGGGAGGAGCTAAAATTTAAAGGAGACCAAATTTTAAAATTAAATGATGCTCCAAATTCACCGCAGGAGATTACTCGTCACGACAGTTCCAATTCGCGGACCCACCAGAGCCGGAGCAAGACCTTGATCATGACACAAATTGAAGATACAATTTCTTACCCTTTTTAATTTTCTTTCCTTTTCGATCACTCCCCCATTTTTTCTTCATAGTGATCTCAACTATAGTACCAATCTCATAACTTGACTAGAGGGAACTAGGTGCACTGTAGAAAAGACTGTGCCGACCGTTTTACTTTCGCGTCCCTTGGCGAGCCCGACGACTACCACGACCACGACCCACAGGTCGGTTGTGATCTGCTGTACAACTGGGCATCGAGCTTGTGTGGACCAATAAAAAGTTCAGTGGTGCACCCACCCTTTTTGCCAGGGCAACTTAAGCACCGACCGGACCAGTCTACAACAAAGTGCAACCTATGTGCGACCAGAGTCTTGCCAAGATCCATAGGCGGAAAGCTTAGTGGACCAGGAGGGTTCCTAAGCAGGTTACTGGTACATAGCACGGTACGTAAGCAGGTGCCAGGTACTCCACGCGGTATGCGTACAGGCGCCTGGTAAGCAGCGGAGGGTCAGGACTCCGCGCCCTCCGACAACGGTCAAAGTGGCATTTGGCTAAAATGTTTCAAAACGTTCCTAAGCAAGTTATTGGTATATAGCACGGTGAGTAAGCGCATGTGCCCGGTAAGCAGCGGAGGGTCGGGACACCGCGCCCTCCGACAACGGTCAAAGTGGTGTTTGGCTGAAATGTTTCAAAACTCCTGCGTGATCTGACTGTGAGGCTCGACCCTAATAACTTTCAAGTTGTCTGTAGGTGTGGGACCGCTGCGCCGGACAATGCCGACATCGCGCTCGGGGAACACTATGACTCGCACCACGGGAATTGACGATGACGACCGTGAGCAGCTGTAGAATCAGAGGGCAAATAGGAACAACGTGACCATCACGACGAACAACGGATCGACAATGGGGACTTTGACGAGCACCAGAACGAAGGTGACCATCTGATGATGAGCGAAGGTGCGTAGCGGTGGACCCTGTTCCACTACTTACCAAATGCGCACAATGAGAATGAATCTTCCACTAGCTCGAGGGAAGATACATTCATGATGAAAGCAACCACAAAAAGCAGTGCTTATCACGAAAACGAGCACCTCTAGGACATAAATGCCAGGCAGGAGAAGTTGCGTCGGGATCTCAAGTAGCACTAGTATCATGACGATCAGCAACCTGACCACCACATGCAGAAACTTTACAATAAGCAGGGACGAGATCAGGATGACGAATAACAGTGCGTGGGCAGAGACTACGAACAAGATGGCGGCGAGAAGGAAAAAAAACATAGTTGGAGAAGGTGATCGGGGCGATGACTCTTTCCTTCTTTCAACTCCTCGATCCCTCTCTCTCTCGCCCCTTATTGTCTTCTCAACCTCCTCTTTCACCCTTATCTTCCTTCCACGTCTTTTCAACCTCCTCTTTCACTCTTATCTTCCTTCCTACTGATCCTACAGCCATTATGACCATGCCATCGGAATCACTCGTGCTTGGAACCCACGGGTAGGCTTTTGTCCCACTCGATTCCAATAGGATCGAACGGTTACCATCTCCTTCCCCTTCGCAACTCTCCTCCTGCCATCTTTGTCGACCTCATTTCACTTTCGTCTCCCCTACACTATTATACTAGCACGTTTAAACCTACTATTGTACTCGCCCGCAGTAGCAATCTCAAATTTGAGCCTTTCCTTTATCGAATTGGCCGACGTTCATAGAACTGACACTCCTATTCCTCTCTTGTCGAAAACCTTTGCCTCCTTCCTCAAGGTCATTGCTCCTTTCTCTTTCCTCTGCATGGTAGAACAACAATCCGACCCTTTTCCTATTGACGGCCCCGTTGCTTTATAGATCCTTAGTTGTTCAAGAACACCACAAGCTTGGTCAAAGTCAAATGCACCTACCCCTAGTCCGACGTTAGATCCATTTAGCCAGGGAATAGCTGAAAGAAAGTCCTAAATGTGAAACCAAAAATACAGAAGAAAAGAAAATGAAAAAATAAACTCCATTTTACACGTCCCCCTCGTGCAAGGGCCATGCCAATCTTTTATGTATCCTTCCACTTTTAACTATAGGACTGAGACGGGGCAAGAACCCCAGAATATCATCGTGAAATTGACCGGCTCTAGGTAATTCGGAATTGTAGTATTTCACCCATCTACTTCGAGTGGAGCTCGAAGTCAGGTCTGTATTTCAACAGTTCGTAGGTGTAGCAATTGAGCTAGGCCGATTGGTCCCTTTGGCAGTCCTGGAACCGGCACCGGGCCCGTGTCCCAAAATGAGACAAAATAATAAAAATAAAAATAAAATAAAAATAAAAAATATTAAATATTAAAAAGAGAGAAAAGCGGAGGAGGGGAGAGAGGGGCACTGTTGGTGCCTCCTTGGTCTCGCCTGTCAGGTCCATACTTGGGACCAATCCCAAAACCAAGGAGGATAGTTCCATGAGACCCTCAACCCCTCGATTCCCTCCAATTGCGCTCCATTGCAGCTCCTCCTCTAGTCGCTGGCCTCGATCTCTGAACCCGTCCTATGCAGGTCAAGTGTCATAACCAACAGTGCTAGGCCCATGGCTGGATGTAACAGGAGCATAACACCTTATAAAGAGCATATACCCCGGGCCTAGGCCAGCTAGACTTCCCCAAGGCCAAACCCACGATCATCGAATTCCCGCACGCACCACATAGAGGGTCAGGCTCCGTTTGTGGCTGCCGCGCACACCACCTACCACGCTCGACCCGTGCCGCCGCTTATTCTGGCCCCCATAAGCGGTCATAATTTTTAAGGTCAGACTTTTACTACTTCGGCAGGCGTAAACTCCAGCCTTTACCTAGGTTAAACTCCATTCATGTACACCTTGCCGAGATCATAGGGGCTCCCACCAACAAACAAAAGCACAACAACTAAGGTGCCTCGTGCATTTTGCACTATACGGGTTAGTACGCGTGGCCATACTGGTCAAAATTTCTAACCTCCCTCTCTGACTTCGCACTTTTGTGCGAGATCACTGATCACACGCCGGTTTGCGGAACCGCCAGACACCTGAACAACACGCTCCTCAAAGTGCACGCCTACACTCTCTGACCTAACCATACAAGCGCTAGCCGTTTCGGCTTCTGAGAGTCGATTGCGGGCTGTGCAAAATTAAACACGCCACTGCCTCAAACACCACTTCAAATGCGGCTCATGCGAGCTGCAAAAGCATCGGCAAATACCCTTGTAAGGGTAGTTGCGCCGACACCGCTATACCCAGTCCCAGCACCAACTTGCATCTGTACCCAGAAAACGGCCGGTGGAAATTATTTGCATGACCAGGACCTAGGTTAACCCAGGTTGGTACCGCAAAATGCGGTTATAAAAATTTACCAGAATGCTCAAGACTCAAGTTATGGTGGACCGGCCACCGACCAAATTATTCATATACCCTACTACCGGATGGCTGAAATTATGCTTCTACCCAGCAGCCACTGGGCCACAACGGTTCACTTTGTGGGCATGAGCATAATTTCGTGGTCGCCATCCAAGGCCCACCCGTAGGTGTGGGTACACCCACCATTTTGCAGCCCGGGCATTAGCACAATTTCACGGTTCGGAACGGAGGGCCCGCAGGACTGGGTACACGTAACAATTTCGTACGGGGTAAAATTTGCGTACTACGCAAAGTTGAATGTGGTGCGGGTATAGATGCAAGTTCGCGTTGGGACTGGGTATAGCGGGTATTCCGATCTTTAAGCGGGGTGCAGATGCAATATTCCTGTTTTATATTATGGCCAGCCCGAGTTCAAGCCTCTATCAAGGGAACATGCAGGGACTGCACCCGACCTGCTGGTGGGTGACACAGGCTAGGGGTCAGGAGGTAGTATCGGGACCAAGCTTCTTCGATGGGCCAAGTCACTGTGCCTCCCCGCCCCCTACGAACATATCATCGCTCTCCATTCAATGCCAATCTGGGGACCAGCGGCCTATCTCTAGGTGGCAAGCACCAAGCTTGCCCAGGAAGGTACCTGACGAGTCTGGGATTGAACCCAAGACCTCGTCACTGCAACATGGGTGCCTTACCAACTGAGCTAGTATAGCTACCGGTAGCGTTGTACGATAGAAGAACTTATACTAGAAGGCTCTTCAATCGTGCCCATAGTCTAAGAAGGCTGTTCAATCGTGCCCATAGTCTGCCCTTTCACCCAACAGAATATCGCGGCGGGGTTGTCCCCCCCTATTTACACTTGGGACAAGTATGACGACAAGATTCATGACCACAAGATTCTCAGACCAGACGGCCCTCAAGAACCAACGCTTGAGAACCACACGATCAGTTCAACAGGGGGACTAGGTCTCAGGAGCCGGCCTTCGGAGTCAGCCCCCTTGTGGGACCTTGTCCCAGGAGTCGATTATGGGACTTGTGGGACCTGCGGGACTTGTGGGACTTGCGAGACTAGCGAGACTAGCGAGACTAGCGAATTCGGCCAAGGAGGATCAGCCGACGGTAACAATTCGCTTTTGCTGTGCCAATCCGCACGGCGTTGCTGTTTGCGCCGTCGTTTCTGCTGCACAGCCGTGGAAGTGGCCATCGCTACCCGAAATGCGTTCTTGGTGGTGTCCTTCTTTGTGCCGTTTGCGCGACCAAGGAAGGGTAACGACCGCCAGAGGAGAGCAGCAGCCATGGTGGTGAAAGCCCTCCAACCCGAAGTCGCTGATGAATGCACTGTGCTCGTCCCACTCGGCACCTTGTCGTGACCAGATGGCTGACTATCGGTGGGTAGTCGCGTTGACACAATGTCATCCGGTTGACTGGATGGCGTACCAGATGACTATACTATGAGCATCACTTGTTTGGCTGCAGGCCATATTCACAGGCCGGAAGGTCTGTCTGAACCCGGGACCTGTGGCTTCAAATGTCGAGTCTCGGCAAAGGATTGGCGGCTGACAGTGTGTGTTTGTCGCCCAGTGGCCATCACATCGACGAAACGTCGGGGCGGAATCTGGAGCGGCATCTATCTGCACAGGAGCGTCAATCATCTCGACACCGTGGGTGAAATTGGTCCCTTTCTCGTCGTGGAGCCGACTCAAAAGTCCCATCTCGACGTTATCTTCAAGGTGTCTGACGTGGCGTGTCTGTGCCAAGCAGTGCTGTTGAGCCGGCATGACACTTGAAGGTAAGGCTCCGTGGTTTACTCGTCTGCTGCATTCAACTCTTAAATTTGCCGGCCAATGTTTGGAATTATGTAACAGCTTTTTTTGCATAATTAGTTATACGCCTCTCAAAGACTGTAGCAACATCTTGTTTGTTTATTTGCTTGTTTGTTCGTTTGTGTGTGTGTGTGTGTGTGTGTGTGTGTGTGTGTGTGTGTGTGTGTGTGTGAGAGAGAGAGAGAGAGAGAGAGAGAGAGAGAGAGAGAGA
>BFEA01000098.1:2842344-2872847 GCA_003427395.1 Chara braunii
GTTTACCGGGCAGTTCTATTTGACGATATATATATATATACGTTTGTTGTCCTCTTCTCCCTCTCTGCCTACGGTTTACCGGGCAGTTCTATTTGACGATATATATGACAATATATATATATATATATACCGGGCAGTTCTATTTGACGATATATATATATATAAACAGTTTGTCACAGCCCCTCGTTTGTTGTCCTCTTCTCTCTCTCTGCCTACGGTTTACCGGGCAGTTCTGTTTGTGACGATATATATATATATATATGTGACAATACAGTAGCCTATCGAAGGGATATGCTAATCTTGACTGGAGGACGGAAAGGTAGTATCTTAGTAGCATGTGGCACACGATATTGCAGTGCAAGCTGCACAGCACTTCCGTTTAGTGCTTAGTACCAGAGTAGGCAGTGCATAGAAGGTTTTCCTTTGGAAGGGCAAAGATAACCATGGCAGCGACTGAACTGCCACCAACTGCGCAGAGCAGGATGTCGTCGACCACTGTGCACAGCTTTTTATTGGAACGATACTTGGAAGATTCCATGAGGTTGTATGGAACCCGCAAACATACCCATAATCCTCACCCGGTGACTCTAGGAGAGCCTTCAAACAGTGCGTTCTGTGAGCCGAAGAAGGGCTTAGTCTGTTCGAAGCCAAACTTTGATGAGGGTGGTCAAACAGGAAACGGAGTTGTCCTTCATCCTTTGCCAAGAGTTTCTGAGATTCAATCTGAATGCTTGCAGTCAGTTGCACATTCGGCAAGCAGCCCAAGTTATTGGGCAGGGTACCCACAATCTTATCCCCATGGCGGAAAAGTGCATGACCGTGGACATTTGCCGCTTTCTGAAGGTGGTTCCGAGTGCCATCTGTCTTTTCCGAACCTCTCGGATGATGGGCTCTCGTCCAAAAAGGGTGAACTCGTAGGCCATGATGTCCTCCTGACTGCAGTCACTCCACTCTCATTGTTAAGGCTTGAGTTCACATCAGATGACAGGAGCTTGCTCGGTGGTGGTTTCCTGGTGGATTCATCATCGGTGCCGTCAGCGGGCTTGATATCCAGCGGGATGATGAGGACTCTAAGCAGCCGCAAGTCCACAGAAAGTGGTGTCTCGGACGCAAAGCTGGCTTGTCAGCCACTCAATCTGCCAGAATTGGGCGATAGGGGCAGAGTCTCGACGTCATCGCAGAGGGATTACGCGGGCGAAAGAGTGCTGCTTGACAGCAGAAGACAGTCAGATAGTGCAAGGTTGAGCGATCCAGATGCTGCGAATTACCCACATTCACAGAGATCGGACAAAAGCCGTAGGCGTAACGGTCTCTTCCCTGCAGAGAAAGCCAGTCATGCAGGCGGTTTGCGGAGATTTTCATATTGTGATGTTCCCATCTGTGGCTCCTTCGGCACTGGGACAGACTACGGGATCAACTTGTCAGAACCGTCTGCCGGTATTCATTTGAGGACTGATCCTCTGGAACAGGCCACACCTTCCGGCTTAACTTCGAGAATGATGACATCAGCACCATCCGTCGCGAGCAGTGTCGGGTATGTGAATGGTGCAGACTTTCTGGACAGATATTCGTGGCGTTTTGAAGCAGATGCAGCAGCCCCCGCTCCCTGTGGCAGAATTCTTGACACGGTGGCTGGTACCAAATACGATCCGGAAACAGAGGCAGGGAGTTCCAAGGGCTATTGCAAGAACGGGACTCAGATGGGTATGGGTGTTGGTGTGCAGGATGGTAATCACAGTGGTAGGGACTGTGAGGAGGACGAAATGTGTCCTCGGGAGTACAAGGCAGTGGCGGGAAGGCGTTCACAACAAAGTCTGCTGAAAAGAGATGGACATTTTCGACCAAGTTCAGAACCCCAGAGGCATACGCAAACTCAGCTGCAATCTTTGGTAATGCCGATGATGGTCCCATCCTCTCCTGTTGAACGGCAGCCATCAACAACCACTGGAACACACCAACTGGGAAGTGATTCCCGGGACCGGCGACATACTGGAGCTCGTGGCTTCAGGGCTGACATGCAAGCTGCCCTGACAGCTTCGAAAGTGTGTGAGGATGTGAGTCGAGGACAAGCCCCGGAATGCAATGAATCGGATAAGTCGGCAATGGAATTGGCATCAGGGTCTGTCGATTCAGTACTAGTGCAGCACTCGCGTGGTACCCAGTCATCATCACATGACGGCTATGAGAGCAACGCCTCCACAAGAAGGCAGGCAACTGTCATGTCCATGGTTGATGACTCACTGTCTCGCCTGCCGCATGGAGTGTTAGGGGCGAGGGCCATCTTCGCCATGGGCCACAAAGATGTAGCTGGTGGGTTGTCGCATGGGAAGTTATCGGATGAACGCACGGGGTCTGAGGACGGAGGCCAGTTTCGTGGGTATTCAGAAGGGCACCAAGATTCTACAGATTTCGTCTTCCATGCAATTTCAGGGGGAGATTTGTCAGGGCCTTGTGTGCCGGGCAAAGTTTGGGGGGGACCGAATGGCTTAGTCTCTAATAGTATCCATAACAAAGGGAAGACTGGAAGGTTCACAGCTGTAGATCCTGGAATGAGGAATCTGCATCAGCAAATGAGGAATGGTAAGTGTTCAGATAGTGCGAGTAGTGATGGAAACTTCAGCGTTCAATCTCTCCCACATCTTGTGGCTCGTGACCTCACCACCGACGGGAGCACCTTACGTGGTAGTACCCTCTCACAGGGTCGGGGTCGTGCCAGCTCTGCATTCAGTAGCCGTCCCAATGATGAAAGTGTAGGATTGAGCATGTATGGAGGCGGCAAGGAGACCTCTCGCTCTCGTCAGGGTGCAGATGTTCAACTGGAGGGGCGGTTTAGATCTGGCCTGAAGCTCTTGCCATGTGGAAACGAGAGGTACATTTCTTACAAGGAGGACAGTGACAGTTCTTTTGGGTTAAAAAGATTGCAAGGAGATCGAGCATATGAGTCTAACCATGACGAATCAAGCAGCCAAGGGAGAGGTGATTTGAAAGAGGGCAAGGAGAAAGGTTGGAGCATGCTGTCAGGTCGACAAAGTGAAGGAGAAAAAAATGTAGTCGATCAACCAGAGGCTCGAGAAGGAAGCTTGTCAAGAAGTGAGAGTGAGCAGGCATGGGGAGTTTCTGGGCCTACGTCCGCAGTACCGTCATCCATGTCATTGTTTCCACATGTCAAGGGATCAAATGGCATCTGTCATTCAAGGAGCGTTCCTACTCGTAGTAATAACGGACAAGCTCACCCTGAGGAGACAGCGGGATGGCTAGCCGGTGATGCTGAGTTGGGCAGTGATCGCATTTCCACCCCTCCGCACTCGGCCTCATCACAGCTGTTAGTTCGATCAAGTCCTAGCCCCCTAGGAAATCACAGGTGGTCTGGCTCACAGTCCAGCATTCAGATCGCCAAACTAAAGGCGACTGGAATGAATAGTGAAGAAGTACATGAAGAATTGGGGAAGCTTTCGCACCTGGGTGCAGATCTTGCTGGCAGGCAAACTTATTTGCTCTCTGGAAGTCCATCCAGAGCCACACTGGGTGTATTAAAAATCAATTGCTCTCCTGTGTTCGCCAAGATCCCACGACCTGCCATTGAAGTTGTACGTAGACACAGCTGGAGGACTGCCGAATCATCGTTATTACGCACTCAAAACAGTTTCCGTTCTTCACAAGCACATCTCTCAGAAATCCAATGCTGCACAGGATCGCTGGCCGCCTCCTCCGATCATGCTTCACAATCAGCGGTAAGCCGTTTCTCTGGAGAACATGACATTGTCAAAACATGTGGCATTGCCAGGCAGCAGTCAAATCTGAGTGCCGCCGAATGTACTCCCTCAGATGGTACTCCCTCAGATGGTGGTGGATCTTCTTTCGATGGAAGGTTATCTGCTCCCATGGCAGCTACAAGCAATTCTGCGAAGTTGCCGCAGTGGTTCAAACAGGTTGATGGCCTCGTCAGCCAGAACCCACAGTGTGTGGACAGCTGGCGAAACATGCGGCTGAGAGCTAGTATGGAAGCAGCCAAGTCCGGCTGGCAGATGTCAGGGTGCAGAGATTCTGCAGGAAGACCTGGATGCCACAATGAAGATAATCATTGCAGCAGCAGCAGCAGCAGCAAAGGTGGACGTTTCTGTCCACATTGTGAACGACATCAGCTCGCAGCTGCTGTTTTTAGTCAAGGGCCTAGCGTTCAACACAGTCATTTGGAACGTGAGGACTCGGTGAAGCTCACAACCTCAGAGGCACATACATTAAGTTGGTCTCCTCTTCGTCACGGTTACCATCATGATCATCAATGCGACCATCGCGCTTATTCCCAGCAATCGGAGAATCGCAATTCGTCAGAGTTCAGGGAATTATCTAAATGGAACAGCAACACCATGGGCAGCTATAGCACTGACACAGCATTAGACCGTGCATGGGACAACATGGATGAGGCCAATGGAAGTGTGAGTACCTGCTTCCCTCTGCTGCCATCACTTACCCACCCATCCACTTGCCGATCTCTCACAATAGGAACCCAAAAAAAGCGAAAAAAAAAAAAAAAAAGGAAGTGAAGCCAGCCGTGCCATGCAGTTGATAAACACCGCTACCTAGCAACGTTGCTGATGTCAGTTGTCAACTTGTGACAGATGCTATGAACCTGGTCAACTCATATGGCAAAGCTCAAAAAGAGAGAATGCAATTCAGTTGCAACTCCAGAACGAAAGCAGAATGAGACAAAGGAAGAAGAAGAAGAAGGAAGGAAAGAGGAAGAAGACATTAAACACGAGCGGGAACCAATGTCATCTCCCCTCAACTTGTCTCCATCATCTCACCCTCATCATCTCCAATACTGTGCTCCGCCGACCTACTTCACGGAATTTCGACGAAGTATTTGGGGTTCCACTGACCGAAGCTGTTTTTCTTCCTCTGGCGTCGGCACCTGGTTCACCGCATTTTTCGTCTTAGCTGGATGATGCGCGTCTGGGAGATGTCACGCCAGTTCTCAAAATGGGGAAGGCGTTGCTATGCCTCTTTTGCCAAGTATTTCTTTAGGGCCTATATGGTGCAAAGATGGCCACACTTGGCATCTGATCGTTTAATGCCCCTAAGATGATGGCGTTTGAGCAGCAATTCTTTCGAAGGACAAATGAGATTTGTGGCCTGTGGAGCCTATTATTACGAACTCTGCGTTGTACTCACTGTTATGTACAGAAATTCTCCAACGTACAGTTGGTGGAGCACAAGCCTCAGCAACAACAACAAATGCATGAGCCAGAACCAATGTCCGATCACCCCTTACTGCCAGCCTTGTAAAGAGCCCTCCTTTGACCTTCTACACCTCCGTTCGACCCGGGTAAGGCTGATGGCTATGGCGGAACATTCGAGCTTTCCTCGGATGTTGAAAGGACAATGCGACCCATCCCCTTCCAACATCTACCGGATGAAGTCCACAACCCGCCAGAACCCCTTGAGGGGCCTTCTTGATGCCGCACCAAACTTGGTGATGAAGACACAAGTTTGTCATAGCCAAAGGGGATTCTCCTTCCCAGTTCACATCCCCTTCCTCCCCCTCCAAGCTCTATTACACCTGCATAGCCTAGGTAGAGGCCCTTCTCCCTCACCTCCGTAGCCTAGGACTATGTTTACCCCTCCCTACTGCCCCTCCATAGCCGAGGTCTTCTCCATCACCCCCCAACTCCACCCCCAGACTCCACGACCTTTGCCACTTCTCCCTCCCTCCTGGGGAAACAGCAGCATGACTGCTGGGTGAAGGAGCGGACTAACCATTGCACAGAAAAAATGATATACTTTGGTGCCTGGCCATCAGCACCTTATAGCCGGGCGCTGCTTGCCTCTGACTGCCTCACTCAGTGCACTAGGCCTACTGGGCGTTCCTTCCTTTTGGCGGAAGATCATGCAGACTGGTATCTACCTACAGGCCCCGAGCCTCGACTTCTACGGCCCCCCCGGGTAAGTTTTCGGGTGACTATCACTGCTGCACCTCTTTCAACCTCGATTGTGAAAACACTTGGAAAGAGGGTTGGGGTGAGTACTCACACCGAAACCCATTTCTCCAGCCTGCAAACGGCCGGTCACGGTGGGACCTCTCAGGCCATCACCTTGGAGGGTGGGTGCATCCCGACCGGCAGCATGTGGTATGGACCGATGCGTCAGTTTCTGCTCACCCGAGAAAAATGCATCTGGCTACTTTGTTCGGCTAGAACGAGGTAAGTTCACAACTGTGCTTATCACCCACCATGCTGTGCAGGTCTGCACGCACCTGAGTTGAGTACACTCAGTACAGTATCGGGGTGTCTGTGTGCACCCATGAGGCCCTTAGTCAACTGCTCACCCGTTTGGGGTGGGGTGATTAGTGCAGCGAAGCCGTATGTCCTAAGCGCCTATCAAACATATAATTGCACACTGTTATCAATTTGATTAAATTACACTTACTTCCTTCGTTTTTTTCTTTTTTCTTTTAAATTACACCTACTTCCTTTTGATTCATGATTGTAGCTTAAAAAAAAAAGAAGGGAAAATTACATCTGTACGGAGACTGTACCCACTTAAAGATGGGAATACCGGCTATACCCAGTCCCAGCGACAACTTGCATTTATACCCAGAAAAGTTGAGAAAACGGCTGGTTGAAATTGTTTGCATGCCCGGGACCGAGGTGGACCCAGGTTGGTACCGCAAAATTGTGGTTATAACCAACTACCGGAATGCGCAAATTATGGACATAACCATACAAGACTATGGGCATACCCGGGACCTGAGGAGGAGAGGCCAAATTGTTCATATACCCTGCTACCGGGTGGATGAAATTATGGTCATACCCAGCAGCCGTTGGGCCACAATGGTCTACTTGGTGGGCATGAGCAAAATTTCGTGCTCCAAATCTAGGGCCTGCGGGATCGGGTACACCTACTACACCTACAATTTCGCACTGGGGAAAAGCTGGGTACTATGCAAAGCTGAACACCCTCTGGGTATAGATGCAAGTTCACGCTAGGACTGGGTATAGTGGGCAGTTCCATCTTTAAGTGGGGTACAGAGTCAATGTTCCCAAATTTTTTTTTTTTTTTTTTTTTTTTTTCCCAAGAAAGAGCAGCCCCTTCTATTCTGGGGGGCATCAGTCCGGTTGCTCATCACTGGCAAGCCTGAGAGACAAACTACAGTTTGGTTTAAAAGAGAAGAGGAAAGCCTTGCCCTTGCGGCCCTAGACGCCTCTCAAGGGGGGGATTGCTACAACCAAAACCCACTTCCCATACCATAGCCTCCCCAGGGATACCTCTGTTGGTCGGGAAGCTTCCTAGCAGCACCCAGCCACACAACAGATGGGTCCCCAGGGAAGGCCTGGCTCGGGGGGGCTGTTCTAGCAATCTCGCGGGCCTCTCATCGTGTTAAAACCCTTCCTCAGTTTCCCCATTAAAATCCTCTGGCTACCATCCAATATTTACAGCACTCGCCCTCATACCACCCTCCAGTCTCTACTCCGCACTCCTTTATACAGCCTACCCCGAGTATCTATTATATTCTCAAGTATCATCTACATCTGAGCCCTGTCACCTTTATGTTTTATATCTACCCTGCTGATGTGTTTACAAACTCACCCTTGCCTTATTTGCCCGCCCTCTAGTTCACAACCCATTCTGAGGGCAGTAGGTTTCTCTTGTCTCATCATGGAGAAACCTTGCTGAGCACCTGTGGCCAGAATAGGCCCCTTATTCTTAGTTATACAAAAAACCTTCGTAAATGCCTGAAGCCAGGTAGGCCATCCATATTCTAATCTAGTTGAATCTAATGGAATCTTGTCCCCAGCAGTATAATCAACAGTACATTCAGCACTCAAATATATCCCATGTCCCTTCCTCTGTCATCCCCCCTTTTTTTCATTTTTCAGTTTTAACTTGCCCTCCCGTTCCCCCACTACTGTGCTCCCATCTTTTTTTTTTTTTTTTTTTTGGGTGGTGTCACTGGTGTGTGTCAGTCCTTTAAAGTTTAAACTCCTTTTCCTGCTGGATTTTGTATTTTTTGTTTTGTTTTTGTAGTTGGATGTACATCCGTTTCTTATGTCCTCCTTTTTCTCTTCTCTACAGGGGAACGGAGAACAGGAGCATTATGTGGCGGATGGTGAATGTTGGCTGCCACAGGTTCGTCCTCGTCCATGGAGAAGAGAAGAGGAAGAATGTGGCTATTCCTTCCTTCGGTGTGGCTGTATTCGGCGACGGGGGCATTTCCGAAAGCTGCAAAGGCAGGCAAAGAGCTTCTGTGAGTGGCACTGTCTAGTAGTAGCGTCTATCGGACTCTATCCACATCCTTGAATTGTAATTTATCATTTACGTATGGATAATTGTCTATTCACTTCAGTATTCCACTCTCTTGAATTGTAATTACTTCACGGATACGGCAGCGATATTAAACCACCAGCACACCCGAGCCTGGAGGACTGGCAGTGCGCGCAATGCTTTGCTGAATTGCCAGCGGCACACTTTCTTTCTTTCTTGGCTGGTGCAGCCAGCCATTGTGGTCCGGTAGCCCCGAGACTCCTAAATTTTACGAGTGAGCCGTGGAGTTAATGTACCAGAGGTTTAAACCACCAGTTCACACGAACCTAAGTAGTGTTCTTACCGGTATACGCAATAAGAGCGATAGACTTCAAGCCTGGGTGGGTTGTGGAAGTGGTAGGCCACTTTGGCGCAGTTGCAGGCTTGCGAGCCGGGGCAACCGGACCAAAATGGCAGGTGGCGACGTGGCGCCAACCAAAACGAAAGCAACAAAGGCAAAAACGTTGGGCTGGCGTTTCGGCAAAGCTTGGTGTTCAGTGGGAATCCGTTCATACAAAAGATGCTCGGATGTTCTCGTAGTTTAATGCAGATGCATGCCCACTTCATATGGCATACTATTCTTTCGCCTTTTACTAAACGAATACGTGGGGTGATTAAGAAGAAGAAAGATTTATTTTTTCCCCTCCTTTTCTTCCTTTCTGCGAACAGCTCACCGCTCAGCTCTCTGTGATGACAATGATATCATAATAATCATTAAATAGTGTAGTCGGTTTATTAGTATCTATTCATGACAGGATCTACTAGCTCCTCTCAAGTGTTGACCAGGCATTGATGTGGCAGAGACCATTACTGCTTTCTGTCTTCCCTTGCAAATACAACATACCTTGGTCATGACTCGTGACTGTATGGGACCAGAAAGATCATTAGTATACATTCATGATGAGGGTATGTTGTGTTTTGGGGAAGATGTTAGCAGCCGTGTGATCGATGTTTGACCCTTCAAAAACTGCTTGGCTGTTGCAAAATGTAACTTGACACGTTGATACCGATAAAAGGGAAAAAGGACAAGGCAGCTCTATCGCCCTTTGCCCTTCTTCCGCTGCCTCTCTATCTTCTTTGCTCATCATACCTATACGGTATCCTCCGCAAGCCGCAAGCATGCTTTTTTTCCTTTTTTTAAGGGTAAAGCATGCTCGTATTTGAGCACTGCTGGGGCACGGCTTCATTAAACCACCGGTACACCAGGCCTGGAGGCATGCACTGCGTGCCAAGCTTCTCCGAACCACCAGCGGCACACTTTTTTTCTTTCTCAGCTGGTGCGGGCAGCCATTGTGGTCCGGTAGGCCCGAGGCGTGAAAATTTGCGGAGTAGACAAGCAAATCTCCACACGGCCGGGACTGTGTACTGGTGGAGGGGAGGGATCATAAAGATAGGGAATAGAGATAGAGCATGTGTGACAGCGAACAAAAACCGCAGATTCAGAATGGTCGAACAGAATGCGGACTTCATGAAGTATGCCCTATGTTTTGATCGGCTGTTGTCGTCACAAACGTCTGAAAAAGAATCTAGGAGAATGCAAGAACCCTCACAAGGCTCTACCGCAGACGGGACTGCAGCAGAGGCTCGCCACTTTTTTTGTGGTAGCAAGCCAGAAGGACAAAAGGAAAAGGACTCAGAAGTCAAATCACGGCCGGTTGGAGGAGAGAAAACCGAGGAGAGAAACAGCCCATATGCAGGTGGTAGGCAGGGAGGGGTTGTGGCCTGTTGGGGCTCATCAAGCGTTATCGATGAATGATCATCAATGATGTACTTTCGGCTCTGCTGGCTTTTGGGGCACACAAATAGTGCGAACCTTGCGGGTGATTCCCTTTTCCAGAACAATTTTCTATGGGATTGGCTTCTAAATTTTTTGTTTTTCACTTTTTGCTGTGTCCCAGAGGGGCGGCACGGGCGTGAACCATGCGGGGCAGAGGAATAGTGCGAACCTTGGGGGGCGGCATTATCGCCTGCTAGTGTGAACCATGCCCCTGGCATAGCTATATGATGTAGGGAAAATTTTGCAGTGCGCAAGAGACAAGAAATGAAAAAGCAAGTACTAAATCGCCATTCCACTCAACCACACAAAAACGCAGGGATCTTTGGTTTTGTGTGGATGACAGAAGGAAAAATTAAAAAAAAAGAAAAAAGATTGTTGCCTTTGTTGACCTCTGCATTGACTAAATTGACAAGCCTTTTGTCCAACAAAAATTGACAAGCGTAATTGAATTTTGAGCAGTATTTCATATGCTGATTTGTTCTCCGACTTCTCGCACTTGCACCTGAGAATAAGGCGGGTGGGTGTTCGGAGGGGTGGGCCAGGGCGGGGTGGGGCGAGGCGGGCGAGGCGTGGCGTGGGGGATTTGGGGGGCAGGGGTGGGGGTAGGGGAGGTTGTGACAGAAAGAAATAGCTTGTAACTATGTATTATATCCTCCTTGCCTCGCTCTGTGAATGCACTTTTTTTCACTGCTGGGGATGTGCGGGCCAGCAGGCAGGGGGAGCACCCTCGTGGGAAAACCTGGCAGATCAAGAACAGGGCAAGGATCCAGAGAAAAATAAAATTGGACTCAGGTCAGGGTTGCGCATTGCCATTGCCTGAGCAGTCAGAATCCAGCGTTACCTTCCAGTCCGGTGAGGGTACCCACGGGGGGTTGGGGCATATAAACAGGTTTTAAAGAGGTTTAAACTGAAAAGGGTTTTGAACTTTTGAACCACCAGTTCACACGAGCTTACGTTGACAAATGTACCTTCCCAGGCTCGCGAGCCTCCAACTGGAACTTTCCGAGCTTACGTTGACAAATGTACCTTCCCAGGCTCGCGAGCCTCCAACTGGAACTTTCCGTGGTTTCCTGCCATGTTTACTACTGACCCAGGCGTGAATTGACGAGCTCTTGCTCTTAATGCGTTAACCATAACGAGCCCTATTCTGCTTCGGGCGAGCTGGCGGAGGGAGTTTAAACCACCAGTCCATGGGATGGTTCTGCGGGTGCATTTCCTCATTAAAGGGGAGTTTAAACCACCAGTCCACGGACTGCTGTTGCATCTTAAACTACCAGTACACGCTATGAAATCAAATATGCGGCTTGCATACTGCCACAACTTTCGGGGCTCGGCTTCCAAGGCAGAATGGCCGGCGCCGCCAGCCAAAAGGAAGCCCGTGCCAAATCATTTTTTTTTGGGCACACACGGCATTTCCAGCCCCGGAAATAAAGCGCCTCGGGAGCACTGGTCGTTTAACTCTTATTTCCTAGTTTATTTTTGCCTTGAATTTGTAGGGAATTTTGAGGGGACCCTCAGCGATCGGCATTGAGCAGAGTCTGCTGATGTTCGTAGGGGAGGGGACCTGAGGGGAGGAGGCACATTGGTCCAGTTGGTATGGTCCCTGATGCTACCGGCTGTCCCCTGGCCGGTATTGCCCACCTGCAGGTCGGGAGCAGCCCCTGCATGTTCTCTCGTGAACACGGTTCTGGCTGCTACGGGGTTTCCTGTATGACTATAATTAAGAATAGTGGTAGGTAGGTAGTGTGAGGTGAGAAGAACGTAGCTTACTTTATGACCAAAAAAAAAAAAAAAAAAGTTTGTATTGCAATTTTACACGAGATACGTTATTTCTCACATGTTACGATCCTGGTCATTCCCAAAGTGCAAATTCACAATGAAAGACAAATGCCACCCAATTGCGAAAGAAATGAAAGCACTTGCAAGGAGATAGAGACCAAAGAAGAGAGAAAGAACAAGAAGAAGGCAAAGATGATGTACACCAGCAAGACCAATGACAAATCCCCCTTTTCTCTCCACCTTCCTCCTCCTCCTTGACTTCGCCAATCTTATTCTTCTTCCAAATAATAATATTAACGAGTGGATGAACCTGTTACGGACTCAGCCAGGTCTCGATCCCTGGTTCGCGGGTTACCACCTGCCAGGCTGCTATTTTATTCTGAGTTCCTGATCTCCGGTTCTTGACTGCTGGCGCCCTCTGCAGTTGGCGCCCGTTCTCGAATCCCTCCACTGGCACTTTCGGATTTCGATACTTGGCGCCATTCAGCATTCTGGCGCCCAGATGCAGACCTGCGATCCTCAGTTCAGTCCTGGTACTTAAGTCTGGACTCAAGCCCCATTGGGGCATTCAGTCTTCGGCCTCAGTGCTTGTGCTTCAGTGTGACTTGCCGCGACTTTCTGTTCGGAATCCAAGATTGCGACTTTGCGACTTTGAGACTTTGTCACTTCGTGTCTGCGTCCGTCGTGTCGAGTCGAGTCCGTGTCCGAGTCGAGTGAGTGTGTGTGTGTGCTCTCACTCTCTTCCTCTCTCTCTCTCTCCCTCGACCTCTCTCTCTCTTCCCCAACCTCTCTGCTCTGCCTCGGTCTCGTCACACTTGTATCGGAGCGACGAAACGTCCCTCCCTCCNCTCTCTCTCTCTCTCTCTCTCTCTCTCTCTCTCTCTCTCTCTCTCTCTCTCTCTCTCTCTCTCTCTCTCTCTCTCTCTCTCTCGGTGCGCTGGCAAAATTTGCCAGACTGTCCGGAGGTCCCTGGGGGGAGAATCTCTCCAGGATGTACCCCGGACTGGGGAAGTACTTGGTAATGAGGCAATGACAGGGAATGAGAACGCAGTTTTCAGGAACGGCGTGGTGTATTTTATTGTACTCTATGTGGTCTTTTTGGTTGTATTTTATTTTTTATTATTTTATTTTGCATCGGCGATAGAGCGTTTTTTGAACGGAAAGATAGCCGTAGAGTGATGTAGTATGAAGGGAAAAAAACCGTTTCTGGCTCATTGATCTGAATGACGAACGGCGCTTGGGGTGAATCCGCCACGACAGAAAATTTTGGGATAGGTACCTTCTTAGTGTGTTATTTTATCTATTTATTTATTTATTTATTTTATTTTTATTTTATTTTATCTTTTGTTAAAAGCAGGGTAAGTCGGGAAATCCGAACAGGGATCGGAGCATGGTTTTGTAACCAGGATAATCCTCCAAATAGAACGTTTTTGAATTCGTAATAGTCCGCGAAACAGGATATAGTTTTTCGGCGGGAATTTTTTTGGATCAGATATCCGAGTCGACATACTTGTTTTGAAGATGACTCTGCCACGACATGAACAGTGTTTCTGAACAAGGTAAGTCGGAAAATCCGAACAGGGATTGGAGCATGGTTTTGTAACCAGGATAATCCTCCAAATAGAACGTTTTTGAATTCGTAAGAGTCCGCGAAACAGGATATAGTTGTTCGGCGGGAATTTTTTTTTTGGATCAGATATCCGAATCAACATACTTGTTTTGAAGTTGACTCTGCCACGACATGAACAGTGTTTCTGAACAGGTACTAAGTATAGGACGGAGTCCCCGTCACCGATATCGCTTCTGTCACCGATATCGCTTCTGTCACCTATGTCGTTTTTCTCCTTTTTGAACTCCTTTGACATTTACCCGGATCTAGGTATTTAGATGTAGGATGTACGGCGGGTATTATGGAAAACACATGAAGGACTAATCATAGGAAAGAGAACATCTAGCATTTGGATGGAGGGAAGGGAGACGTGCTGGAATGTGACCGTGATAGTGGGCAGATACAGTACATGGAATGGATACAGTAGTGGCGAGACGGAAGACATATGCAGAGCGGTTCAGATATACTCAGAGTCGGAGTGAGGATGGTGTTACGAATGAAGCTGTATTTAAGTAAAAAAACAGAGATGACGATCGGGATAGAAACGCGTGGGGAAAGTAGAAGCTCCCGGGTAGAGTAGGAAAGTCCCGGGAGAAGCAATGTACAATATGCAGATTTTGGGGAAAGGAACGAATGCTTAGAAGACAATACGTAGGAAGAAGTAAGGCGTAGGACTTAGCCTGAAGGAAACGGAGATCCGAGAGAAAAACGAAGGTGATAGCTATAAAAGAAGACCGCAGTGCTTAAGCTATCATCTACCCTCGAGTGCGTGATTTGTAGAGTTTGATGATTCGTGAGGGAGCCTCCTGATGAGTCTGCCCGTTACGCAGGCAGCGAAACGCGTTGAGGCAAACGCGTACGATGGTGACAATAAGGGTGTGGTGTTTTTGAGTTCTTGAAAGATATCTTGTCGCCATTTCCTGGTGTTTACTAACCTATCGATGTGTATCCTTGTGACACGTGTCCATAGGATAGTCTCCAGTATTCCCCTCTTAATCTCTCTCTCTCTCTCTCTCTCGACCTCTCTCGACCTCTCTGCTCTGCCTCGGTCTCGTCACAGAGCCAGAATCAATATCTGAAGTTCCCTCTTACTACTAGCACAACAATAGGTCCACCATAGCTATGGCGTCCCTGTTCTTCCTCCTCTCACATGCCAAGGTCATGGCGGACTACTAGGGGCTCTGCCCTCTTGTGCAAAGGACAACACAAAGCAGCTATGTCGCTGCTCATCAGGCCACCATGCCTGACTCTGCCTTGAGCTTCGTTGGTGCGGCAGTACCCCAACTGGGGCCTTCCAGATGGAGCACCTATCAAGGTGATGAAGATGGTGTCCACCATAGTCAGGTAGGTACCTCGCCACTCTCCTCCTCTGCCCCCTTCTTCCTCCGACTCAGGCTGGGTTGCTCGCCATATCCAGGCTGAGCGCCCAGTTCCTTCGTTGACCTCCCAGGCAGCGCTCCAAGTCCAGTGCTTGGCTCCAGCAGCATGTCACCAATCCTCGCACACCGCAAATGAGGAGGAGCTACTTGCTCCTCCCGAAGATACAGCGGCCTACTCGCCTCTTGGGCGGTGGCTTCCTAGGCCGCGCGGCCTCCCAGCAACCGGTACCTCCTACCTTTCGGAGGGAAACATCATTGCAGGCTCTGATATCGTCCGTACGGGCCCTAGACTCAGGCTACTTGGACTGGTAACGGCCTACCTCTAGCCTACCGCTACTGGACCTCTAAAAATGACAACTTTTTGTCTTCTTCTGCTCGGGCTCGAGTACCCAACGCTTCTACCACTACTTGAGTGGCCCTGGCCTACCTGCTACTTGGTTGTTTTTCCCGCTGCTCGCGGGCCTACCCCTGCTACTCGGGTGTTTTTCCCGCTGCAACCCTCGAAGTCACGGCCTCGTGTAAGTACCGGCCCTGCGGGGCCTCCAAGCCAACAAGTACCCTTGTGGGTCACACACACACTCAGGCCGACAAGCACTCAGACAGGCACGCACACACACACAGACTTAGAAATCACAGCAGAATGCGGGAATCTCAGCAAGGCATACATTCCAGTGGCAAATCGCAGAAATCGGCAGTGTTCTCAGTCTGTGTTTTGGCGGGGTCATTACACACAGAATTTTTTGCTTTTGTTTCTGAAAATTTTGCGTTGGGACTGCCGAGGACCTTGCCTGGACCTCGCCCAGCTGGTACCCAAGCAGACAGATCCGGTCTAGGCCACGACGGAACCGACACTGCTTTTTGTTTTTCCTTTTCTTCCCATCCTGTGCAGGGCCCATGCTCAAGTAATATTCTGTGTATCATTCGGACTTTGAAGTTAAGCCACCAGTTGCTCCCAGCCTCTATTTCCCAATGCTGATTTTCGTGCAGAAATCAAAACCGTCATGGCACACCTGGCATCACCAGTCTTTTTGGCACGAGTCTGGGACCCCGTGCTAACTGGCGGCATTTTTTTTTCAAAGGCTGGGCCACCCGCTGGTGCTTTATAGCCCCAGCCTCGTAGAAATTCTTTCATTGCCTGCGGCTACACAGCAATTAAAAACAAACCAGATCCAGCGGCCTAGCTCAGTTGGTAAGGCATGCAAGTGGCATCCAGGAGGTCTTGGGTTCAACCCCCATAGGCCTCGTGTACCTTCCTGGGCAAGCTTGGTGCCCGTCACCTAGAGATAGGCTGTTGGAGCTCCCAAGCGTCATTGAGCAGAGACTACTCATGTTCGTTGGCGGAGGGGGATCAGAAGGGAGGCACAGCATCTGGCCCATCGAAGACGCTCGGTCCTGATGCTACCAGCTGACCCCTGGCAGGTATCGCCCACCTGCTGTAGCAGGCATCGCACCTCCTGGTGCGTGCAGCTCCCAAATGTTCCTTCATTGGAGGCTCGAACACGGATGTGGCTGCTACGGGGTTACTATAATAATGACAATAAAAAAGACCTGGAAGGTTGTCCTGTCTACATTCGACAGGTAATTGAATTGGTTGGGAACTTGGGAATTGGCCTTTAAAAAATAAATAAAAAATAAATAAAATAAAATAAAATAAAATAGACCAGCACAGGCACGTTTGCGAGGATCTGGGTCCTCGGCAGGCCTAAGGGGGCCCTGCTACAGAAGTGCCCGCTTTAAGTGAAGGCGGGCCTAACAAATCTCGAGAGGCCCTCTGCTGTCATTTCGTATTTGGGGTCCAGGCAGTTGTGACACGCCAGTTGGTTGAGGGAAACACAGGCCGAGCAGCAGAGACATTCCACGGCCTTCCAGGCCTTTCCAGAAATGCAGGCCCTGGGCAAGAATCGCAGCCTCATACACAGACAGTTGGGAGGTCCAACCGAACGAGGCCCAGCAGCTGCCTCGGCTAGGAGGGAGGCACTTGCAAAGTGATGCGGCAGCGCTGCTGAGCACTAAGGGCAAGGTGCTGCGCGCGTGCGGTCGTGCAGGAAGCAGGGCACTGCTGAGGGCAGCGCCATAGCCCAGCGTCCATAGCTGGATGGCCTTGGACTACAGTGAGGCGCAGGGGTGGTCTTTGGGTGTACAGAGGGAAGACATGGGTGTAAGTCAGGGGAGAGAGAGAAGGATGATGATGATGATGATGATGTGAGGGCACATACCTGGTATTGGCGATGGTCTCCTTCGGGCGACATCTTCAAGTACTTTGTCGGTCGCTAACGTCAACAGTTGCATTGTCAATTAGTAGGCAGACAGTAGCTGTGTAGGAAGTAGGCTGGGCGCCGAGCGCCAAGTAGGGAGAAGGGACTGGACTCTTATGTTGGTGGTGGCGAGAGCAAGCTCTCATTGACATTGGTTTTCAGTGTTACGAATCTCCATTGGTGTTATATTGGTGCAATGCTGCTTTCTGGACACAGAGATACTTATCTAGCTTTCAATGTGATTATGCATTCTGGATATTGTCATCTCGCTATTGCTCATTTTCCTTGCAATTTGGTATCGGAGCTGGTTCGAGCTGCGCTTCATTGGTTCTTCGCAATAGCTGTTCGGTGCTTCACATGAGGTGTTGGGCAGTGAAAAGGCTTGGGCGTTGAATGATAGGCGGCCCAGGGTCGTGTGGGTTCACCAGGAAGCTATGTGGTGACATTAGGGATGTACGCTGAATGATGAGAGCTCGCTGATGTGGCATTTAAGCCGAGGTGGAACTGCATTCTTCTGTTTGTTGTGCCGAGGCAAAGACCGGTCATCATAAATGCACATCAGGTTGCCAGTGAGAAATCTGTGGTTGGGAGCAGCATTATGAGGTACGTTGCTCTCTTCCTTATCTACCCTCTTCATTACTTCTTACCGTGAGGAAGTGAGTTTTGTCTTGAGAGTCCTCTCAATGTGAGATGTCGCGAGCGCTCAACCTTGAGAGTCGACATTCTTCCTTGGCAGCAAGCTGGAGGGAGACGGGCGAAGCCTCTAAAGGGCCCTGGACAAAGCACTCGGGTCACAGTCACCATGCCAACCGGTTGGGAAAAGTACACGCATGCTTTCCCGCAAGTCCTTGGTTTTGCTCAGGCAGGGCATGCCAGCCCTTTGAATAGACACTTACCAAACCATCTCTAAATATTTATGGCGGGTTCCGGTGTTGAACCTTGGCTGTGATCGTCGTCCTGCCTGCGACGTTAAATAATTCCTGAGGACCTTGGGGGTTGTCCTTAAACTGCCTCTTGATCTGGCTAACTGCCTCTTGATCAGCCAGATCAAACCGGAAGTAAGGCTCGTTGCATGCGAGGGTAAACAATGTGCAGGGGCTGGCAGATTCGGCATAGACTTGGGCCACAGGGGTGGGCTGGATTGCACACCTTCAGACACGCCGCTCAACCAGATGCTCAGGGCGTTGACACAAAGTGACCACTCAAGAAGGATATAGGGAGAAGGGAGATCCGGTAACTGTTCGCTGTTGCATTAAATAGATAAACTGCCATCTAGCATACATTTCCACAGGTAAACTGTTTTATTTTTGATTATTTAGTTGTACGGACTTTTTGACAACTGATAGACAATTGCAGATAGGATATCTTCCTTGTTGCATTGCGATTTGTATTAGAGTAATCTAAAAATAGAACTAGTGTTACCTGTAGGATCTGACATTAGTTGTTATCGACTTAACTGTTTCTCTCCAGGCTGACCGAAAATAGTTGTTAATCATACTCGGTTGGGTGTCATGCTGAGGTAGGATTCAGTGTGGATTCTAGTTTAGATCACACACACTATAGCTCATGAGTGATGCAAGCAGTAGTGGGGAGGGGGAACGATTAGTGAAACCCCTTAGAGTTACACATAAAACTGCTCTCAGTCGACCGATCACTTTCCAAAAGTTAGATCCAGGAGAGGAAAGGAGGTTGTGGAGGGAAGCTAGGGAGAGGGCGACATCGAGGGTTAGGTCAGCAGCAGCCAGCTTAGAGGCCGCGATGGCTACCGCCTCCAGCACGTCACAGGCCTTGTCCCAGGCCACTTCGTCAGGAGTCAGTCAGAGTGTCTCTCAGGTTTCCGTTAGTCAGACTGTTGGCTTGCAAGTCAGCCAACAGACTCAACTCACACCAGAGGATTATGAGATCCTCCAAGCAGAAGAACTTCATAATGAGCTACAGCGGCAGTTGAGAGAGGCAGCAGAGACGAGACA
Organism: Chara braunii; assembly: GCA_003427395.1. Classification (NCBI taxonomy): domain Eukaryota; kingdom Viridiplantae; phylum Streptophyta; class Charophyceae; order Charales; family Characeae; genus Chara; species Chara braunii. The sequence continues at coordinate 2,861,415 of BFEA01000098.1, forward strand.
ACGGGCTATCTTGAGAAAACCTAGACTAGGGAGTAGGAGACCGGAGCTGAGCAAATTAGTAGCATTAGACGAGTCGACACTTGACCCTGCAATGCAAGCGCTGCGTAACTAACTTCTTTGCGTGGCAAAAACGCAGGTTGCTGCTGGCTGAACTAGTGGCAGGTCGGAGGCAAATTCTGGCTGCATTGCAGGCTCCTCGTCCATTGATGAGGCAGCCTCAGTATGTTGTAGCTCCCCCTTCTGTTGCGGGTCCCTCAGTGACACCGTCGCTGGTAGGGCCCTCTTTTTCTCCCATGTTTGGCATTCCCCCTCCAGGTGGTTTAGTAGCAACTAGTGCTCCGGTCCTCAGAGCTGCTTTTGTACCGTTAACGACGGTGGCAACTACAATGCCATTGTCAAGTCAGGCTCAGGTTGGCACGCAGCAACTTGTCTCAGTGGCTATGCAGCCACTGAGACCACAGTGGCTATGCAGCCACTGCAGCAATTGTCTGGGCAGATCCAACCCATGCAGTGGATGCTTAAGATTCCCTTGCTGAGTCCTAAGCCTTTCTCTGGCGACAAGAAGAAGGATGAGGACCTGGATACCTGGGTGAGGGTTGTGCCCACCTATGTGAGGCACAAGCTCACAAGGCCAGAGCAAGAAATTATAGCCACTACCTCCTTTTTAGAGGGATCGACGGCACGATGGTTAAACGGGTTAGTGCAACAACAAGGCTATGGTCAAAACTTCGATGCCTGGGCCCAGGCTTAGACATTGGAAGACTTCGTACGGACTGTGTACAATAGGTGACACGACCCTCAAGGGGCTCAAAAGGTCACTGGTGCGATCAACAGTTTTTGTTCTAAAAGGTACAGGACTGTGCGCGAAGTCGTAGACGCCGTAGAACGTTTTATCGGAGTACCTGGTGTGCGCTATGACCCGCAAGTACTCCTCACAGACTATTTGAGATGCCTGTCCACAAATGTCAAGAATAAGCTAGTGGACGAGGCCTACGTCGACCAACATAATTTCGCCTCATTCAGCAAGAAAGCCTTAGACATAGAAGCTAAACTGGGATCCGCTCGTTAGGGTCAGTTAGATGGTAGGAAGAAAAGATCTCCCCAAGACTGGAAGAAGAAAGGTCAACTCATGTTTGTCGACCATGATGGTCAGGCAACTGAGATTGACAACTTCGCAAACTGTGGGGATGAGACAGAGCTGGATGGGGCCAGCGAGACTTCGGATGGGGGAGTCGTGGCGCCTATCAAAGAGAAAGTTAGGGGGACCGGGAAGCAGAAGGTAGGCCGGTCCAAGGGTCAGGGCGACCAAGGAACACCCGCATGGGTAAAACTTGGTTTAGATTAGGAGGTGTGGAGAGACGGAGTTGCTAGGGGCACCTGTATGAACTGTGGCAACTATGGCCACACGTCCAGAACTTGCCGAGGCAAGAAGGTCACAACGAAGGTAGCCTCTCCAACAGTGGTGGGCTTATCTTCGAACCCTGACAGTGCTTCTGCGAGCACTTTGCAGGGAAACACCTCGGGCAAGTAGGAGTGTTAGGCGCACTTAGTCGTGCTGAAGTGGTAACGTTGCCTTCCCCACTTCAGGTGTTGGCCAAGGCTAGTGACCCATCCATCGCCCCGTAAACACATTCAGACCCACGAGAGATGTGTCCGAGTTCCTAGAAGAGCTACAGACTGAGTGGTCAGGGAAGGACCCAAAGGCTCTTGGGCGATGATTAGTAAAGGTCCTAGGGGTGAACATTTCGTGGTAGAGGTTGATGTAGGTGGCCGCAAAGTGGATGCCTTCGCAGACATAGGCTCTACATGAAACTTCATCAGTCGTGCTTGTGTGGATAGCCTGCACTTAGGGGACCAAGTGTAGCGGCTTAGCAGATTTGTAGCATCTACGCTAGCCAACAAGCACCTCATGGTTGTCCAGGACTATGTCAAGGACGTAGTTTGCACCTTCTCCTAAAGAGGAGGGGAAGCGAGACATAAAATCTCATTCCTTGTCAGCGACGAACTGCCATTTGACATGTTGTTAGGTATGTACTACTCCTCGAGGTCGCTCAACCTCAGCTCGATTGGGATAGAAAGGTATTGATCCACAAGTTGCCCAACGGTAAAACCGTTAGACTGCAGAAGTTCAAAGCCAGCAGTCTAGTGGAAAACCACGGGTGCATGTGTGCATCTTCCTTCTATAACTGCTATAAGCAGAATGGCATGTATTTAGTCTTTGTCTCCGAGAAAGGGGAGGCCGTAAAATCAGCCCCAGAGATAGAATCAGTCGTCGTTCAGTATTCCGACCTTTTTGAGGAGCCCAGTGGTGTGGTGGAAAGGGAGGTGGTCCATGCAATAGAGGTTGTCCCCGGTAGTAAGGCGCCTAGAGGACGCATCTATAGGATGTCTCCCGCGGAGTGGACGCCGCCAACTCAAAGAGCTTACAAAGAAGGTATGGATTTGGCCTAGTACCTCCCCTTACGGTGCGCCAGTTTTATTTTTTCCTAAGAAGGGAGGTACACTAAGGATGTGCATTGACTATAGGGGCCTCAATGCCATAACTGTAAAGAACGCAGAGCCCTTACCCCGCATCGACGACCTCCTGGATAGAGTGCAGGGATGTCGGTACTTCACAAAGACAAATCTGAAGTCCGGATACCATCAAATTGCTATTAGACCTGAGGACCAGCACAAAACCGCCTTTCAGACCAGGTACGGTCTGTATGAGTTTGTGGTGATGCCTTTTGGCCTATGCAATGCCCATGGAACATTTCAGCACGCAATGAATAGGATTTTTCATCATTACTTAGACAAGTTTATCGTTGTGTACCTCGACGATATCCTTATCTTTAGTAAGACTGGAGAGGAGCACGCTGAGCACTTGAAAATAGTGCTAGGTCTCCTAAGACAGCATCAGTACAAGGTAAACTTGGAGAAATGCGAGTTCGGTCGCACCAAGATCTTGTACTTGGGTCATGAAATCTCCGCGGATGGGTTGAGGTCGGACGATGCCAAAGTGGCCAGCATACGAGACTGGCCCAGACCTCAGACTGTTACTGAGGTCCGGTCATTTTTGGGGATGACGGGCTATTACCGTCCGTTTGTTAAACCACCAGTACACCCGCACCTAAAATCCCGAACCTACCTGCCCACTGCGCGCCACTATTTTCCGAGCTTTTGCGTGAGGGTACCTGCAGTAGGAATTTCGGAAGTGGCACTGGTGTCGGCGGTCTGCCTGAAGGGAAAAAAGAAAAGAAAAGAAAAGATAAGAAAGGAACAAACATGCCAGAGAGCAATGATGTCGTGAAAGGACGTCATGGAGGCCATACGCAAATGATCACTTTCCTGAATGCATCTGACCACTATTACGGGGAGAGGGAAACATTGTTGTTTTTCCTTTTTTTCTCGTTTTGTTTTTTTTCTTCTTGGCCCTGCCAGCAAGGCAGTGCATATTCCTCTTGCTCAAAACGCCCTCGCTGAGGGCATACTCACACTAAAATGCATCCATCCACTTTCACGACCAAAGCGTTGTTGGCTTTTTTTTTTCTTTTTTCTTTTTTAAGAGTCCGACAGTCTTGCTCCCCGTGTTCTACTTTTTGCTGAAGTGCCCTCACTGAGGGAAAACTGGCACGAGTACTCTAAAAAGTGTATCCAGCTGCAATCACGGCGAAGGCTTTTTTCTCTTTTTTTCTTTTTTTGAGAGTCCGGCAGTCTTGCTCCCTGTATTCTATGTTCTGCTGAAGTGCCCTCGCCGAGGGCAAACTCGCACGAGTACTCCAAAAAGTGTATCCAACCGCAATCACGGCCAAAGCTTGTTTTGTTTTTTGGGACGTACGGATTTGAAATGAGTCCAAAAAATTGTGAACCTTCTGACGCTTCGACCCTGCCCCGAGCCCGCTTTTTACTTCTTGTGGCGACAAGTTATTTTGCTGCAAGGCCGAGGCCGTGTACTAGTGGTTTAAGAACTATAGTACTATAGCTTCCCCACTAACTGACCTAACTCGCCTTGACACCCCTTGGGAGTGGACCGAAGAGTGCAAAGCAAGCTTCAAGAAATTGAAGTATGCTTTGACACACTACGAAGTCCTCAAACTTTCGGACCCCGGGCAGCCATTTGTAGTGACCACAGACGCCAGCCAATATGGCACAGGCGCGGTCCTTGCACAAAGGGAAAGGAAAAATTTGAGGCCAATCGAGTACATGAGCAAAAAGATATGCCCTCTATATAGCGCTGGTCCACTGGAGACATTATCTCCTAGGGAGATTCTTCTACTTGAGGTCTGACCATGCTTTGCGCTGGATCAAGACACAACCTGTACTCCCTGACGCACTCAAACGATGGATTCAAGTGATAGACATGTATGACTATCAACTTGATCCAATCAAGGGAGAGTATAACAAGGTGGCTTATGCACTATCACATGGGCAAATTATCTGGGCGCGCTAGTTACTCAATTTGGCATATTTAACGATCTAACTCGATCTTTGGTGGAGGCCTATCAGCAAGATCCAGTTATGTCTGAGATCATTCGTAGATTTCAAGAGAAATGGCCCCGGTAGCTTTTTTTTGTATTCTGATAAGGGACGCTGGGCCCGGTTCCCAGCCGTGTTGCTCCCCACGAATAGATTGGAGCATCTTCTCAAGAAAAAAAAAAAAAAAAACTTCTGACGAATTTACGATGGTAGATGGCTTGTTGTTTCTTGAGAAGGCAGGGAATAAAAGGTTGTGTGTCCCAGATAGAGTCTTTGCGTAGTTTGTTTTTAGGGGAGTGTCATGATGCAACTGATCATTTTGGTGGCCTTCTATGATGCAAGATGCCAAGAGATATGTGGAAATCTGCCAGGTTTGCCAATGGCACAAACCTAGGACTCAGGCCCCGCTTGGGCTTCTCAAGCCCTTGTCGATTCTTGAAGGTCCTGGTCAGAGTGTGTCCATGGACTGCATGGATATTCTTGTGACCAGCAGGACTGGCAAGAGACACATCTTCGTTATAGTAGACCGCTTTTCCAAGTATGAAAGACTTATCGCTATACTAGAGACTGCTAAAACTGATTATGTCATCAAACTGTTTTTGGATAACTGGTACGCGATTTTGGACTCCCTACGTCTATAGTGAGTGATAGGGATGTAAGATTTACCAGCGAATTGTGGCAATCAACAGCTGAACAGATGAGCACCAAGCTGCAAATGACGTCAGGGAATCACCCTGAGTCAAATGGTCAGGCAGAACAGATGAACCGAGTAGTACAGCACCTGCTTCGACATTATATTAAGCCAAGCCGGGATGACTGGGACGAGAAGTTACCTCTCGTGGCCAGTCTGTACAACAATGTTGTGCACAGTGCTACTGGTATGACTCCCAACCAATTGCATCTTGGTTGGAAGCCTAGAACTGCACTTGACTTTCTACTACCCGAAAGATAGCCCACTGCAGCACCTCGCAGCATAGAGCTTGCTGTTGAGTATGAGCAGATGCTGCAGGAGGCCGTCGAGCATATTAAAAAATCTCAGGATGCTATGATCGTATCTGAGAATAAGCATAGACGACCCTCTAACTTTCAGGTAGGTGATAGAGTCTGGGTCAAATCATCTGAATTGGGTGAAGAGCTGGCATATCTCGCAAATTGATGCCACAGTATTTCGGCCCATGGGAGGTCCTAGACATAGTGAGAGATCAGATAGACGAACCTTCTTATGTGATTCACGTCCCACCTTATTGACATACACACCCAGTTTTTCACGCTTCAAAGCTAGCACCTTTCGCAGAAACTGCACAGTTTCCCTCCAGACGGTCAATGCTGCCCCCAACCATGAATGGTGAAGTCAACATCGACGGAATCGTGGAGCATCGAATGATGCCAGTGCCTAAGCCGCCGGGCAGAGGCCGCCCTCCCAAGTAGAGGATGCAATATCGTGTCAGGTTCAGACACCATCTTGATCCCAGCAAAGGTCAGTGGTTCTCTAGAGAAGAACTCCAGCGAACAGCACCTCAAGTGATTGCAGGCTATGAAAGAGAACTCAAGGGAAAGATGCCTGCAGACTCGAAGACTTCTCAGAGGACTGGCGAAGTAAAGGAGGAGGGAATGCGAGGATCTGGGTCCTCAACAGGCCTAAGGGGCCCTGCTACAAAAGTGCCCGCCCTAACTGAAGGCAGGCCTAACAAATCTCGAGAGGCCCTCTGCTGTCAATTTGGTATTGGGGTCCAGGCAGTTGTGACGCGCCAGTTGGTTGAGGGAAACACAGGCCGAGCAGCAAAGACATTCCACGTCCTTCCAGGCCTTTCCAGAAATGCAGGCCCTGGGCAAGATTCGCAGCCTCAAACACAGACAGTTGGGAGGCCCAACCGAACGAGGCCCAGCAGCTACAACAGAGGCCCAACCTCCTGGGGCCTACCGGAAGCTTCTGGGCAGAGGCCCAGGCCGGCCAGGCCGACGGGGAAGGCAGGCTCTTTCCATATAGGAAAGAGCTCGCTTCCTGGGCTAGGAGGGAGGCACTTGCGAAGTGATGCGGCAACGCTGCTGGAGCGATTGCTCACGGGCTGCTGAGTGCTAAGGGCAAGGTTCTGCGCGCGTGCGGTCGTGCGGGAAGCAGGGCGCTGCTGAGGGCAGCGCCATAGCCCAGCCTCCATAGCTGGATGGCCTTGGACTACAGTGAGGCGCTGGGTGGTCTTCGGGTAGGGAAGACGTGGGTGTAAGTCAGGGGAGAGGGAGAAGGATGATGATGATGATGATGTGAGGGCACATACCTGGTATTGGCGATGGTCTGCATCGAGCGACATCTCCAAGTACTTAATTGATCGCTGACGTCAGCAGTTGCATTGTCAATTAGTAGGCAGACACTAGCTGTGTAGGAAGTAGGCTGGGCGCCGAGCGCCAAGTAGGGAGAAGGGACTGGACTCTTATGTTGGTGGTGGTGAGAGCAAGCTCTCATTGACATTGATTTTCATTGTTACGAATCTCCATTGGTGTTATATTGGTGCAATGCTGCTTTCTGGACGCTGAGATACTATCTGGCTTTCAATGTGATTGTGCATTCTGGATATTGTCATCTCGCTATCGCTCATTTTCCTTGCACGTTTTTTTTTGTTTTTTTTTGTCTGGCACCGCCAATCATTTTGGTCAACTAGACTGAGCCATGAAGGACGTTCTATAATGCAATGTAAGGACTTCTAAGGCCTGGACCCCATTGCACAGCGGTTGCTTGGAAGCTGGAAATTGTCAGGAAACCTAGCAAGTCGTAGCCGCAGGTGTTGGGGAAGGGAAAATTTTGAAAAATGGCCCCCAACAACAAGAGTGTTTGGCGGGTCCATCGCTGCAGGTTACCAGTTCAGGAAAAACTCCGAAAAAGCCTTGCCCTAAATGGCAAGTCGACCTCTGCTTGTCTCACTCCTCAACCAATCCCTGGGTCTTTTTTCCACACTGTGTGGCCAAATGAGAGGGTATCACTTAACTAGCCCAGGGCAGTTGGTACACCCATGAACTGTTGTTGAAATAAAGACCAGAGTTTGAATCCTTCCTGATGACCCTTGATGAATGGAATTAAATCACTTTTGGCCGGTCAGATCACCTTTCAAAAAAAAAAAAAAAAAAAAAAAAAAAAAAAAAAAAAGAATGGAAAAACAAGAGGATAGCCCTCCGTCTCTCTACCTCTCAGGGTGCCAATGACCAACAGAAATGGGAAAACAGATTGGAGTGAAAATGCCTCCCGCATAGTTTTTAAATCACCAGTACTTGCCCCAGCTATTGATGCCGAGCCGGGAATTGTGCACCAAGTTTTGCCAATCCGCCGCCGCGTCGTTTTGTTTCTCTTTTGGCTGGCGCCTCCTGCCATTGTGGTCTGGTAGGCCGAAGCCCATCAGTCGCGGCGCGTTAACGGGAAACGCCCGCGACCGATGTATGGGCCAAGTACTGGTGGTTTAAGGATTTGGGGCGTGCACTGCTGAAGTATGTGCAGTCTCAAAGACTCCTTTCCCAGCCTTTCTGCCAAGGTTCCAGGCCTACTAGGGATCTTATCACACACATCTATAATTATAGGAAATTCGAAAAATTGGCATCGCAATTTTTTTTCTCTCCACTGTGACAACGAGTGTAGTAGGGTCAGTCGGGGAAAACAAGTGTAGGGCGAATCGTTGAGAATAAGTGTAGGGCCAGGCCTAGATATTAAACCACCAATACGTTTCCCAGATAGAAAATCATAGTCGCTGTGTGCATGCTGCAATGACTCTCGGGGAGTACCAGGGTGCCCTTCATGGCACATCGCAATTTTTTTTTATCTCCACTTCGACAGCGAGTGTCGGGTCAGTCCGTGAAAACAAGTGTAGGGCAAATCGTTGAGAATGAGTGTAGAGACAGTCCTAGAGATTAAATCACCAATACGTTTCCCAGCTAGAAAATCAAAGTTGCAGCGTGCATGCTGCAATGACTCTTGGGGAGTACTGGGGTGCCTTTTCGTGGGCACATCCATCAAGGTAAAACGCGTCGCATGCGAGGCCCATTTTGCCTGGATGGATGTCCAGAGAAACGGCACCCCGGTACATCCCGAGAGTCATGGCAGCATACACGCTGCGACTTTGATTTTCTATATATCTGTGAAACATAGTGGTGGTTTAAAGGACGGCACAGCCATTTCTTCCTATAATCGAGAGGATCTCCAGGAGGTCCTTTGAGATTGTAGGACCGAAAATGATGATTGTTTTGTTTTTTTCTTACATCGCAGCCCGCTTTAGGATCCGACCTACAGAGCAAACAAATCACATAAATCGTCCAGGATCGCCTTAGAGTCTTTAGAGATTTAGAGGTGTGTTTCCTTTTTTTCTTCTCTCAATTTTTTGATCTTTCACTACCCACCTCACGCGTAGTTCTGAGGGCAGGGGTTCTGCATACGGAGGATCCCTGCAAGCATGGCTGTTTTGAAACAGCGTTCTTTTGTAATTCGATGGTTTCTTAAACTTCTTTTTCATACAGTAACTTCTTCCCCATGTGGCACATGTCAACCTCCTCTCTGAGTTGGTGAAACTTCAATGAAACAGTGTGTCGTATTCTCCAACTCTCCCCTCCTTTTTTTGCCCTTCGTTTTGTTCATTTTACAGACCTCCTGTTTGGTTCACTGAGGGCATACGCACACTAGGACTTCTTCGGCTCAGCTGCGGTCATGATCCAAGTGAGATGCATCTACGCGCGGCCGTAATGGCGGTCAGATACATTTAGGAAAGTGGTAGTGTGAGTATGCCCCAAGTGGCGCTCTGTACTAAAGTATATGCATTTAAATCTTAAAGAACTGGCTGTTCAAAAAGAACTGCCGGTTAACCCAGAGGCCGTGTTTTGGATATACCAGTCTGCCTGCGCTGGGTCTTAACCATCTTATATATTGATGATGGAAAGACTGGCAGGGTGCAGCAGAAGGGTTTCAACAAGTGGGGTCTTTCAAAACCCCTCTCTTTTTTCACCACCTTCCAATTTTTGCAACCCCTCCTTTTTGCTCAACCCCCCTTTTTCTTGAAACTACCCCTTTTTTGTGACAACTGCCATTTCTTATCTTTCTGCATGTTCGTCAGTGAACCTCTTTTGCCACCACTACTTCCGAGGTACTTTTTGCCGAGCTAGGAATGCCCTGGGCACCAAGCTTCGCCGAGCCTGGAGGGGAGCGAGAACCGGTAGGGGAAACTTATTGGTTGGCACCGGTACCGTCCCTTGTGCTGGACCTGCGGCCAGCAGCTGGAGCGAATTTTGGCAGTCGTTTTCTTGTTTTCACTTGTGTATCACCCCAGGCCTGGCCAGAAGTGCAGTCAGATGCATTCTGGAAAGAGCTGCGTGAGAATGCCCTGAAATGAAAGGGGCTGAATGGCATACTAAGCTCTGAACGTGATTGCCTTCATCCATGGCGGGCCAGAAGCGCGGTCATTCCTTCCGTATGTCGCTCACACGTGCTAATCCTTCCATAAGACTGAAGGGAAGCTCTGAACATGAACATGAAGGGGCCATAAGACTGAAGAGAAGAAGAACTATGAGGCCACCTTAGGCAGCGATGAGGGGGGGTACATCCTTCCATAGGGACGTAATCAATGGGACCCCCTCGGGTCTCTCAGCTGTAATGGGGAGCAGTGTAAGTGAGTGTTCGTGTTGTATTCTGGATTTGCCGGGGGAAAAGGCACCGGACTGAAGCTCTCCAAATGGATCTGGAGCCAGAGCTGTAAGTTGCTTTTTTTTTCTTTTTTTCCCCTGTCCAGTTAAAATGATACAGAGAAGGTTATCATGAACCCTGCTCGAGGATGACACACATAAATTGAGGAATGGACGAAATTGTCCAAATTAGGAAAAAAGGAGGATTTCTGTTATTCCCAATTATGAGTAATCGAACTGACTGTGTACAGCTGATGTGTGTAGGTTCAAGGAGAATCGTCCGTTGCAAGAGATTTGCCGCACGCATTGTCCGGCCTCTTCTGTGTATCCGCAGTGGTTATCGCACTTGATGGTTCCTTCACTCTCCTGGGACAGCAAGGAACAGAGGGACTCATTCATTCATTTCACAAGGTTTGGAACTTTGGAACTTTGGAACTTTTGGAACTTTTGGAAAATTGGAACTTTGGAACTTTGGAACTTTGGAGGTGATCTTTCATTGTCAGTTCACTGAGAATATGGCCGGTGGACTTGTTGAGGAATGCATGCTGCAAACTTGAAGAGTAAATCGGGGGGAAAAAGAGAAAAATGGAGCGGGGGGAAAAAGAAAAGGAAAGGGGAAATGGACAAAGATATGACCACATCTTTGTTCTTTTTTTATTATGTTTATTCAGGGAAATAATGAAGAAGCCCCTACCCTTGTTTCCCATTCTCAGGGCATACTACCTTCTTCTGCCAAGTAGAACGTACAGTCATTATCCCTGCATCTAGACTGAAAGTTGCCCCAAATACAGCGATAATGACCTTACATTATATTCGGGGGAAGATGGCAGGACTTTTCTACCAAAACTGTGTCGCACTGTTGGCCTAGCTGATGTCAACGGTATAAGTAAGAAGTCCTCGGTACATGTTATGCAGGGGAAGGGAGATTATATTCTTTTCTTGTCTTTTTTTCGCCTTTTTTGGTTCACTCTTTTCCCTTAGAAATTAGAATGCTTTTTTTCCACATGTGGATCCCTTCTCCTACTCCCCCGGCCCCCAGCCCATGCCCAACTGTCAGCTTCCCTTGTATCTGCATGATTTTCACGAAGGGAAATAGGGTGGGAAGGGGGCAGTTGAGCCATGGAGATTTCAGCCCTTTACATGCATGTGATATCGATCAGTTGTCAATTTTTCCAAAGGTACACCCTTAAATGACTTTGTTGCTTGCTTGCTGCCTTGCTGCCATTTCTAAGACCAGAAACATACTCTCTCTCTCTCTCTCTCTCTCTCTCTCTCTCTCTCTCTCTCTCTCTCTCTCTCTCTCTCTCTCTCTCTCTCTCTCTCTCTCTCTCT